>PVLA01000641.1:0-219985 GCA_004027455.1 Hydrochoerus hydrochaeris
AAAATACAAAGAAAATGATGCAAGTGTAATATAATGTAGTCTGTATAAAATATATAAAACTATGACAGGCAAAAATAAGCAATAATTATATGATTGATATTTATGATTATCACATGTATCATAATTTACACTGAATAGAGTATTGACTAGTTTATGGAGCTGTGAGAAAGGCATAGGAATAAAGTAAAACTAAATTGTTAAAAAATCAAACAATGAGGTTGTTCTACACTATGTCAATTGTAAATGATGCTGCAATAAATATGAAGATGTAAATACCTCACTGAGATTAATTTAAATTTTTTAGTGTATATCCCAAAATGAATTATTGGATCTTCTCTTATATCTACTTTAATTTTCTGAGAAACTTCAGTGTTGTTTCCCATGATGACGATCTCAATTTAAATGTCTATAAACAGTGAATAAGGACTCCTTTTCTCAAAACTTACGCCCATACGTGTTGCCTCATCTCTTTATAAATACCCATTATAACGGTAATGAGATTTTACCTCATTGCAGTTTCAATTTTCATTTTCCTTATGACTAGTGATTTTCACCTTTTCATACAAACTGTTGGATGTTTATGTTTTTCATGGAAAAATATCTAGTCAGATTCTTTACTCATTTTAGGATTGTGTTTTCCACTTCTGAAGAAATATGTCATTCAATCTTTGGGAACTACTGGAGTGAATGTGTAGAGTGTTGCAGATAATGTAGACAACCAACAGTATTATTTCTCCCAATCCATGAGATACATATCTCCTCTTCTTGTCAATTTTTTAACAAAGTGTTATAGTTTTATTGTGTCAGTCTTTTGCCTCACAAGTTAATCTTTTCTGAGTATATTGTAAACAAACTATGAAACATGTGCCCAATATAATATTATTTTGTTATAGAAAAGGAGTCATATTATTTTTTGTTTTTTCTGTTTATGCCATGTATACTAAATTCTTGTGTCCATAGAATGAAGCCAACACTATTATACGTGAACTTTTGAATGATTTGTTCCATTCTGTTTGCCATTATCTTGCTGAGAAATTTTGTGTCTACATTCATTAAGGAGATTAACCTATAGGATTGGCTATTTAATTTTCATATTAAGTTTTTGTATGGTTTTGCTTTCTCTATAATTCTAGCTTCCAGGCATTGCTGTAGCAGATAATTTAGTACAACTAAAATAAACTAGTAGTATAAATGAAATCAATTAACAAATATATTGAAATATTTTTAAAACAGAATTTGTACAATGGGGAAATATTTTAACTTCTCCCTATTTCCTATATATCTTTTCTATTTTGTTCTTTATTTCTGTTTTGACATGAACAAGTTCAAGGATCCAACCTAGAGCATGGGTGATAATTTGATTGTAGCAATTATTATGCAATGTATATATTCATGAAAACATCACATCATATATTATGAATATGATCAATCATTGTTTGGCAATGAAAATTGTACAACAACTAATTAAAAACTTTTTATACCCTCTAAACTGTACATACTCCCACCATAATCTTATCACAACAGAAAGGAATAATCATGTGCCAAAGTTTAAACCACAACTCCTTGGGCTCTGAGAAAACCTAATTAGTTCAAGCAAAAATCTAAAGTCCAAATCAGGCAATGTAAAAACACATATAGAATATGGCATATATACATTAGAACATATATATGGGTAAATATATGTAATACACAGGAATATATATGTGCAAATATATTTTTTATTAAATGTATATACAAAGACAAAATAATACAGAAACACACACACACATATATGTTTGGGTATGTATAGATGAAAATATATCATCTGAGTAAAATTATTACCTTTATGATAATTAGCTATAGACTCTGTTATTATGATTACTAAGAAGTCAGACTTCCCTTGAATACTGATAGAAAAGCATTATATAGTAAATAGCTACTTCTAGATATTTAGTATTAAAACTTACAAAACATACTAAGGAACTACCTAAAAATAAAAATTCTAGCTTTCAATATCTTAGGTTACAAAAATAAAATGGATTGATGCTAGTATGCAATCTATAAAGTTTAAAAAATTAAAACAAAACTAACCTAAGGAAAAGATAATTGCAAATATCTGTGAAATATCTAGGCATGCTTAAGCATTTATAAAATTTGAATATCATTTTGAAAAAATATATAATTAAATATATCATGGCTACAAAAATTAAAAACAACAACAAAAGAAATGCACATAATTATTGAGTGTTTCATTTTATTTTGTTCTGTTTTGCTTTGTTTTGATTAGCATTGTGCTTGAACCCTGAATCTTTGCACTGAATTACAACCACGATCCTCTTTCTCTTGTTTTTTTTTTTTTGAGACAGAGTCTTGCTAAATTACTAAATTATCCAGACTGCCTTTGAACTTGCAGTGTTATTGCCTCAGCCTCCCAGAGTACTGAAATACAATGAATATTTTTAAAGTTTTCATAGATTGCAAATAAAAGGGATATATATATATAATGCACTGTATAATATGTTTGATAATATGAAGTGTAAGATAGAATGTGTGAATTAATTCAACTTTCTCATTAAATAACATAATACTAAATCCACTAATAATCTTGGTGAATATTTTTAAATTAGAAATCCAAAAAATGTCCAGAATAAACTAATTTCATGGACTTGTTTTCAATTTTTATGAAATAACTTTTCTTTGAAACTGTTCTAAAGCATAAAAGACACAACCAATCCATTTGTTAAAAATAGACATATTTTAGACTTACATAAATGAGTTCATGACAAAATAAGTTAAGAACACGAAAGAAAAGCATGAATCTACTTTCAAGTAGATAATCTAATAATGGATTTCAATTTATATACATTATAACACAAATAATTAAATCTTAAAAAGTTCATATATATTGTTACTTTAAAAAGGTATTCATAATATACTAAAATGGTCAGTTAAACAGTCAACATTGCTGCAAACGATTCCCAATCAGAACTCAGAAGTTAAGTGTTAAAATTTTGAAGTGTACTAAAATGAGAGTTATCAAAATAAAGAATACATATACTTACTCTGTATACTGAATTCTCATCAACATTTCTGCACAGTACCCCATTTGGAAACATTACCTAAAAAGCAAATAAGCATACAAAATATAAATTTGAATGAGTGATATTCAACTATACATAAACACTTATTCATGTTGTGAGATACTTTACATTAAACTGAATAGTTGTGATTGGGTTAGTAGACAAGTTTGATGTGGAGAAGAATCAGGTGCAATGTAAGCCCAAAGAGACTTCTGGGAATTAAAACAATGGAATTTCTACAGGAAAACTGAAAAATAAGAAGCTAAACAAATACTTACTACCCAATTTTGTGGTTTACACAATTTCTAATAAGAGTTTTTAAGGATAGCATGGTTTCTAAGTGACATTTTGGTTGTTTCCTAGCATTGGTGTGGGTAGAAGCAACAAAAGGAAGGAGGCAGTGATCGGGAGAAAGAGCACTGAAAGAATCCTGACTCACTCAAAGTGCTGATAGGAAAAGATGGAAGTTACATGATCAGATCAGTGGTGAGAATGCCCGTCTCTAGCATTCCTGATAAATAACCATCCTCTCTGCTCTCCAACAGTTTCTTCTCTTTACCTCCTTTCTGAAAACCATTTTTCTGCTCTTAGTATGTTTCAATTATAATTAAAAATAGGAAAAATATAGAAATCTTATAAAGGTGAGGAAATTAACATTGTTTATACTCGCTAATTAGCATGCATAATAATTTCATATTTTGAGTTTTCAATTTGTGCTAGGCACTAAGCTCAATGTCTTGCGTGAGTTGCCACCTTCAATCTCCGTACAAATTCATGAGGCAGTATCAGCATTCCCATTTGATCAGGGTCATTGTCAAAGGACTACACATAGTCACTTGGAAAAGTCACAATTCTACTACATACTCCTTCCACGTGGGTCAATTTCCAAACCCCAGTTAGCTCCTTACTTGTGTGCTGCAGTGTTGGATGTATAGAACAGGTGGCTAAATAATTCCATATAATGATCATTTGTCTGTGGTCTGGGTTTTAACAAATTCAGAGTGGAAATTCCAAGAGCAAATAGCTCAGGTTGCAGGTGAAATAATTTCATGACATCAAGGTGGTAGCTGACATACTTCTAGCATAATGGTTACATTCTTGAAGAGAGCTAAGCTAATTAACTCCCAAAGAGCTTCATATCACTTTAATTGTTCTAGTAATCCAATCCAGTATCACATTAGGAAGATGGTAGAGGACAAGCTTCTTTGACTCACTCTGTACCTGACACATTATTAAGCATTTAGTATCAAACTGTTGCCAGAATTTTAAAGCAAAATATATTTTTATTCTAGATAATGGTTCATTTCACATACAGAGATGTAGAATCTGCCTTCTAGATCTATAAATTCTACAGTCAGTGATGACATTCAAAATACGTAACAATCATTTTAGAGATAGGAAAAGCATTCAGACAGATGCTAGAGAAGTCTCCTCAAGGGGTTTTCCTGTGCCAGAAATCCCCTATATTGTGGCCGTCCTACAAGTCTTCAGGAAGGGGTTACAGTGACATGTAGCACAAGGGACCTTGGAGAGTGATAGAGAAGAGTTTACCATAAACAACAGGAAATTATTTTAACAAACAGTTGATCAGCCCTGCCTTAGCACTACAGATTTTCTTGACATGAGTGAGTTATCCTAGAGGTTTTCTAAAAGGACAATTACAGTTTTAAAAAATAAACAAAAAACTTCCACAGATAACTCATCTAAGTAATTAAAGTTGTGGTTTTTATAAGTTAGTACCAATTAAAACTCTTTTCGTGCTTTCATGTAGATGTTTTGCTCTGCTCCATCAAGTTATCATGCTGGTAGATATTAAGTTCACACAAAAGTCAGAGAGAAGCACATGAAGAAAATTTCAACTGTGGTCTACATGAGAGATCATAGTGGGTAGTAGTGGTTTTGTACCCATTTGATGACATTCATAAGTATTCCAACAAGTTCAGAAACCTCATGTGACACTTCAGCTCCTAATTACATCAAGGTAAATTCTACTTTCTGTGTTTGTTTTATGTCTTTTTATTGAAATTATTCAGACTTTAAGTATAACATCAGAAAAACACTAAGAAATGTTTTACTGTTGTCAGTACAAATATATCGCTTGAGAATAGCTAAGCTGCTTATAATTAAATCAGAATACATGGTGTGCAAATGTTTAAGATAATTTTGACTACTGTATTCATCTTACATGCTTTTTGAATTGTGAATTCAACACACAATAGTGTTTTCTTAAGGAGAACTGAGTATAATAGTGTTTAGTATCATGAATGTAAAATGTGGAAACAGTAATATTTCAAAAGAGTGAATTAAAAGTGAAAGAAATCAAAATCTTAATTACTTAAAATAAACATGCCAGCTGCCAGGGTAGGTATAAAATTGGGTCTTATTTTTAATTAAGTCTCAAAGATGGTATACTCGGCAAAGTTTCAGTCCCAACTGAACAGCAAAAGGTGATTGTCAGTATGTATAAAATTACCAGTTACACAAAATCTCAAGTTAATTTGCATTTCTGAAGTATCAAAATTAGTATGGTAGGGACTTTGAAATTAGACTGCTCTGACACTTTGCCCCAGCAAATTTTCCAATAACTTTCTGTATCTTAAAACAAGATGAGAAGATATTTCTTGTAATTATGTTTTAATTTATGCCCTTGGAAACTATGGTATTATTTGTGGGGTGGTTGCAATAAAATAAAATTATTTGACTGAAGCTTTTAAGAGCTTAGAGTTGATCCTATAGAGCTATAAAATTTGACAGTTTTCATGTAAGTTCACAAATTATAAACACTTTTTTGAAGGTATAATGTAAGTGATAACCTTATATACTAACATTTTCTAGCGGAAAAGCAAAAATTGTAAGTCTAGCATTTGTGAGCTCTCATTGAAGTTGCTTATAATGAGATGTCTATTGTACAAATTTCTGATTGATTTGATAACTCCAATATTGATCATATCAAATTATTATTGATTGGGATATTGACGTTTTAACAAGTTTAGGATAGTGTATTTTAAATGAGCTATATACACAAAGCTATATATGCAAAATATATTCTATGTTCATTTTGTGCATTACCAGATTATAAAATTTTTAGAAGCTTTCATAAATGACTAATAAAATTTTTTAATGATTATCATGTTTATTAACATTTGATGATGGAAAGATAATGAATGATGGCTTTATTTTAAAATTTTTCATATATATAAAACTTAAATACTAAAAGTCTGAATTTTTAGAGGAAGAGACTAGAATCTTGGTTACTAGGCATGGAGGTAAGAGTGGGTGACATGATAGAAGAATGTAGATTTTCAGTCAGAAGAAATGAATTCAAGAAATCATTGGTACAACAGAGCAACTACAGTTGATACTAATGCATTGCATTTTTGAGAACTTCTGAGAGTAGCTTTTAAGAGTTCTAATCACAAAAATAGGTATTTGAAGTAATACACATGCTAATAGTTTTATTTAATAATTACATAATATATACATATTTCAAAATGTTATGCTGTAGGCCATAAATATATATAATTTTGTCAGTTAAAAATTTAATATACACAAATTAATATCTCTCATTTGAGTAGTGCATAATTTTCTGAAAACATCATTTAGAGAGTTTTTTCAGCATAAAAATAAACATATATTAATTTCTATAAGTAAAACTTCAAACATATGTATTTTTATATAATTATAAATTCTGTACCTTCTTGCACAAAGGGATTAGAAACTCCAAATTGTTGTAAACTAACCTAGCCACGGTTTCAGCTCCGGAAGGCCTTAGGTAGCATAGGAGTTTGTCACATGGATTGCAATTAGACTATGACAGATACATGTTTACTTATGTCACTTAAATAGAATACCTTTGTTTAAGGCATGTTAGAAAAAAAATTGTAGTCTCCTTCTTCAAGGGATAATCCACTTGGGTTCATTAAGAGATTGAAATATTTGGCTCCAAGATCAAAGATCAAAGCATCATTGTGGATTATACATATTTCTCGTAAAAGCTGACTCCATGCCCAAGACCCAAATAATACTATAGTTAGGTACTGTGCAAGCTATAAGAAAAAAAAAAGAGTTCCAGAAAACTGAATAGGAGAAGAGATAACATAATCAAAGTTGGTAGATTATACAAAGGAGGTCTTCCTAAGGAAATAATACTTAAGTTGAAACTTAATTCCAAAGTAATTTATAAGTCAGGCTCAACATGGTTAGATGTGAAGAAGAAAACTGGCCTAGTGACAATAATTATGGAATTGTTAAACTATGGCATGTGGATTTGATCATCTAGGAACAGATCAAACATAAGAGGAGAGCAAGGCCAGCGGGAGGTGTGATGAACCCTGAAGCCATTGGTGAACTATTCCTAACAAGTGTACGTACAAGCTCACGTCTCATTCTCTCAACTACAAGGATGACCTAGAATTCTCACCTGTAAATGCCAGAGGTCAGAGTTAGATTTTCTGGCCGAAGAGACAGAAGCCTGCCTTTTACGGGAAAGAAAATTGAGTAGAGGGGAAATACAATACTGCCACGTTTGAGATGTAAGGGTAAAGACTCTACCCACATCTGTGTGGAGTGCAGACAGCCTAAAATTAAAAGTAGAAGCCATTGGGAGTATTACTGGTGGTTATGTGAGCACTATATTCTTATTTGTTATTTATGGAAAGAAAAATTTAGGCATTTTAATTTTCCCATGTGATCATATATCTAAAAGTTAAATTCAAACTGTATAACTCCTGTATCTATCAATCTTTTGAAATGCACAATTTTGTTTCCAGGTAGGCGCTTATACCACTGAGCTAAATCCCGAGCCCCTCTACAGTTTTGTTTCCATTTGTGCCCACTACTCTCCAAGAATCTAGAGGAAAACTTTAAATTATATTAAAGTTGTAAGGAGTCAGCAGTCTCGAGAGTCATTCATATAACGGCAAAATATTGTGAGTAAATTTGCTTCTGCCAAATGATGTGGTCTCAACTTCACTTAAAAACAGGTATAATATGAGGAATGCAGACAGGCAGGGACACTTGAGACCAACCTACTTCTGAATTCAATTATTCTACGGCTTATTGTGCATCCTATTTTTTTTCTTTTTTTTTTCTTTCTAATCCTTGGATTTTGTCCATTTTTGTGCCTATCATGTTTCTAAATCACAGTTGTTTTAAATTTCTTAAGTCCAATAGCCTGAAGATAGTTCAGTCTTATTTTGATGCTTATTTTGCCTCTTCAAAAAATGTTATTAGCCTCTTTGTATGTCTTGTAAATTATCTTTTTTATAGCAAGCATGTGCCCAGTAAACGGGACTGCTGTAGTAGACCTTCAGCTCTGTGAGGAGGTGCAGGGAGAGCGTGCTGTAGTCCTGTAATAAGTTCTAGTTTCCTAGTGAGCCCAGACCTCTGAGTTGTGACTGCTACACATGCGTTCAGTGCCCCATCCATGAGTTGAGTAAGGAGAGCCTCTGAGGGCTGTTGTTGGGTATTTTTCATCTTTTATGTGTCAAATTAGACCAGGAGTTGCGTATTCCCCTTTTTCAGGTCAGTAAGACTGGTGAAACCCTAGTCAGCAGGCCTCTGGTGAAATAGCTTCTCTTGAGGGAAGACGTAGTAAGGCTTATTTCAAATGCTACCTTTTCCTCTCCCTGTCTTGGAAGCAATGGGTGATATTTCTCCAATATTCACTGTAAGAACACGGGCAAGCTCTAAAGAGGTCCTCAGGGGTTGGACGCTGTTTTGTTTTTTATTTAATGTCTCATTTACCCATGCTGAGCCATGAGTTATACCTTAGATTTCCCTTTGCAGCCCTGGGGTCTGCACTGGGCACCTTTGCAGTTTGCTCTCACGGGTTTATGCTCCACTAAGCATTTTCCTGCATGTCCTTCTAAATGTGTAGAGGGGCACAGTGACCTGCCATGCCACCTCACCCACAGCAGATTTAAGAGAAATTGCTGATTTTTTAACTTATTCAGCATTTTCTTTGTTAGCATATGATGATGAATTTCAGCTTCTTACATACTGAACTGAAAACCAGAGGTATTTTATTTTTTTATTACAGAATTAGTAGAGTTTTAGAAAAAAAATCAGTAAGATCCTAGTTTAAACTGTATATCAAAAGAGTATTTTGTATTACATAAGCCAAAAAGGAAAGAACTTTTTTAGGCACAATGTTTCCATCATCTAAAAGCAAATAAATGGTAATATGAGTCTGGTTTGCTTAGACTATAGCCCATCAACTTCAATGATACCACTACTGACACTGGATGAAAACAACCTGTGATTTATACCGGGCTACTGGGGTAAGTTATTGTTCATTAACTGGCACAACTATGTGATAAGACAGGCTGACAAAACAAGTTGTGCTGATAAATTGTTGTGTACTTATTTGCAAGGCTGGTATAAATAATTTTCTTTCTTCAAGGTGCAAACAATAGATAGCACAAGTCCATTAGGTGCCATGCCAGTTGAAGGACCAAGACAGCTCTAGGGCATTGTCAGGGCTTTTCCATATGCTAATCATTCATTTCTGTTTTTTAGTGAGGGGACTCATTTCTCTGAGAAGTCTAAAGTCCACTGTAATTATTTTCAGAGACAAATAATCGTTGTTGAACAGAGTAACTATAAATGTCTTTTTGCTATTATCTGGAAAGTATTCAATATCGTTCATAAAATTAATATGTTTTCTCTAAATTCTAACATGAAGCAAAGTATCAATTATTTTTAAAAAAAATTCTTATTGTGGATTCTTTTAAGTGGCAAATTATTTACTTGTCACACTCAGTATTTAAAAATGTACAGCTAAGTAATTCTCTTTCATATTGAGAAAAGAGTGCATATGGCAGAAAGACCAAAATATTAGAATTATAAGATCATTATAATAATTGTGGTCTAAAATGCTAATAAAACTAAAGGAATGAAAATAATTCTGCATATATTAACATACCACCCATATTAGGATAATATAGAAATCTGGATTTTATTGTTAATCAGAAAGTGAGTATAGTGTTTACTGCACATTAGATTCAAAGGAAACTACCTAAAATTAAAATATCTGTAATGTAATTTCATGCTGCAAAACTTTCAATCATTTTAAACATCTACTAATGCAAATATTTCAGGCAAAAATACAATTTTTAAAAATTTTATTATCTCTCAATTCTCTGACCCAAAAACACATGAAATGTCTGAGTGGAGCCCATGAAATGGAGCCCAACGGAGGGTGTACCCTGAGTTTCCTATTGACACTTATAAGCCGTATCTTGTTTCTGCAAAAAGACGGAGCTCTGTTCCATTGTCCTATCCTACGATTGATTCTGAATGTGTATTCAACAGCACAGAAGCCACCTAGATTGATCTCCTTCTTAGCATGAAAGCCAGCCTTTGTTCTTTTACCAGTTGACACATGCTTGTGTTCAAAACATGGTTAAGTTCACCATTCCATTCAGAGTACCACCAGGGTATGTGTCAACACAGTGATTGTATTCCCACAGTGAATGCCTAACTTACAAATTACTTTTCATGTAACTTATTTCATATGCAGTACTATTTCATGCTTTCAAAACCCATATAACATATTAGCACAAAGAAAACAATACACAACTGACTCCAAGTTGAGTTTTAGTAGACAAGAAAGATTAACATACTTCTGAGTCTATTGATAATATATTTGTGACTTTAGAAAGTTATTTAATGAAGCAATGTACTGAAATACCCCTCTGTAAATCTGTAAATCACAGAAACAAAAATAAAGGGAATCATATGCTTAATCAATTTGTCTGACAAAATCTCATTTAAAAATTTGAGCTTTTGCTAGGTTTATCAGATACCTAGGTTTTATTTACTTCACTAGTTCTAGGTATATATGAGCAATTTTAATAAATGACTCAGTAGCAATTCCAAGGAATATTCAATAGTTTTTATTAGGCAACCTGAACACACAAGAAAAAATAACAAAATTATTGGTACCCAGAAGAAAAGAATGTACTTTTTCACTTTAACAATTCATTAGGTTAAATGGTTCAGATTCACCATATTCATAAAATGTGAGTAGTTTGCTCTATTAATCATTTTGAAACTTCTTTCTTTAGATAGGTGATTGATTTTATTTGCTCACATGTATGAAACTCTTTCTTTGGTTAGTTATTTATGTGAATATAACCAAGGAGGTTTAGCGCTTAACATCGTATGGGGAGAGATCAAGATGAAATGTGTTCACGGCTAATCATTTATCAAAATTGGGTTGGTTTATGTATAATCTCCTAAAAACAGATATATTTTTAGGCATTATACAAATATGTGGTTAAAACTGCAGTGTGTTGCTTTGCTTGTTGATTTTTTAAGAGAAAAACCATCCTTACAGGTGAAGTGGCTAGAATATAAAATTTAGATTACAGCAAAGTACATTTTAAATCTTGATTTGCTACATACATTTGTAAAAGCTAGTTGCCTTTCAAGCTCTGATTATTATATTTTATGTTTTTTCCCCCCAGCCCCACAGTAGAGATACCCCAGCATCACTGGGGCAGCACATACTGCCTATTCCAGCATCCAGTGAGCAGGGGTCATTCCAACCACTCCATCCTTCTATTGGATAAATTTGATAAAATTGTCACTTTTATATTTTCTTTATATTATCTCAAAAAAATTAACAAAAAACCCTCAATTTTTGGACACCCTCTAATTAATTGGACTGGTAAAGTGGAAGTTGCTACAAATTTAAGTCACATATTGACTTATTAAATTCAAAGCATTCTTACTAGTTTAGGAGTAGATTTAGTGAGAAAACGAAATTTAATCTGAAAGTAAAATTTCATTTCATTTCCAAATAACTCTTTTAATATTGTGTTTCTCACACTAACTAAGCATTGTAGTACAGTATTGAGTAAAACTAGTTCAAGCAGAGGTCATTATTTTTGTAGAAGTTATTATTGTTATTAAATACATTGGGTGCAATGCAATGAATGTTTAAATTTATCTAAGTTTTATTTTTATTTTATTTGATTCTAAGGCAATATTTCACTATGTAGTTCAGGCTGGCCTTGAATTCACTAGAGTATCCCAGGCCAGCCTCCTGGAAATTGTGGTGGTTCTCCTGCCTCAGCCTCCCAAATGCTGGGATTACAGGGGTGTGGCACCATGCCCAGTTTATCTAGATTTTAAAATACACTTGATAAATAGTTTATAACATCCTTCCCACTGTCTTTCAGTATCTACAGTGATGCTGTCTCACCTTGGTTGATTTTTTTCTTTCAGGATCATAGTCAGACTTTGATCACAATAATGAATTTGAGTACGTGTGCTTTTACCCCTGAACATTCTAGATCATTATAGAAAGGCAAGACCAGTACTAACAACAACTCCATGACATCAGGTTCAAGTCTCTAGTAAGGTTTCTAATTATAAATTCATTCCTTTAATACGCATGGGAGAATTCAGATTTCCTATAGTATTGGGTTTCAGTTCTGATACTTTGTAATTTATCAAATTTATTCAGATTAAGTTAGGCATACCACTCCCTCACTATCCCCCCATTGCGTTAGGGTCTGTAATGATGTCACCACGTCTGTCATCCCTGACATTGCTTCATGTTCTTTGTCATCAGGCTTGCTAGAAGCTCATCTGTTCAATTCTACTTTTCAACTGCAAGTGTTTTTTCAGAAATTTTTATATACCATATGTTATTTTGGTACTATATTGATGTTCACTTTCACTTTATTATCTTCCATTTATTTGAAGTTTAATTTTCTTTTTTTCCAATTTTTTAAAATGGAAACTTAGATCATTAATTTTAAGCATCTCTGTTTTTAATAAAAAGTTTTATCATCCAAGCATTACTTGAACTATATGCTACAAATATTATTATACTCACAGTTTGATTCTTCTTAAATCCTATCTGCTGATCCATGAGTCATTTAGAAGTATAATGTTTAATTTTCAAGTATTTGGAAATACTCTGTTTCAATTAGCTTACAATTAAAATTTACTTCATTAAAGAAAGCATGTTTTATTCAACCCTCTAATGACTTTTTATTATTAGATTTACTAATAATATTTGTGGCATAGAAGATTGTCTAAATTCAGAAATATCTCTTTTTACACTTTAAAAGAATGTGTACTCTAAAATTGTTGAATGTAATGATCTATTAATGTTAATTTGTTTAAATTTTTAACAGTATTTTATTACACTTCTCCATTATTATTGATTTCCTATGTACTTGTTCTAACTAGTATAGTAGAGGTCCAGCTATATTTGTGGATTTTACAGTTACTGTTTCCTTATGTGATTATTTTTCATGTATTTTTAGGTTTTGTTATTAGGTTCACATATATTTAAATGTGTTTGATTCTTGTTTATTTGGCCTTCTTATCATAAAGAAATATCTTTTTTAATCTGCTTGTATTCTTTTGATATATATTTGAATATATACATTTTTAGAGTGGATTCATTTGCCTTCTACCTGAAGTATTTTTATCATTTTAATTTGTTTATGGTACACATACATTATTAATAATATGCTCATTTCTTAACAAATATTTTACAACCATAGACATTACAGAATCTTTCATTTATTGACAAATATTACACAATCATAAACACTATAGAACCATTTTAAAAGAAAAAATCTTATATACCCATTATCAAATGTATTAACAGCTTTTAAACTGTATCTTCTGTAAAGCATAATGTACTAAAATATTCTGTTTCATTTATCCATGCTACTGCAGTGGACTGACATGTATTTTATATTTTGTTTCAGAAAATAATAACTATAATGAAGATATTCTTCTAATAATTTTCTTGTGCAGGATCCTCAAAATAAAGTATCACAAAAAGAATGTTTCTTCCAAGAGTACATATGTAAAATGTACTCAACACATTACTAAAAAATTAAGTTTAATGACATATGAAAGAATCAAAAACCACAACCATCAGAATTCATTCCAGAAAGACAAAGTTGGCCCAAATATCCGTTGCTTTTATCTCCTTTCCCCTTGTGAGGATACAGTGTCCTACACCCACAATTTAAAGTAGGGGAGGTTTAATTTGATTTACATTTGAAGGGGGTTTAATCCAATGTCAGCTGGTTCCAAGGGGCACAGAGTGGCATTATGGAGTAAAGTTGCTTAGTTCATGGCAGCAGGGAAGAAGAGGAACAGTGACAGAGAGGAACAGGTAGGGACAGACATAGACCCAAAGACTGTGGCTCTAGGACTCACCGCTACACACTCACATGTGTCCTCTACCAATTCCCTGGATGGATCCCAAAGCCAATCAAGTTGGCACCCCACGCTAACTACTGCACCAATTAATATTTAATATAATCTAGGGGGAAATACTATATGAGAATACCAATAGATGCCAAAAAATTCTGGTGAAATGCAACACAATTTCCAGATTAAAAACATTAAATAAAATTGAATTTCCTCAATGTAATAAATGACATCCAATAAAACCCCCAACTATCATTTTCCTTAATGATAAAAGATTAAATACTTTCTCACCATGCTAAAGTAAAAATAATGCTACCTATTCTTACTACTTCTCTTCAACATCTACGATAAATTCCAGCTATGGCAATTAAGGCACAATAATGAAATAAAAGATATTCATGCTTGGGAGAAAAAGTATTACTATCTACATATAGTTGATATGATCTATATATAGAAATCCTAAATAATTTAATAATAAAAACTTATCACTTTGAAGAAATAGCTTCAGGAAGGTTGTAAGATACAAGATCAATATGCCAAATCAATTGTATTTCTTTTTACAGTGGCAATAAACAACCATAAAATGAAAAGTTAAAAACAATTTCATTTACAATAGCACCAAAGTAGAAATACCAAGGAACAATTTTAGCAATAGAAGTACAAGACTTGAAAGTGAACAATGCCAATATTACTGAAAGTAAAAATATAGATAAATGAAAAAGTGAATATATATATATATATATATATATATATATATATATATATATTACACACACATACACATATGGATTGGAAGACCCATTTTTTTACAGATGACAGTACTTACTTATTAATTTACAAATAGAGCTAAATCACTATCAAAATTCTATGTGTATTCTTTGCATAATTAACAGTCTGATCTTTAGGTTCATACATCCTATGGGCTACATATCCAAGTATCTCTTCTAAAATCTTATATATTCATAGGCAGGATTTTTGAAAGGTGATTGAATAATTGATACACTATGAATAAATATGATGTTAGCAGATGGGATCTGACCAGGAGATGGATTGCTGGGAAAAGACCTGGTAAAGTGCAATTCTCTCTCTGGTTTTTTCTCTCTTCTCTCTACTTCCTGGAAGCAATAACATGAGCTCCTGTGGGCCCTCCTCATTCCCTTTCTGACTTGGAGCAGGCTATTCACTGAAATCTCTATAAATTGACAGCTGAAGTAAATCTTTGCTTTTTTAAGTTGCAGGTATCTAGTATTGTGTTTCAGCAACAAGAAAGTGACAAAGCAATGAAAAATGCAAGTGATCTGTTATAGCAAAGACAACTTTGATAAATACACAGTTGGAGAACTTGTCCTGATTTCAAAACTTACTGCAAAGCTATACTAACCATCACATTCTGGCACCAGCATAAAGATTTTGATCACTGAAACAGAATTAAAAGTTCACAAATAAACCACCAGATTTATCTTTGTCTAATTTTTTGTCAAGCATGCCAAGACAATTCAGTGGAGAAACAGTATTAGGGTAACTACATATACATATACTCAAGAAGTAAGTTGAGTCTCTGTTTTATCCCCTCACAAATACAAGAAAAAAGAACTTTAAAACAATTGAAATCTTCAAGTTAAAACTATAAAACTCTTACAAGAAAACATAAAGATTAATCTGCATGAAATTAGATTAGGAAAAATTTTTTACTTGTAAAATCAAAGACAAAATTAAATTTTCCATCTTTTAGTCTTCAAAAGACTTCAAAATTACAATGAAAAAAGAATCTATATATTTTCAGAATATATTTTCAAATAATATTTGATAAGATGTTTCCACACAGGATGAAGAATTCTTAAAATACAATAATAAAAGGATAAGAAATAGAGCCATCTAAGTATAGTCTAATAATGTTTGACAAAGGAACAAAGGAAATCAAATCAGAAAGGATAGTATTTTCAATAAATGGAGCTAGAATAGCTAGAAATCTATATGCAAAAAAATCTATATACTGAATTTATACCATTCAAAAATTAATTCAAAATGAATATAAACATAAAACTCAAACTCAAACTGCAAAACATCTAAGTAATAATATCAAAGAAAAGATGGCATTGAGCTTAGAAATGAATTTTATACATGATCCATGGGGAAAATAGATACTGTGAAGTTCACCAAAATTAAGAATATTTGCTCTTCAAAAGAACACATTAGAAGAATGAAAAACTAGTCACAGACTGAGAAAAATGTTTGCAAACACAAATATGAAAGAAGTCAGTTTGCAAACCTACTCACTGCATGATTCTATGTAACATTCTAAAAAATTTAAAACTGTACAGATTATAAAAAGATGAGTGGCTGCCAAACTTCAGGGAAGAAGTAGGCCAGGAATGAATATGCAAAACATAGATTTATCAGCCTGTAAAACCATGCTGCATGATCTTATAATGATGCATCCATAAAATTATGCATTTGATAAAATATATAGAGAGTACAACACAAAGAATGAGCTCTAATGCACACTTTGGACCTTAGTTATTAATAATGTATCAAATACAACAAATCCTCTATACAAATGCATGATGACAGTAGAGGATACTGTTGATAGATGCAAATGAGAATAGTAGGAATTCTTGTTTCTAATCATTTTTTTCTATAAGTCAAAATATCATCTAAGAACCAAATGTGTTAAATAAAAGAAGTTAATAGCTTTTTTAAAAAAGACAAGAATTTGAACAGGTATTTCCCTAAAGCAGATATACAAATAGTCAATATACACATGAATAATGCTTGACAACATCATTAAAGAAATATTAATCAAAGCCATAATGAAATGCTCCGAGGCCTCAAAAAACCTAGGCAGCTATAAAGTACAGAAAATAACAAGTGTTGGTAAATATCAGTAGAATTTAGACTCCTCGGGTTTTGCTGATAGGAAGATAAAATGATGCAGCCATTTTGTATAAAAACATTTTATATAGGATAGTCCTTCATGGCACAGCAATTTCATGCCTAAGAATAAAGTCAAGAGAAATCAAAGTATATATCCATAAAACCTTGTACACGACTGCTCATAGCAGCACTTCTTGCATCGATCAAGGCAGAAACAATTCAATGCCTATCAAATGATGGAAGGATACCTACACATGGCAATAGTATTCAGCCTTAGACAGGGATGAAGTATAATATGTGTAAGAACACTAAACTAAGTGAAAGAAACTAAAGACTACATACTACATAATTTCAACTATAAGAAATGTCTGCAAAGCTATAGTGAAAGAAATCAGAAAAGGGGTATAGTCACTCCAGCTAGGGATGAACAACAATTGATTGTTTAAGGCTACTGGATTTCTTTTGGGTGTGTTAAAATGTTTAAATTTAAGTGGCTGCATCATTATGAGAATATTTCAACACAAGTGAACTGAACTCATCAAGTGGGTATTCTTCAGGGTTAAAATCAGGAAGATGGTATTCCCTGGCAATGTGGGAGTTTGATTAAGAAGAATGTTTAGAGACAAGATAAAGGACTGACTTAGACCCAGCTGGACCGTGAATTCTCAGAAACAAGCGATGAAATACTTTACATCATTATACATAATAACTGGAAAAGAAATACTTGATAATTTCTCATTGCCCTTCTCACTGATGAATGACAACAAATCTTTAAGGAAAATAGGTAATAGTTCCTAAAAGGATTTCTCAATCAGAATTGTCACTTACATCAATAATTGAAAAATGAGTGCTTTTTGAATCACAGCAAAACTTTCTCTACAAGAATTGTGAAGTATGCAAAATTAACACATATAAAATAGCATTTATCACTCTCAATATAAGAACAAACATGATAGGATTTACTTATAAATGTTGTCTATTAGGTTAAAATAAAAGAGATAATAAACTTTTCACTATTTCATTCAATAATGTGTGTTTAAAAATTACATTAATTCTCCAAGTAAGGTAACGATTTACAAAAGTCACATAAATTAAATCAACATAAGTAAAATTGTATTCTTCAAAATTAGATAAAATATAAATTTACTAAACAGGGCAGTAAGTCTGAAATATTTCTTTTCTTTTTTTAAAGTTATTTAAAGAGAAACAAAAGGATGTAGAAGGTAGAGATAATACAGAATTCTAAAAAAAGATAAAAAGTAAGAAATCACTAGTTGATAAATTACATATTGTCCTTTTTGAAATAGTTGTTCAAGTTAAAAAATTAAAGCATACAAAGTAGATATTCAAACAGTGAGAGTGTAAACAGCTGTGCATGCATGAATCTCTACATGTATTTCTATCCTTTCTGTATTACAGGGAAAAACAAAACATAGCAAGACAAAACAAAGCAAATTCCTATAAAGACATGAAACAAAAAAGTCATATAAAACCACAGTACAAGGTAATCTACAATGGTTACTGTGTTATTTCTTATTATCTTCAACACAATTATCTATATCACCAGGCATAATTGAATATAGCAGTATAACTGAATATAGCAGTACATCACAATATTGTAAAAATAAAACATTGTAGACAGTATAAAACTTCAAAAGCAGGTAATAATCAAACCAGAGTGGATATCATAGTGAATCTTGTCATCTTAAGTGCAGTTGCCTATACTCTCAGACTAGATACTATCAAATCATAACAGCTTTGAATAAAATCTATCAATACAAAACAGCAATCTAACAAGCCAGATTCAATTACAATCAGTCATGGTAAAACAGCATAGGTTTTACAGAGCTTTAGATTAAGTTAATAGGAAATTAAGGATGATTACTGTACTGTATCCTGTTATTTTCAGGGTTACTGTCTGTGCCCTCAAATCTAGTATAGGTAGAATGACTGGAACAGAATATAATACATCTAAGCAGAGTAGTGTGAGGAACATGGGTTTTAAATCCTGGTACACTATTAATATAGTGTATGAAGTCTATCTATCTTAGAGATTTTAGCCATCCTTCTCTGCCTCATTTCTGCTATGCTATTTTTCTGCCTTTGTTTGTCTAGTTTTCTCCTTCATTCTACTGCCTGCCCCACTCATTGAGGCCTTTCTGCCACTGTTCCTAAAATCCTGGAATTTTTTTCCTCTCTCTCTAGAATGTCCTTCAGTATTCTCTGTAGGGTTGGATTGGTGGTCACAAACTTCCTCTTTGTCTTGGAAGCATCTTGTTTCTCCATTAATTTCTAGTGACAGTTTTGCATGGTACATCAATCTGGACTGGAGATTATTTTCTTTAAGTGCTTGGAATACTTCACTCCAAGCTCTTCTTGATCTAATGGTCTGTGTCCAGAAGTCAGCCAAGATCCTAATGGGCTTACCTTTATAGGTAATCTGTTTCTTTTCTCTGATGGCCTTTAATATTCTGTTTTTATATTGAATTTCTGGTATCTTGATTATTATATGTCTGATTGTAGATCTGTTTTGGTTGTAGGTAGCTGGAGTTCGGTATGCCTCACATAACTGAATGCCATTTTCTTTTCCCATGCTGGGGAAGTTTTCCTGAATTCTTTCCATGAATAGCCTTTGTAATTCACCTGTTTGTATTCCTGCTTCTTCAATCACATTTCTTATCCTTAAATTGTAGATTATCTTGTCATCTTCTAGCCTTTGTATTGTTACTGCCTGTTTCTTCGTTATTTTTAAGAGATCTTCTCTTTCATGATCACACATTGCAAACTTATCTTCAAGTTTTGATAGTCCATCCTTAGTTTCTTTTAAGGCATTTTGCCAGCTTTCAATGGAGTTTTTAATTTCCTCATAGTCTCTTTGAATCTGCTTCATGTATTCTATATTTTCTTTATATTCTTTATCAAATGTTTCTCTTTTTTGTGTGTTTCCCCATTCTTCCATCTGTATCTTGCTGAGAGATGCTTCCTGGGAGCATTTCTTTTATTACTCTACTCATATCTTGCTTTACCTGATTTAGTATTTTAATTTTGAGCTTATCTACAAGGTCCCGAAGATATCTGTTAATATCCATTGAAGCCATGTCTGATGTTGCATATTTGCTGCCCTCAGTCTCCCTTGTTTTTCCCTCTCCTGGATCAATGCTCTCAGGGTTCTGGGATGGAGGGCCTCCTCTTGCCTCTCTCTCCTGTCATGGTCCCGGCTTCCTGCACACAATTGTACAGTGCAGGTCCCAGCCCCCTTCCCTGTTGGCCACAGTTCCTCTGAAGCATGCTGGCGAGGGACCTCCACCCTCTCCTGCCTGCCCCTCCCCACTGGGCCAGCCAAACTTCAGGTTCCTTCACCTGGTTAGTGAGTGCTAGGTGCAGGGAATCGATTTGGGATGGCTCATTGGGTCCCAGCCAGTTGCACGGCCCAGTCCAAGCAAATCCCACGAATCTGCTCTGGGAAGGGAGCAACCAACTGAAGTCGCTGTCACACCCTGTTCAGGCTCCTCCTGCCCAGTTCCAACATGTCACCCCTTTGGTCGTGCCCTTCCTGTGGGGGGATCTCATTCCCAGCCCTTACTGTGTATTAATGAAGGCCCTTTCCTCATCTCCGCTCTCTGTTGGGCTCACCAACCCCCAACTTCAGCACTGCTGTGGTTCCTGTGAGTGGTGGCTGGAAAGAGTTGGGGCAGCTCAGCTGGCGGGCAAGAATTCAAGCTGGAGCAGATTCAGTCCAGTGCAAACTGGGCGAGTTGCAATGAAAACACTGTGTCCCATAATTTTTAGCTGTTCCAGTTGTAGTTCTGACATATTTGATGAGCTTTTTTATGTTTTAATTTCTTCCTGTGTCAAGAGGATCCATCTCACTCTGTCTGGGTCTCTCCAGGATATTTTATTCTGGCATATGAGTTGTTTCTCCTGGGAAGCTTTGTATTTTGTTGCTTACTGATTGGCCATCTTGACTTCTCCTGAAATATTTTAATTTAAAAGTTTATAGCCCTTTCTTGTGAAAAAAATTAAAACTTTTTATTTAATATATTTAAAAGAGGTCCATAAATATGAGAAAAATTTTTATTGGTAGTTCAGATTTCTTGTTCTATTATTTCACAGATGATAGATTTCAAATATTGCTTTTCCATGTATTGGTTTAGTTTTTCATCATCTCTAAGTGCCCTACAACTAAGTTTCTCTACCCTGCTTGAATTTTTTCCTTTACCAACCACCATCTTTTTTAGATGTTTGTTCTATTTTGTTTATCATTTTATTATGATTCTATTTTGTTCTATTTTGTTTATCATTTTCTGGTTTGGAGCTTTCATCTGCTCAATGCATTTGTCCACTGATACTGCC
The DNA here is from genome assembly GCA_004027455.1 of Hydrochoerus hydrochaeris. NCBI lineage: Eukaryota > Metazoa > Chordata > Mammalia > Rodentia > Hydrochaeridae > Hydrochoerus > Hydrochoerus hydrochaeris. The sequence goes on from PVLA01000641.1 coordinate 21,480, forward strand.
TTGAATTTTAATTTGTAGCCTGCAGTTCATGCTGAAATAGATATCCATTTTGCTTGACTTTTTCTAGTTAAAAAATTATTATCAAACTAGATAGCATATTTTCAACACTTGTTACACTAAATCATTTTAAGAATGTTTTCCTTTACTAAGATGAAAATGAAAAGACTAGTCAAGTAGGCAAAATTATAGAATAAAATATAAAAATACATTCCTTGAAGTTGTGCTTCTAGTACTATCAGAAGTTAAGAACAGAAAGGGTTGTATGGGCTGATTTAATGTCTCTTTAACTTTTCTTAACTTTCTCTTTCATATGTAGTACAATTTTGCTTTTGTCTTAAATTATTTTACTAAGAAGTAACATAATTAAAATGAAGGAATACTTTCATGAACATAATGATCCCACATAAAATTTTAATCTTTATCACATTAATGTCAACCTTATTTTATTTTTACCTAAACCCGAACCCTACATTCCTTTGCGGGATAGCTGAAGCCCATTCCACATGTAATTTCATTTTACTCATAAATATCTTAGTATAGAACTATCTATGAAAACTGACCATTTTTTAAAACATAGTAACAATGTCATTATACTTACAACAGAACCAATCTTAACATCTTCAAAACTATTCAGTATTCAGATTGCCTCACTTAGATTATTTTGTAAGATTTTTACTTGAATCTGAATACAAACAATTTCTTTATATTTGCAATTGACTGCTACCACTCCATGAGAATTTTTATTGAACAAGTTGCTTTTCTAAGAGTAGAAATGTATTTCCTTTAATGGGGAAAGATTTTGCCTAAGAGTATACTTAAGAATATACTTGGCATTGGGTATAAGACCATTAAAAAGCTGAAGTATCAAAGAACAGTCTCTGGAAGATATCATTACTGCTTTCCCGGTTCATAGATTATAGTTTGAACTAAGCATTCTGGAACTTCTTACTATTCACACACTCTCTTAGACACTGAAGCTGTCATCTTAATTGTATTTTCCCAAAGCAGAGTGCATATCTAAAGGGCTAATGAGTGAGTAGGTTACCCTCTTCCCAGGGCATTCCTGGATTCTTAGAACACTTTATTTACTTTTTCCAATGTGAACTAGAATTCCATAGAAATGATTTGATTTTTTTATAGTCTTTTTTTTTTTTTTTTTTTGCTGCCTCTGGGATGGAACTCACAACCTCACGTTTACAGAGTGGGGCCTTAGCCAACTAAGCTAAACCTGGGAGCATGATTCAATTTAAATGATAACACTGATTCATTTTCTTCTGACACAGTCGTACATGATTTTTTTTTGAAAGGAAAAAAAATGTACCACAATCTAGTAGCAATAATTGGAAAAAATTCTTAAAATGTCAAGGACTTTCTCTTTAAGTAATAATTAACAGATTAAATTCCAGCAAGTACATTTAATAACACTGATATTTGGTATTTGGACCACAGCCAGTATCATCAACGAGAGTTGTAAGACCCTCCCAGCAACCAATCTTGAATGAAAATATTATTTTTTCATGAATATTTTAGCTACTCAGCAGTAACCTCTACTATATAAGGTATGTATAGTGACCATCAAATAGATACTCTGGGCATAGTTTTCTAATTAAAACAAAAGTATTAGGAAAAAAGTTGCATGTCCTGTGGTCTTTTACCTTAACACTTCTTAAAATAATTTTATTAGGCTGTCATAAAAATTTAAGGTTTCTAGATTCTTAGCCGATGCTTTAGAATATATGAATATTAAATGAATTAATCATTAATTCATCCAATGAATATTCACTTATGTTAATTATATGTCAGTTGCTATTCTAAGGAATAGGCACAAAGCACATGCCAAAACAAAATCTCCTGCTTTCCTGGAATCAATCAACAGAAGAGGATAGAATATAGAGTTCTCATTGATATTTTTGAAAAATATGTGCATTTATTAAATATCTAACATGTTTCAGTTCATACTGAGCTTCAGAGACAATTAGTTAAGCCAAAAGATTCATTCCTTCCAGATGAGAGGAGAAACAAATGTAACTTCATGGTAAGTAAATAAACTAGAGGAAGCAGAGAGTCAGTATTAGAGACAACACATGAAAACTCAGGGCAAAATTGGTGGGTGAGAATATTTATTAGAAGACAACGAAAAAGAAGGGAAAAAAGAGAATATGATGAAAAATGGAGACATAACTTTCCCACCCTATTTTGAAGACAAATTCTTGGACAAATAGATTAGACAAAATTCAGTTAGCTTTTAGTTTGTCATAGAGTGAAGTATATGACAAGCTTTTAAGCAACTTCAGATTTTTAAGTGTAGGAGTTAAATTGCACTTTGGAAACTAGGAAAATCAGTACAGCAATGTATGGTGAAATAAAAGTCTATTAAGTTAATTCAAGTTGATGCAATATTTGAGCTGAAGCAAAATTTATAAGGCTCTTAAAAATGATATCTAGATCGTGTTGGGGCTTTGGGTGATGGGAGAGCGGGAGGCCTGCTCGCCGCCCTGGTGGGCAGCTGGCAGCCTGGCAGGCCGCTGGTGCACCGGGGCAGGAGCTGTTGGCGGTTCCTGAGCTCTGCATCATGTTGGGGCTTTGGGTGCTGGGGGAGCGGGCGGCCTACTTGCCCCCCTGATAAGCAGCTGGGGCCCTGCCGGTGTGTGGACTAAGAATCAGACATTGATCCATCCCCCACCCCGTTAGCAAGTAAGCACCAGCGGTCTGAGTATCTTTTTGGAGGATGAATGTATACAGCGTGGCAAGTAAGGGGGATTTCCTTCTACCATCTCTTTGAAGGCAAATATTTTTGTCACTGTTTTGCTCCGTTTTGATTAATGGTACTGCTTTATTCAATATTCTGTTTTTAAAAGTTCAATATTTCCTTCCATTTTCCTCTACTTGATTAAAAGAACAGCTAATGTGAACAAAATGGGCTGTACTATTGAGCCCTTTGCTTGTGTCCTGGTGACCTGCTCTGAGGTTCTGAGGTAGTTTTATTGCAGTGCGGTCGCATGGGTTTGTTCTGTCTTGTTCTGCTGTATTTTGCTACTTTAAACGACAAAAAAAAAGTAGATAAGAAAGTAACAAAATACCTCCAAAAATCTCCCAACTCATCCAAAGCTGATCCATGGATCATAGATGAGGAGAAACTCAAAAACAAGGCAACAGAATTATATAAGGTGATTAAAAGTATATAACAACAACAAAACAAGTCAGTAAGGTACTGAGCAACCTGAGACAGGATATAACTAAACAGATAATGGATTTAAAAAGTAAAAAGAAGAAAAGAAAGTGCTCTAGAGGATATGGCTGCATGTATGTTGAAGTGTGTAGGACTGATAACCATGTTGCTAAGCTGTTACTGGATCACTGAACTTCTTTGCAGTCTCACTGTTTGAATGTCCACTTTGTATGCTTTAATTTTGTAACTTTAACAACTAGGTCTAAGAAGACAATATGGAATTTATCAACTAGTGATTTTTTACTGGTTTTTTTCCTGAAATTCTGTATTGTTTCTACCCCTTTTTCTGTTTTGCTTTTTTTTCTCTTTAAATAAATTTTTTAAAAAAAGAACTACTAGTGTAATAAAACCAAAATGTGTAATTGCTATTGTAAAAAAGAGAGGAAAAGAAAGTGCTCTAAGGGATATAACTGCATGTATGTTTGAGTGTGTAAAATAGATGACCATATTGCCAAATCTTTTTTGGATCTCTGAGCCCAACTGTTTATAGTCTGACTGTTTGAATGTTTACTATGTACCCTTTAACTTTGTAACTTGAACAACTACATCCAGGATGACAGTATGTAATTTATAAACTACTGATTTCTTAGTGGGGCTTTTTCTCATTTTCCTTTTTTTTCTTTCTTTCTCTTTCTTTCTTTTAGATTTCTGTATTGTTGCTACCCTTTTTTCTGTTTTGCCTTTTTTTCTTATCTTTAAATAAAATTTTAAAAATGTATAATTGCTATTGTTAAAAAAAAGAGGAAATAGGAAGCGCTACAAAAGATATAGCTGCATGTATGTTCAGGTGTGTGGGATTGATAACCATATTTCTAGGTTCTTATTGGATTGTTGAACAGATCTGTTTGCAGTCTCACTGCTTGAGTGTTCACTTTGTGTGCTTTAATTTTGTAACTTGAGAAACTATTTCTAAAAGAACAATATGTAATTTATAAACTAGTGATTTCTTACTGTTTATCTTCTTTTCTTGAAATTATGTAATATTTCTATCCTTTTTCTGTTTTTTTCTCTTTTAATAAAAAATATTATCTAATCCTAGAATTAAAAAGTTTAGGAAAATTAAATCTCTTCGTTTCATGATTTTTTTGCCATTAAAAATCTTAAAATTTGATATTGGAATCTTTAAAAGATATTTTTCAGTAATATTTGGATTTTATACTATTGTGTTTTTCATACGAAGTTGAATTTTTATGACATCAAAACTTTCACATACACTTTTTCCTGACCTAGCATGTTTTTTCCAACTTATTGACTATAATTACTCCTCTAGTAAATCCTTAGGAGTCTTACCTGGCCTCGGACTTGCATGCTGTTCCATCTTTGTTGGGACTCAATCACTTCAGTCAAAGCACCAATTAGATCCTTCCAGTTTGACTAACTTTTGAATCTTCCACTATACTGTTTTGTTCAAAAACAAACAACTCAAGCATTTGGTTTTCTTTATCTCTATAGCATTTTTACAGTACATGACACCATGTAAATCCTCAGTAAATATTGCTGGACCAATTAATTAGTGTTTCTTAGAACTGATTTTTTCTTCTGAAGAATACTGAATCTCCAATCAGTGAATATATAGTTCCAAGAGACAACAGAGTTGGGAGAAATGTCAAAAGGCATCCATACCACTTACTATTTAAAATCAAAAGACCTGCCTGCTCAAATAGGAACACAAAATTCACTATATTCACATTGTCTAAAGAGTTTCCATTTTAAGTCTGACTAAATTTAACTAACAGATATTTTCAAAATCTAATTCTAATTTTTCCTGTAATGAGATTAGATCAAATGACCAGACTACAGTCTTTCTAAACTTTTCAAAACTACATCTTTTAATTATTTTATTATTTTATCGTGCACTACTTAGATCTCTATTTGCAACTCTTTGCTTGCAGTTGCCTACTTTTTAATACATTCCTACAACAGAACAATAACAATCACGTTATAGTGACAAATCACATTATATTGTGCTAATATATTCTCAAACCAGAATACAAATAACCTGTGTACTTTGGGTGTAGACAGATAAATCCACACAAATCTCTACAGAGGCAGTTAAAAAATCCACAATGCCCTAATAGTCACCATCTGAAGAGTGATCTAAGGTAAACACAATATAAAGCTATTTAAAAAATACAACAATAATGAAAAGATCTAAAGATAAAAGAAATGTTATTCCTCACTGGACTCATAACTCGCATCAGATTCCCAGTGACACAAGTAATTGAATTTCAAAGTTTTCAGCACCAGTGAGTGGTTTAATTACTTGGCAGATGTCCTACACACTCTGTTATATTCTATGATTAGATCTGGGCTTATTTGGAAAGAATATGAAGAGGCTGGTGCTGCTATTACAGGCATGGCATGAAGTAAATGGGCTCTGACAAAGAGCTCTAAAGGAACACAGATAAATACACAATGTGCAAGCATTATCTTCCCAATTGCTCTATGTGCCCTTGTGTGTATGCATAGTTTTTAATCTTTCTACTTATAAAGATCATCAGATAAAATATCAGGAGATAAGAAACCACAATGCACACATTTTAGTAATCTTAAAGGACAAACAAAAGTGAAAATAAAAATCAAAGCAATAGGAAAAAAAATACTGGCCTTCTTAGGAATATTTACAATTTAATCCAAGTCCTTGGCAGAGGAAATCATCAGACAAGCATTAGTTTCACACATGTTCCCACTTACATACTGATGTTCCCTTTCAGGGAAATAAATTCCATTTTATAAGCTTTGCAGAATTTTTGCCACTATAATGTGATTGTTATTTTTTCTGCTTGTATGAATATATTAAAATGTAGAAAACTGGGATCTAAGAGTTTCAAGTAAAATCAAAATTGTGCATAGTATAGCAATAAAATAAAAAAGGATGTAAATTTGAAAAGTTTAGAAAGACTGTAATTGTAATCTGTTCATCTGATCTATTTCTATTTCAGGAAAACTCAGGGATTAGGTCTTGAAAATATCTGTCAGATAATTTAGCCATACTTAAAGTTACATCTCTCTAGATAATTCAATGATATGAAAGAAAATTTTATTTCAATTCTGTTTCAAACCATTAATCTGAGTTCTAAAGTAGTACTTTAATATTAAAGGATAGGAGAACAAATGAAGAATAAACTGCTGAGTTTTCCCTTTAGGACACACTAAGAAATAAGAAATAAATAAATACACTTTTGAAGTATTGTTGTGAATGCAAATTGGTACAGTCATTATAAAGAAAACAGTGTGGAAATTCCTCAAAACATTAAAAATAGAACTACAACATGATCTTTCAATCTACCCTTAGGTTGATAACTATCAGAAATGGAACTGACACCTAGAAAAGACGCATTCTCATGTTCACTGAACATTACTCATAATAGCCAAGCATAGAAACTAAATAAGTGTTCATCAGCTGATGAGTAGAAAAAGAATTTAAGGTAGAGATAAACAATGAGATATTATTCAGCCCTAGAAAAGAAGGAAATCCTACTGTTCGTTACAATATATTTGTACTTCAAAAGAATTATTCTGAATGAAATTTCAGAGAGAATAAATTGTGCAAATAATTTATTTTAAATATAAAAGTTAAACTTTCATAATCAGAAAAGAACAGTGGTTACCAGAAGTTGATTATACAGCTGGGGAGATATTATTCCAAGAATACAGACACTCAGGTATAAGAGAAATAAGCTCTGGTGATCAAGCATTCAACATAATGACTATAATGGTTACAATGTTGCAGAGTATAGTTGGAATTTTGCTAAGCAGTTTATCTTAAATGTTTTCTCCACAAAACAAAAAAATGGAAATGGAAATGAAGTTCTAGATGTGATGAATAATTTAGTTTTACTTAATCATTTCACATCATATATGTATATTACAGCAACATGCTGTATATCTAAATACAAGTATCTAGTATAGTTCAATAAAGCCAGAAAATTTTAAATATTAAGATTAATTGGAAATAGAAATAGTAATGCTTATTTCAAAAGATGTAGGCACTTACATTTAAAAATAAAAATACATGTTAAAGAATATTACCATACATTAAAGAAGAAAAAAATTGCATTATCATACATTAAAGAATATTGTTATTACTGTACATAGGTAGTGTGTTGGACTGGATAATAGGTACATAGATAAAGAAGACGAACCAAAAGATTTCACTGAATAATAGATGTTGCTAAGATTATTATAATTATAAGCAGTCTTCATAGATTTCCAAGTTCCAAGAAATAACGGAAATCATTTTATCACACTGGATCAGTGTTAACCCATCAGTTCCCTCCATGAGAGCTGGAAAACCTTACATCATTCCTTCCTCAGGTCAGGCTCAGCCAAGGAGCTGGGCCCAGTTCTGTAAGACCCACTCATTTGTCCTGCAGCTTTCTACAAGCACAAGCTTTACAAGTTGGCTCCTGATCATGATGAAATATTTTCCCCTGCTGCCTTCAGGTAGAATATAGCCACAGCTGACAAAGGTCTTATATCTCATATATAACTTTGGAAATCAGTTTAATTTCTTACATTTAAGATTTATTGCCAATGAAACTACAGAAAATCACAAGTATGTTTCTACCAAAATGGACCAACCATAAGCATAGTAATATCTGTTATCATTTGAATGGACAAAAAAGAGTGTACTTATGACTAGTAAAATCTTATGCTCCTATGATAAGACAGTAAATGCTTTGTCATTCTAGCATACAACTGATGAGGGCCTGAAATGTGAACTATACCTAAGTAATTGTAGAAGATGAGAATCTCTAAGTATGTCATGCTAAATGTTTCTAGATACCTTCAATAAGTGATCTTCTCTACCAGTGAGGTAGTAGGTATACACTGCTGTAGTTGTGAAGTGAAAGCATACAGAGGAGGTAAAACTACTATTTGTTGTTCAGCTGATTTTAAACCCACTCCAAAAGAATCAGTCATTTGAAGGAAAAGGAGTGGATTTTGAGACTATAATGTCACGTGGAATAAATCAGGCACACAAGCTTAAATAGCACCTGGTTTCTCTTGTATGAGACACTGGAGATATACATAATAAGCAAGAACAAAGATAAATAATAGGAAACAGGAAGATAGGTCTTTTTTGCAAAACGAAAGGGAACCAAGAGATGGAGGGAGTGAAGGAAAATGGGATGAGAAAAGAATTAAGATCTGTTATGTACAAACATCAGCTCCCTGCAAGGAATGTAACCATTATGTACTGCAAACATATGTGAATAAAACAATAAATCCTGAAAAAGATCAGACAGAAACACATATAATGTGAACAATTAAGTATTAACTTAAAGCATAATGCACACTAATTTATATTAGGTAACACAGTAATTACAAAACAATAGGTATGACATAATATAAGCACAATTTATATTTGTTAGCTATACTGAATTATAGTTTCTTATATATAAATAGGAATCATTCTTGTTGTGGAAAAGGAGGGCAGATCTAGAGGGTAAAAAATATTTGTGATCATAATTATTCACCCACAAATAACTTGACAGAAAATTAACTGTATCAAGATTTTTTTAAACACCCAACTAGCCTTCATAAACCTTGATTTTCACATGTAGTAATGGTTAAATTTTATAAGTAGAGTTCAAAATACAACCATTGGCATAATCTAGTTCAAAGAATACATAGATAACTTGTAAATTTAACCATTCATGTAGTAGAGTGAAGGTTGCTATGGAGATGCAAAGTAAACTTAGCAACAACAGTATGAGTAACAAAAATTGATACACTCCATTTACCTATCTTGAACATCATAATCTTTATTTAACGTGAGAAGTTTAACTATGGAGACTACTTTAAGTACAACTATTTCCTCTTTGTAGTTTCTGCTCCCTGATTAAAGGTTCAAGAATTTCCCACTCCCTGATTAAAAGTTCAAGAATTTCCCTAAATTACAATTATTTTTTTACAGAAGAATGTAGATCAGCATTCATGAAAAATTCTAAAAATGGGGATATGCAATGATCTATGCTAGAAAAAGAATGTACAGTTCATGCAAAGTGTAAGGTTTGTATTGTTTCATTGTTTTTACTCTATTTTCCTTAATCAAGAGTTAACTAATATATCACCGAAAAAATTATTTGCCAGCTTGGTGACTCAGTTTGGATATTGGTTTTAACCATATTGATCTGTTCAGTTTCACTAAACACTAAATAGCTCTATTACTTCCCTGATTTTGTATAGCAACCCTTGGGTATACATTCCATGATTTTGCAGGAAACTGTTTCTTATCTTCATAATATTTCAAAAAAGAAACCTTGTATGATAGAGAGAAAAAAGTACAGTTAAATACAAATTCAAAACATCTCACATATTCATTGAAATCAACATTAAGACTCTTATTTACTTAGCATTTTTAAAAATGTTCCCACCAATGAAGAACTTTTATCCAAATTCCAATATTGTAAATTTACCTCGACCTCATAATTATATGCTTAGAATGCAACACATGTATTTTGGTGCAGGAATATTTTGAATATAATTGCACACTAACATGTCATAATTTGTCTATATGTAGACCTGCCAATTATATCTACATGTGGATATCATATCCATAAATTGACTATTCTTTGCTTTTTATAATTCATAGAGATTTTAATAAAAGGCAAAAATCTAAGTGTATAATTACTTGCTCCACTCATTCATTAAAAGGCTAAGATTAATTTTCAATGAGGTAATGCTATTGAGAAGGTAGATTCTTCCCACCCAAACTTGCTACATAAAAAGACAAAGGAAGAAAGAAAAGTTAAGTGAGTAAAATATATTAATGTTTCACAATTTTACTCAGCATGGTCAATGATTCTTTGGATCTTCTAGAGAATAAAAATGATTATTGATTTTTCATTCTAAGAATAGAATGTTTTCCATCTTAATCCTTTAAAATGGCATAAATTTTTCTTCATTATTAATTTTTTACTATTTGGGGAGGTTATAAAGGTCATCTCAAATCTCTCAGAGGCTCTTTTCCTAAAGAAATTCAGGAAAAAAGAAATAATTATAAATGTTCTTTGATTTACCATGGTGGGGCTAAATCCCAACACCATCATAAATTGAACATATCATAAATTAAGAATGGATTCAATATACTTCATTTGCTGAACATTATATCTTAGCCTGGCCTACCTTAAGTGTTGATCAAAATCATCTAACCTAAAGCATGTTTTATAATAAAGTATTAAACATATTATGTAATTTATTGCATATTGTCCTGAAAGTCAGAAGCAGTGTGGTTGCATGAGTATAGAAGACACAGACGTAACCATAACAGGATATGGAAATACAAAACACAACAACTAAAACACACTGGCAATGCAGTGTGCTGGGCAGTATTTGTTATTCACCCTGGAAATTGTGCAGCTGAGTCAGCACTGCAGCAAGCTACTGTGGGCCAGCATAGGAAGAGAGACAGTTCTGTAGTGCACCTCACTACCTGAGGAAAAAGATGAATTCCAAGCTTCAAGCATGGTTTCTTTTGAATATGTATCACTTTTGCACAATTGTAATAAAAATAACCATAAATCAAATCATCATGAGTTGGGATCATGTTATGGATTAAAAATTGGCGGTTTAAATCAGCACGGTGCTGAGCGTAGATGTTCCACCTGAGGAAAGTTGCCAGCATAAATAGAGACATGGAGAAGACAAGTGAGGTGTTGTGGCTTTCTCTAAGTGTTGGTGTTTGAGCCATTGGTTCTGGAGGAGCTCGTCATGACTACCTTCCCCAGTGTGAGTTTGACCATCGTCATTGGAGGAGCTTGGGACCTGTTGGAGAGAGTGGCTGTGGTTCACTTTGCGGGAGCTCTGGTCCTTACACTGATCATCACTTCCTGGCTCTGGAGGGGAGGTTGTGTGTCATTTAATCTCCAGGAGAAACCCATCACACTGGCTTCCTGGCATGTCCTCAACGTGTCTTATAGTCAGAGGAGCTCGGGACCTCCGTGTGGCTGAGGATGGCTGTGGTGTTTTCAGGACAGCCCTAGTATTTATTATGAGAGTGACTTCTCAGCTCCAGTGTAGAACCCTAAACCTACCAGCACAGCTCCTTCACCCCTCTGGCTTAGACTCTCTAGCTTCCACTGCTGACCTTTGGGCCTTCCCAGCACGGATCTGTACATCAGACTGGTGTGAGTCCTTTTTGTGGGCTCTAGACCTGCAGTTGGACTCGTAGAAGGCATTGTCAAGGGCTCTAGGTTTTCTTCTGGACTTGTGCAAGACATTGCTGTGGGATCCAGGTCCTTGGCTGAATATTTTGCATCTTTAGTGTTGTAGACAGATTTTCTGAACTTTCTTGTGTGTTAACTCTGGGTTACCATCATAAATAATATTATAAAATCTGAGTCCTGATAACAATTATTCTCATACCCCTGATCACAACAGATCACATGTATTTTGAGAGCCTAATATATGGATATGTGGTATAAACAATAAATAGGCCCATTAAATGGCTTTATTCTCATGCAGAAAACTTTATTTTAATAATGATTCCCAGCAATGATGCCTAATTCTATCTGAACATGTTAGAATAGTGTTTTTGACATATCTAAAATTCCCATTCAATCTCAATGGAAATGCAGGACATAGGTAATAACCTTTGTTCTCATTCATGTCTGGCAAATGTTTGGCTTCATAGATCACTAAAAATCCATTTTGTGAATTACATGAAATACAAATGTTTTAAGAAAAGTATCTTTTTAAACACATACCAATTAAATTCAATACATAACCATTAATGTTTTGCTAAATTCCAGAAAATTAAATATTTCTCAAGAAAATTTGAAAAAAAGATTGTGATTGTTCTACAATATTACCCCCTAAGAATTTCTAATTTTATTTTAAATGTAATAATTACATATATGCATCTATTTTATAAATATTTATCTTATATACTCATGTATGACATAAAGCTATGATATTTATATCCACACATATATACATTCTGCTAATTCAGATTACAATGTGTATTTCATTTGAAATGATTTGATTCAATGGACTGTGAAGGGCTGGGGATATAGCTCAGTGGCATAAGTGCCCAACTGTCAAACACTAGGTCCTGAGTTCAAGTCTTGATACAAAAAAAATAGCCCCCATAATATCCAGTTGTCAATAAACTATGAAATTCTGAGCATAGAGGACATTTCTCCTTTTCCCAAGACACATAAACTATGTGTCATCTTTAAGATGTCTTCTGTAATTCTGGAAGTAAATACCTCAGAAATAGTTTGAGAAAATTTAAAGAACACTAACCAGTAATGTTTTGCATTTTTATTCTAACTTGAATTCTTATAGCATATATTCATTTTTGTCACCAATTATGTATTATCAGTAAGTTCTTAAGACAAGAAAAAGCCAAGCCATTTATTGCTATTTTATTATGGGCATAAAGTTTAAATCATTACTCTTTTACACACCTCTACATTTATCAACATGAAATTCAGAACATTGCAGATAAATATAAATATACTGAAATTAATTCTAATTATAGGAGTTTTGCGATCTGTCTCACTGAGATGAATAATACTACATAACAAAGTTAATTTTGAAGGTTAATACATGTCAGCTTGCCTGGGCCATGATGCTCTGACATACTGTTAAACATCCTCTGAGTATTTCTACAAGTAGCTTTTTGGATGAGATTCACATTTAAATTGGTGACCTTGTAAACCAGATTGCCCTTCACACACCCATATAATTGCCCCTGCTCCTCTGGAGAACACTCACTAATCCCATGCCAATTAATCTGCTTTGTCAATTTGACTGGACGAAGACACTCCAGGAGAGGTGATAGGATCGTGGTGGTGCTGCACCAATTACTGGATAGGTCCATCATGTTGTTACAAGGTGAGATACAGTTGGAGGAGGTGGGTCACTAGGGGTGAGCCTTGGAGAGTGAACATCTGACACTCTTCCCCTATTCTCTGCGTCCCAGCAGCCATGAAGTGAGCATCTTAGCTCCACCATGCTGTTCTTTCCTCACCACAGACCCACAGCAACAGAACTAGACAACCATGCACTGAACCTTCTGAAACTGTGAGCCTAAATAAATCTTGCCTCTTTCAAATTGTGTGTGTTAGGAATTTTTTATAGCAACAGGAAAACTGACCAACACAAATACACACATCAAAAAAAAATGAGTAGCTCCTGATTTATATGCTCATTGACTACACTGACTATTTTTGTGCAAGTGTTCATATTCCCCAAACCTAACTCATTGCCTGGTATAGAATTAGGCCTTAGGAAAAGTTGAAAAAAAATGGGTATAGTACATAATAATATTCTTTTATTAAAAGTAAGGCTTATCAAAAACACTTTGACAAAAGTGCAATTCAGCAAAGGAGCATTCAGAAAACACAACTTAGAACACATCTGGTCTTAGGAGCCATGTAGAATTAAGTTTGAAATCAGCCTTTGCTCTGTAATTTTGAGACACTGGGCCTTGTTTCTGTTTTTATCCATGCCATGGGATTCTAGTATTTATTCTAGAGGACACTTTCTTTTTCTTTTTTCTTTTTTTTTTTTTTTTTTGTACCAGGCACTGAACTCAGGACCTCATTCTTGCCAGGAAGGTGCTGTGCCACTGAGCTAAATCTCTGGCCCTAAGGGACATTTTCTGTTTACCGAAACCTTTTAAACATGCTTTGTATGCTTGGGCTCAATGATTTACCTTTCCAAGAGACAAGAGTCCGTTTCCCCATATTCTTTGCATGTGGAATTCAGGTATGTTATCTGGGTTCTGTCAATCAGATGCCCCTATCTAAAACGTTGGTTTTCAAGAGAATGACTTCAGGAAAAATTCTTCCTGTGGAATTTTCATTGATAAGGGAGGCAAGAAGGTTTAGTTTCTAACAACAGCATTGGCCACATTTCAGGGTTGCAAATTGGAAGAATGAATCACATGTCTGTCTTCCAGGCCTCTGTGTTATGATTTTACTTGCATCACAGTTTGAATCTGGCCATCCTAATGATTCTGTAATATATTGATAAGATTTAATGAATCTTTCCACATGAATTAGTAAGAATGGATTATCATGCTAATAGTGAAAACAGATTCACTTACTTTACAGCTACAGAATTTCTGTTACATAGTATAGAATTAAAATATTATAATGCATTTTATTAGTTATGCTTTCTACTGTTGAAAGCATCCTCAAAATACTTATAAAGGTTTTTGCAAACTTTTGTAGGTTATAGGTAAAAATTAGTAATGTCAATATAATAAGATGCTATTACTGTCCATAACTGTGCACAAAACATACAAAATAATTCTTTGTAAATTTGGACCTATAATTAAAATATTTAGGAATTATTAAATTTTCAGAAATCCAGCAGATTGCATATCCTAGTCATATTTATTCTTTTCAAAGAGTATATTTTAAAACTTGAATGAGAAAAGCTGAAACTCCACTCTATGCGCAAGATCAATATAACAAGTCACAAAGAGCTCTATATTCAGTTCTGAAAAAACCTTTCAACCACACAAATTTCATGTTATGCCTTCACACAGAAGCAAAAATAAAATTAATAAAACTTTTAGTGATGTAAAACAATACGAAAATGTTTTCAAACTTAAATCTTGCAATTTTTTCAGCTATAAAGAGGAGAAGACTGCCTGAAGATTACAGTGTTATTTTAAACCATAAATTGAGGAAAGTTAAATCAATAGAAGAAAATTATAAAATATACATGGATAAAAGGAAAGATGAAAGAACGCACTCCACTGGCCCTTTCCCATGGCCTTATTTCAGCTTAAGTAAGGAAATGCTTTGAACTTGAACCCTTTCTTCATCTTTCTCCATGTTTCTTTGTGGTACAGGAGATTGAGCTCAGGGCCTTCTTGTTGTGCTACGTGCCCAGGCCCCTTCCCCTTTTTAAACTTTAAGATCTCACTAACCCACTGAATTCCCCAGGCTGGGTTCAGAATTGCAAACTTCCTGCCTCAGTCCCTAGAATGCTGAGATTACGACCCACACCCTGCACACCCAGGATGAATCAGTCTTTAGTTGAAGAAATAATCCTTGTCTCTTCTCACATGCCAACATTTGTTTAGGCATCAGGATACAACAGTGCACAAAGAACATTAACAACAATAACAATAGCAACAAAATACTTGTCATGTGGCACTTAGGGAAACAGTGTGCTAGTCTAAATGTCTTCAGGAAACTTGCACGTACTGAGATAGAGAGAAATAAAATAAAATAGGGAGGTGAGGGGGAAGGGACCACTTTGGTTTTGATGTTGATGGTTTTGTTCATTTTTATTTTCTCATTACCACAAATACTGTCCCTGATCTGACCAAGAAAGGCTGCAAATCAAATGGACAAGTACTCTACTAGTTTTACTGTACCTAAATAAAATTATATTCTGATCACATTTTATACTAACCAAGTATCCTAAAGGCCTACTCTAATGTATGAGAAGAGATAGAAAAAAAGAGTGCTTACTTTCCACAAAATTAAATGTTCCCTTCAAAATGAATGTTACTGTTTTTCACCTTTCAAAGTACAAATGCCATTTGAAAGAGACAAGTATAGGAGGGTGGAAAAGTTTACATGTTCCTCCCAATGTGCTCTGGAAAAGTTCACATTATCTTGGTCCTTCTGTGCCTTAGAACAGTGCCTGGCATTTAGTCTGGGTCAATAACAACATGTTTGCACAACTTAAACACAAATGGTAGCTTTTAGTCTTAGCAGTCAATCTAGCATACCTTTATTATTTGAAGTGAAAATCTCCCAGGAAATTTGCTAAGAAACTGCATCTGTATGTTCTATGTACACACGCTTGAGCCAGCATCACTAACTAGAGTCTTTAAATGTAACTTGATTGAAAACTTTTCTATAAATTTGATGGGCAATTCTACAAGTTGCAGTCTAACATCCAACACTATTCTATAGTATAAAAATAAAAATGTCATGTAATGTAAAATTTTTAAAATGAACATCACAGAGACCATCTGCTTCTGAAAATAACTAAATATTGACTATTTAAAAAGCAACTTGGGAAAGCAACTGGATTCTGTGCAAAGAAGGGGGCTTTAACTTTAACTCACAGTTAGCTCCCAGATTAATTCCCACTTTCCTACCCTTTTGATGATCCAATTTTTCTCTTAGTCCACCCTCCTCAGATGAGGTATGAAGGCATATAGCTCATGATACTTCTTCCTGCTGTAAATAAACTGGTCTAAATGTGAATGTATGACCCCAAATGTAAGCAGTCGCGCCTCACATGCCTGGCCTCAATTACTACTGTAGGACAGAGTTTACCTAACTTCCCTGATGCTGGAAAACAATCTGTTACAGACACAAGCTACCTTCTGTGCAGGTTATTTTCTTCTGGAGATTTTCGTAGACTAACTCTAGCCTGATACCCAGGGATTGTTCTTTAGCAAGTACTCCAGGTTATTCTTCTGATCAGGACGTCTTGAAATGTCTTACTCTAAAGCAGTGGTTCTGTGACCTTGCCTTGTGGATAATTAAAATTCCAAAAGTCAAGATCTTCTCCAAACCAACTAAATCACAATCCATAGCAGGGGGGAATAGGTATGAGCATTATTCTTTAACTCTTGAGGGTTAGCACCGTCAGGCACATTGAGGAGCTCAGAAACCCAGACTCTCATATCTGACCCCAGACCAACCTAATCTTCCTAAACAGAATATCCTTTAAAAAAAAATTCCCAAGTGCATTTTTGCACTCTTGTGCTGGAGAACAACTGTAGGGTGTGGAATTCTGGTCCCAGACATGCAAGGGTGTTTTGAATTGAGCTATGACAAAACTTCCTCTTTCACGGGAAAGCTGGAAGTATGTAAGACCAGCAGCAGTCATTGCTGCCATTTCTATAATTCACTCACATGAGCTAATGAGGGAAATAGGTCTTGCAATTAAAAATTATTAATTCAGCAGATTTCTTTTAAAACTACCTTCATTCGATTTGAACAAACATGTTTTATAACAAACAGCTAAGGCCCCTTCTACTCCAAGAGTTTTTAGTTTAATATTTTAGAATTGTATAAAATTTAATAGACCTCCTTGTGTTTACATTCTCCTTTGTTTCACTTCCTACATCTTTGCAAAATGCCCATGTAACCATCTGGCCTTTTTCCATATTATGGCAGTGCTAAAAATGTGCAACTTCCTGAGCTGCTCTAGTACCAGATTATTGAGAGTCTCTCTACACCACGGGTGTACAGCTTAGTGGGAGGTAACAACAATAATTGCTACAGCATTATTTTGTTTCATGGCATGAATGGATTCATGAATATATGAAGAGATTGAATATACTAAAATTTTGCAGAAATTTGTTGCAGAAGCAAAAATATGGATGAGGAAAGAATAAGAATGTGTCCTTTATTTTAACTTGAAACTTGTCTCTGGAATGGTGACTTAGTAATATTGGAAAGCTACTTTAAAGTGATTTAATGCATGTAGATAGCTCTTTGGAAGAGAATAACAGTTATTTGTTGAATTGCTTTGGTGAGGAAGACTTATGGAATGATCTGGGAGAAGATGTCACATAGCGGTCAGTAAGCTGCTTGGTGCCTTAGGTACAGAACTCAAAGATGGTACCCACCAGCCTCACTAAAGATGGAAAAAGGACTTCTGGAGAGAATATAAACAAGGGAGAAACTTCTAGAGATCTGACTGAGAAGGAATAGCACAGCAACATTCCTCCCATGACCTTTCCTCATTCTAGAACTCCACAGATGGTCTTGATTCCAGAGTAAGCAAAGGGAACTCAGACCACCAGTGTCCCCTGAAAAATTACAACAGGGCACACATAATGTCATTGCATAAGGTAACTTTAGAGACACACGGAAAGAAATTTTTTTTGGCTTTGTTATTTTCTCATAGATTGCAAGAATGAAGATCGTAATGTCCATCTTAACACAGTAGTTCTGTTAATAGATTAACTCCCAAATAAGCCTCAAAAACAGACCTGTGTATCTCATTGTACTTTTTTGTTAAATTCATATGAATGTATCACATAGACAATTGCTAACTTTAAATCAGTAAAATCTCCAACGTAATAAATTTCAGTCTCATATCATATTCTCTCTCGTAATTGAGTCTCCTGAGTGACTAAGGATGTGCTCTTAATGTTGATGACTACTTTTCATTAAAATTTCAGGAATTAAATGTTTCAGTGAAAAATTTACCAGATTTTGCCATATTTTAAAACTATCACACCTTATTTTTTTCTTTCTGTATCTAGAAAACAAAGATGTGCTGTCTTACCCTCTCTATTTTTTTTAAAAAACTCACTTGGCTGTCTCACTTGTCATCTGTTGTGAGTCTCTCTAAAGATAAGAAACAGATACTTAGAGGCCAAATGAGAGAGTCTTCCCAATGTAAAGGCTTGAGTTAAATCTTTGCTTTTTAGTTTAAAATCATAAACATTAATTAAATCCATATTAATTTCATTGGGTGTTACTAAAAACCAGTCAGAAAATAGTATAGTACTTTTTTTTTAACTCAAAAAAAAAATAATTGAAGCTCCTAATTTTGTAGCTCATGCCCTTTTAACACAAAGACATTCAATAAAATTAATAGTCTGGATTAAATTCTGGTAGTCATATTCATTCTTGGAATTCTTTCATACAACTGTACATTTAAAGAAACAGTAGCTTAAGGTTTTAGATAATTGTGTTTGTTTAATAGTTTTGCATTACTGGTGTGTTGTTTTATTACACTTTGGGGTAGAAATCGGTTTTGCGACTTTGAATCTGAAAAGCTTCTGTGGGTGGCACAGTAACAATTATTAAGGAAAGTTTTGAAGGCTGTGTAACATACTAAGTGTTCATTAAAACAGTCAATGTACAAACATAGAGAATATGTACTACATTCAGGGAGATTATTTGCCACCCATCAAGTGCAGATTACTATAACAAATATGCTTTTGAGATTTTTGAAAGTTGTGTTAAAAGCTATCTTCTAGTCTTCGTATTTGGATAAATAATATTTTAAAAATATAAATATATGCTTCCTAATAATGACAATAAATATTGTACCTGTGGTTTTCTATAAAAATCTCCACTGTTCATAATGCCTTTGTTTATTACAAAACTAATGTCACATTCAAATAACTGATAGGAGAAAGGAAAAATCAAAGTAAAAGCAAAACTCCTGTGATTACAGAAGTCCTAGCATATGATTTGCAAAGATCTAGGCTTCAAGAGTTTCAATCTTGGGAGTCTCAACTAGGACCATAATAGGTAAATTGCTTATTTAGAATTACATAATGACAGATATGGAACAGAATGTGGAAATCACATAGGTAAGCCTTATTCAGATACAGAAACTGGATTTTACCTAAGGTTGTTGACACCTGGGCCATAGAGTTATATTACAGGACAGAAGGCCAGGTAGACTCATGGTCTTGGACTTCTCTGAAAACCTGTGCTGGGGATTTCCACCACCACAGTCAAATTTAAATGTATTTAAAAAGAAGCTACTGAGTTTAAAGAAGTAGTTGTCATCACAGTGACAGTTTGTTACAGTAAAAGGTGACACATTAAAAACTCAGCAAAAGGTGAGCAGTAGCATCCAGGAGTGATAAGCTCAAAGCTTCTGGCTCTTCTCTCCCACGAGAACAAAATAAGACTGCTAAATTCTCCCAGCAGCAGGTGTGGCAATATTTCCCAAAGTCCTTCCAACACCAGGAGCTCAGCCAAACTGCAGCACCCAGGGGTCACTTCAGAGTTGGTCCTATAGCCATGGAGCAGCCCTGTTATTGACCTGAGAACTTTTTCCAGTCCTCCCAGAGGTAAAACTAATGGGATTGGTTCCACCACGAATTATATTAACTAAACTCTCTGGCATGGCCCACATGCCAGATATATAAACATAAAGCAGGGTTGGATGTTATCTCCCAGGAGCCAATGGGGCCAGGCTTCTCTTTGACATATGCAGGCTTTGAACAATTTAAATAGGTTGTTCTGTACAGTGAGTACCCAGAAGCTGCTGAGTTAAGTGTTCCCTATGCACCACCTGCCTTATTTTCAGTATTAAATGTTGCATTTCCAAGGGCCCTGGATTTTTTAGTTTTGGTGGTATGCTTTTGCAAAGCCTTTACATTCTTGATGACTCATTTACTTTTCTCATTGCAGAGACAAAATACTTGACACCCAAAGTTAAAGGGGGAAAAGTTTATTTTGCTCACAATCTGTAGAGGTTTCAGTCCATAATCAGCAGGCTCCAAGGCAGGCTGGATTGGCTGAGGGGCATTGCAGAAGAGAAACAGTTCGTGGCAGACAGCAAAAGTAAGCAAACAAGAGATGAGACAAACCTCTTTCTGTCCCTTATATTTTATCCAGGCTACTGGGATTAGAGTGGTGTCAAACCAGTCAGTGAACTGATTTAGTATTCGCCCACCCCTACTCCTAGCATCCTTAATCCTAGCATTGTACCATGAATCAACCATATATTATAGATTTAACCACCTCTAAAAAAGCCACACCTGTGACTGCACAGAGGCTTTGGGGTACATCTAACCACAAGCCATAACACTTGAGCTTTTCTTCCAAGCTACTGCCTATAAAGGATTTTAGACAATACAAAAAAAGTTAGGCTTATTTTACTAGAAAGTTGTGAAAGTTATTCTACTAGAAAGGTATAGGCCTGAACAGTAATAGCTTCTCAGATTTACTTTCTTTTGGACTGTAGAGTATCCTATAATCACTTGTGGGAATAGAGAGGGTTGGAAGTGGGATTTAGGATTACTATCAACCTGTTTTTTTCACAGTAAAAAACAGCAGAAGTAGCTCTTCTGGAATCCCACCATGAACAATGGGCCTGCTTTAAAATGTGTCTCACAAAGGTACACAACCCAACCTTTATTTACTAATATAGTACCAATGAATATATTCACTTGTACAATGAATACTCATCTTTCACAACAGAAAAAAAAACTACGATTTGAGGCATTTGTTGATTTCTATAATGTAAATATTCTCACCAAGGCTGATTTCAAACTACAAATAAGGTCACGGAATGTGGAATTGGAAAGAAGTGTGCCTCATTGACTCTTGTTAATCCATATGAAACTTCTCCACCAAAACACTAAGGAAGTTAGGCACAGATCTCTAAGCATTAGTGATTAATTGGCTGCTATAAACCAAATATTTCCAATAGCAAATGTACCCTGGACATCCTTGAAGTTAACTTTAGCTTGTGTTGTTATTCTCACTTGCACAGTAAAATCTGCTTTAGCTCAGTATATTACAATTGATCTTATTGTAAATTTTAGTATCTTTTTTATAACTGTTACACCTTTAAAAAGACAAGTGAATTTAAAAGTTTATAAGAAAAAGATCCAATTTCAAATTTGACATTTGGGATCTAGGCTATCTTGGGGTTATCAGCATATCAAGCCTAAAAAAATTCACAATAAATGTCTCAATTATTATAAGGTCTCTGCCAAATAATTAAAAGGATAAGAACAACAGAAATTCAGTAGTAGAGTAACATAATTATGAAACATTTTACACTATCAACTCAGGTGATCTCAGGGAATCCTTGTATCCAGTATGGAATTTTAACAGCCTAGAAAAAACTGAAACCCACCAAAAAAAAAGCATTTTGGGACCGAGGCCAGGATTCAGATTCTTTTCTTATTTGGTGATGTCTCTAATGAGTTTTCCAATTCTTTAATAAGGCAGGATTGGTGATTAAACACAGACTTCACAAAATCGCTAGCATTATAATCAGTTACAGGTTATACAAAGTAGGCCAATACATTAGTAAGCACTATATATTTTATACTATTATTTTTCTCTCCTACTCAATTCCTTTGTCCTAATTTCCTAATAAAAGAATTTTATACAGGTGCTGTTAATTTAAAATCACCTGGCGTGAAAAGCTTAAGGGTAGCTTGGGAACCAGGAAATTGGCTCCCGGTTACATTATTGGGATTTAATAGCTTGTAGGCTATTAACATTCCTGTACTTAAAAAGAGAGTGGTTAAATGAGACTGAAGAGAATACTTATTTATATGTGATTAAATTTTATTCCTATTGTGCTCAGTGAAATATTCTGAATTCACCGTGTGATTTAAAGCCCTGAATAAAGAACGGTGGCACTGCCTAAGATGAATGAGCGTCTAGGTCAGCACCCGGCCCCGCCAGCCACACACACTTCAGACTTGATGTCTGAAAGGAGAAGAGACAGTTTTGTTGCAATTTTCCTAATAAAGTGCTCATTGAATTTGAGTATAAGAAAGTATTAATATCTATATATTTTATTCAATGTAAGATCTGTCATAATTATGAGGAACCTCATAGTAATAAGCAATAAAACATAGTTTGTACATAGTTTTTCCACACATAAGAAAAGCAATATACACCATGATTCTATTGGGCATGATTACAAAAACGTGTCATAGATAATTTCCTCATAATTTTTTTTTTCTATGCAAAAGTAATAAAGGGCATCTCATATGACACATTCATGTTTTTTGCTTCTTCTAAGAGGTTTACCCAGATATTGTTATAAATATTGTAACAATATAATAATATTATTATTTTTGTTTTAATATGTAAAATAAAATAGGAACAATTTACATGTTAGATGTATATTATTTCCTAATTTCAGAAAAGAGAAATTAAATTATCTTGGTCAATATCAGTTTTGATCATAAAAAGAATTGTAAAATCTAATGAAATAATACTCTGGATCATCTGGTTATTTTACAAATGATGGAAACAATGACAGCTAGTCTTTATAGAGAAGGTTTACTATAGTCCCAGAAATGTGCAAAGCATTTTAAACATATTGTCTCACTAAACTTCCCCAAGTACAGAGCAGGCTCTTCGAGGGCAGAGGGTTCACACCCATCTGGTGGAGGGTAGAGATTGATACATAGAAGAGGACCTTGCAGATAATAACAGCTCAATAAACAATCTGACAAGCGAGTGAACAAATCCACAGAGAATTTGCCAAAAGGGATCCTACTAGGGGGATTATTTAACTTTATAAGTAAGCAGACAGAAAGGTTGAGCAATTTGTCTCTCATCATATTGCTGGTGAAAGTGAAGGTTAAAATTAGGGCTCTTTCCCTCAAAGTTAACTACTAAGCTCAATTTACCTCTGTCTATATGAAATTGTGGCATATTCAACTCTGTTTTGAGTCTCAGTGCAATAGTATATCAAAAACTACTTTAATCTCAGACCAAAGGCCTGATTCTTCCACAGAATCTTCTACTTGAGGAAACTGGAAATTTTCAGTGAAAATTTGTCCTGTAATTCATAGTACTTTATTAAACTCATTAATTGAAAAGATAGAAGATATGACTTTAGATTCCTGTCTTTCCAATGACATCTAAAGAAAGACTGGATTCACTCTGAATTTCACTTGACAGTATTTGCCAAGAGGCTAGGGAAAAAGAGTTTCTCCCTGGTCTCTTCCAGGAAAGTCAAAAGTTTATGAAATTTCAATAATATGTTCACTTTTCACCAATTTGGGTAAAAGCAAAGTTGCATCTACTTTGGTAACACAACTTGTCCCCCATTGAGCTCTTTCCTGCAAAGTAGGGAAACACTGTCTCTCCCCTAATCTCGCCTTTGCTGAGTGCATCTTCTAGGCACTGCCTGAGATTCTGACCTCCCGTGTATCTCTCTACAGGTGAGGCAGGACTGGACCTGTTCCACAAACACACACAAAAGCTCCTCAAATGCAGTCTTGGCTTGAAGCATGTGGAAGAGGACTGCTAACTTCAGCCTTCTCTTATGGTTCTACGATGATTTGGGCCAATCTTTCTGATCGAGCGTCCCACTTACAGCCTCCTGTGTACTACAGGTTCCATGTTGCTTCTTGGAACCCAAGCAATATGCTCAGATGTGGTCTTTGTTGTGCCCCTTGCTCTCTTTGTCCCGAGAAACCTGCTTTTTGTCACTACTCCTTGGTTGATTGTCTCAGACAACTGTGCTCCTCGGGCTCTGACAGCATTTCTTTCAGTTTATGCTGCTCCATGTCTGGGTGCCCAAGTCCCAGAGCGCTGCACCATTGTGACTTTCTCTTGTAACCAGACCTTTAACCCCTGTTGCATGATTCACAGAGATGGCCAATTCCCTAAGCCACTCTGTACCCATCTTCTTTCATTACAGAAAATACTTTTTAATTACTTGCTCCTTGCTAAAAGACTATACTTCTATGATTTCTTTGTACTTGAGATTAAGTTTTGATCAATGAGACACATATAGAGATGTGCTGGCTATTTTAAAAGAGAAAGGATCAACACTTTTAATCCCATTTATCCTGCATACAGGGTAGAATCAAGACAGGAAATTTAACCCATTAGATGAAAGCCATATATTAAGAACAGATAAACAAGAAAGAAGATCCCTGAACCTTTGAAGAAAGTGAATTTAGTGCCAGAATTTAATACTTTACCTTTTTCTGATATTTGTTATTGGTTACTTTTACATTGGATTAGTAGAAGTAACACAACTATATGGCTTATATTGTATTCAAAATATGGTGGAAGAATCGTATATAAAGCCATGCACATATATCTCTATTACATGCTTACATGCAAATAAATAAATGTGGTTGCATTGTTAACTCTCCTAGATTATCAGTTTATTTAGAGCAGATATTATATCATACTCTTTCTAGTTAAAATTCTATGTATTTCCAGAAAGTAATAAAAATCTACAAAATAGGAAAGCTTAGGACCCAAGGAATTCACTGTTGAAGTCTAAAGATTTTCAGGAAAGATCTAATGCCAATGCTCATCAAAATCTTTAATGAAACTGAAAGGGAAGGTAATACTACTCTCAAAATCATACCGTGCATAGAACATTACCCTGATTCCAAAACCAGACAAAAATTCAACTGAAAAAAAAGAATGCTACAGGCAAATTTCTTTAATGAGCATAGATGCAAAATTCCTCAACAAGATACTGGCAACAGTGCAACGAATCATCAAAAAGATCACACACAAGGGCCAAGTAGGCTTCACCCCAGAGACACAAGAATGGTTCAGTATATCCAAATCAACACAGCACATAAACAGGAGCAAGGACAAAAATCATGATCATCTCGATAGGCACAGAAAAAGACTTTGACAAAAGCCAATATCTATTCATGATAAAACAAAAAAATAGTCTTATATCAATCTTATATCAAAAGTCATTTATCACAAACCAATAGCCAACATCATATTAAATGTGGAAATGCTGAAAGCTTTTCCTGTAAAATAGGAACAGGACAAAGATGTCCACTATCACTACTTCTGTTCCACAGAGTGCTCCAGACATTAGAAAGAGCAATCAGACAAGAAAAAGAATAAAAGGGATATATATGAGAAAGGAAGAAGTGAAATTGCATCTTTTTGCAGATGACATTTTTCTCTACAGAGAAGACCACAATAATTCTGCCAAAAGACTCCTAAACTGAATAACCAAAAGTAGAAGCAAAGCAAGATATAAAATCAACACCAAAAACCCCGTAGTGTTCCTATACCCAATAATGAACACATCAAGAAAGAAATCAGAAAAGCAATACCATTCACAATAGCATCAAAAACATAAATACTTATGAATTACTCTTAGCAAAAGAAAGACCTCTACAATGAAAACTACAGTATTCTGAAAAAAGAAATGGAAGAGTACATCAGAAAATGTTCTTAGATAGAGAACTAATGTTGTCAAAATGCCCGTAGCTTCAAAATTGATGTATGAGTTAAATACAATTCCAATCAAAATAACAATAGCATTCCTCACATAACTATAGAAAGTAATACTAAAATTCATATGGAACCAGAATAAATCCAGAATAATAAAACCAATCCTGGGTAAACAAAGCAACAGGCATCATAATCCTGGACTTCAAGTTATATGACGAAGCTACAGTGATTAAACAAACAAACAAATACCAGCCAGTTACCATCATGAAAACAAATATGTGGACCAATTATTGTGGTCTTCTCTGTAGAGAAAAATGTCATCTGCAAAAAGATGCAATTTCACTTCTTCCTTTCTCATATATATCCCTTTTATTCTTTTTCTTGTCTGACAGAAAAGACAATTAAGAGACAAATCCACACACATTCAGACAGTGGAGCCAGAAACATGCTGAAGGAAGGATGGACTCTCATAAATGACGCTGGGAGAACTGGCTATCCACAAGCAGAAGATTAAATCCAGACCCATTGCTCCTACCTGATACCAAACTAAAATTATATTGTATGGAAGATATAAATATTAAAAGAGAAACACTTCCTCTGCTGGAAAACAAATTAGGTAAAACTCTTGAAGACTTAAGCATAGGCAGGGACTTTCTAAACAGAATCCCACTGGCAGAAGAAATAGTACCAAAGAACCACAATGTGATCATACCAAACCAAAAAGCTTCTGGACTGCAAAGAAAACAACAAGAGAATGAAGAGACAAGCTACAGAATGGGAAAAGATGCTGCCAGTTATACCTTAGACAGAGCAGTAATACTGAGAATATATAAATAACTCAAAAGTTGGATCCCCCAAAATAAAAGATCCAATTAAAAATGGGAAACTAAAATAAATGGACTCTTCTCAGAAGCAAAAATACAAATGGCCAATAGATAGACAAAAAATTATTCATCTTTGGCCATTAGCAGAATGCAAGTTAAAATAACACTGATATTCCATTTCGCTCCACAAAGAATAGGTATCATCTAAAAATCAAATTTAAAAAATGCTGGTGAGGTGGCAGGGCAAAGGAGCTCTTCTATATTGTTAGTGGGAATGTTAATTAGTAGTCATTATGGAAATCACATGAAGATTCCTCAAAAAGCTAAAAATAGCAACTCCATTTGACCCAGTTTTCCCACTCTAGGAAAAAATTAATGACATCGTATTACAATGTAGCATTCATACTCATGTTTATAGCAAACCAACTCACAATAGCTAAATCTCTAAAGCATCTATGTATCCATTGACAGATAAATTGTTGAAGACAGCATGGTATTTTACACAATAGAATGTTTATCAGCCATAAAGAAGGGTAAATTTGAGTCATTTGTAGGAAAATGAATGCACCTGAGACCACAATGTTAGATGAAATAAATCAGACACACATGTTTAAATACACAGCATTCTCATATGGGAAAATCAATGCATAAATTAATTAGAGAGCAAAACTGATAGGTAGTAGGAAACATAGAAATATATGTTTTACAAAAAGGAAAGGGACCAGGCAATAAAGGGAGAGATAAGAGGGACAAGGAATGGAAAAAGAATTAAAGTGTATTTATGTACATACTCCAGCACCTATGATGAATGTAACTATTATATACAGCAATAATGTACTAGTAACAATTTTTAAGAGACAAATTTAAACTGAATAATTAAAAACAACAAAAAGTAAAGTTAACAAAATTATCTTGAAACTTTAAAGAAAGAGTAAGCCAGATGACTCAGTGAGCCAGTGTTATTTTCTGTGAGCAAGAAAGAGAATTTTCAAGTCAGTAGTTTTTACCTAAAAAAATCCTCTCGCACTTTGCCTAGCCTGTGATAGCTAAAGCACATTTTAAAGCAAATCATCTTCTTCCTTGTTAAATAAATGCAGATACGAAAGTACCATGAGATCAAGAACAATGATCCACACCAAGCATTGAGAAGATGATAGTTTTTTGGATATATGTAAAATTGACCAGTTTCCAGGAAAGAAACTGCTGCACCCAGTGGGGTGGGGAGGGGTCTTGTGGGGTCCTCCAGCAATGACCCTCTGCCTCTCTTAGTATTCAGTGAAGAATGAAGAAGTGAGGCTTTTAGCAGAAAATGAGAAAGTCAAAACTGATATAGTGTGAAATGAAAGTTTATTTAAAATGTAGCATATGCAGAGTAAAACAGAGGAAAACTGTTTTAACAGCAGAGTAGGCAACAAGATACAGAAAGTCCCACTTGGGATACCCAGTGGGTTTATGTCTTACGTATAGGGGTAAACTGGTTTCTAAAATTAACTGTTTCACTGATTAGTGTTATTTACGCCAGTCAGAGTCTTGGCCTTTGTTTCTGGGAGGGAGACCCCTGTCACCTGGGGATTCCTTACACACGTAGTAAATGTGAGTAACACTTTCATAAGAAGTACATTTCTCAAGCATGTGATAGGGTACATTTCTCAAGCATGTGATAGGGTACATTTCTCAAGCATATGGTTGCAGATAAGCAAGCAATGATTCTACATTGTCAGCCATTCAAGCCTTGACCTACGTTTTTTGCCTATAAACCCTTTAATCTGTCCCTGCAACACTGTGGCTATTAAATTCAGATATTCTGGGAAATGTTTAACAAGTAGATCTCTAGAAACAAAGACTGGAAAAAATAAACAGACATACAGCACCACCACTAGGAACTGACCATTTTCTGTGGTGTTTTCATGGCCATTTCCAAGCTACTGTGGTTCACACAGTTCCTGAAAAGTTACGGATCTGTGGTCAGAGAAAAAGATCGCTGCAATTTACCTTTCTTGCCACGCAGAGAATTGCATCTTATGCATCCTATAAATTTCTTTGTTAAAAAATAAACCTGTTCATAAAAATTATAATTTTTGAAATATCCTTGATATACTTATAGAACTCTAGTATCTGAAAATGGTGCCCTTATTTATTAGTAGTCAATAAT
Source organism: Hydrochoerus hydrochaeris (assembly GCA_004027455.1). NCBI lineage: Eukaryota > Metazoa > Chordata > Mammalia > Rodentia > Hydrochaeridae > Hydrochoerus > Hydrochoerus hydrochaeris. Next base: position 50,310 of record PVLA01000641.1, read on the forward strand.
TAGATAACTATTCTTGGTTCTGGCCTGAAGACCGCATACTGAACTCAGACTTGCTAAAGAGACATCTGGTAAATCCTGAGCAAAACCAAGAGCCAAATCTAGGTCTGTGTATGGGGTCCCCTCAAAACTCTGGTATTTTGTAGATATAAGATTTGAGTGTTTTTTTGAGCCAGCAGCAATTCTTTTTAAAAGGATGAGAGATTCATTTATTTAAATCACAAATGGGGTGCTCAAAAGATGCAATCAGTCTTTCTAGTGCATATATATCATGTAGAGCCCCCATTTTTGCACTAGCAGTAACCTCAGGCATATGTGTATTTCATACAGAGAGCTGTCTTCATGCTCCAGGTAACACAAGCCAATCAAAACCCATGGTCTGTTCATAGCAACTCTATTTTTCCACACCACTCCAAATGATTCATATGTTAGTCTCCAAGGAAACTAATAAAGGAAGACAACATGCAAAATGAGAAACTTAAGTGTGACAAATAGCTATAATGTAATAGGTCTTCATTGTTTGTAGTCCTAATTGAAGAGTACCTTATATCCATGAGTATAACTTATGTTATAAAGAAACAATCACAAGAAAATACAATTGCATTAGGCAGGAATACAGCACTTACAGTTCACATGGTGTGAACATGAATATTTTCTCATCTTTATTGTCATAGTGACCCTGGAAGAAGAATAGGGAAGAAGTGACATCTCCAAAATATACTATAAATATTCAGGTAGTATGTATACTTAAACTTGTACTCTTGTGTGTAAGTTTCTGGAACAAAAAAAAAATCTGAAACGAATGGACCTCAATTATTTACCGAATTGGAAAGAAATTAAGTCTAAACTTGACTTAGGGATTTTTTTTTCTTGTATGCAGAAAGTCAGTGATAAAATTTCCATTCATCTAACAAAAAGAAAGGATGGAGAGAAGGAAAAAAGACGAAAGGAAAAAGGAAGAAAAGAAGAAGGAAGGCAAAGACAGAAAGAGGTAATGACACATAAGATAAATTCCACACAAAGGAAAAAAAGTGTAGCCAACAGTTTATTTCTTGCTTTTCCCCGTGAAATATCTACCCCCAAAGTTTGTTAGAAAAATTCTTTTGTGAGCCTCATTGGAAGAGAAAGGTAAAAGACGTTGGTCTACTCAACAAATGTATGTTGAGACCATAAATTGGGTATTATAGGACTTGCACAGAGAGTTTCTTTCCTCCCACCAGGAGGATAAGGCTCCACCTGATCCCAGCTTTGTCCCTTAGTTTTCTCAGCCTCTCAACCTCCTTCCCCCCTCCCGGAACACCTAGCGCTGTAGCCAGTCATCACATGGGGTGACTGAACCCTGACCCGAGTAAGAAGAAAGAATGGGTAAGGGAACACTTCTCGTTTGTGCCCAACACGGGGGAGAAGTGAATAGGTAGTGATCAATATTCTTCACTGGAGTGGATTGATATTGACATCCTCAGGTATAAAATTTGGGACAAAAAGAAGTTCATTAGGATTATAAAAAGAAAAAAAAATAGCTAAGGAGAGATAGGCTTCAGAGAAGCCAAAGAGACAAACAGGCTTTAGAGAACTCAAGGGGAAAATTGGCTAACAAGAAACCAAAGAGAAGGGACTGTATTGATTGTTAGCAGCTGTTAGATATGGGGCAAATACATTCTAAGGACTCACAAATGAATATGGAACTGTTGGTTGTGTACTTGATTCCAGTATTTACATTTTTGTGGTGGATTTGGATTAGACAGGGTCTTAATAATCACAATAAGCTTCTTCTTGGGAAAATTAACCTGTAAAATTCCTAAAAAGTCAACATTTCATTTCACGTATTGATAATAATCTCACTCCCATATATTACTATCTCACTATGGCTTTGCAGTGAGTCTTCATATCTGGTAGTGTAAATTCTCAAATTCTTGTTGTTTTTTAAAAATTGTGTACTTCAGGGGTACTTGCTTCAAATTCATGACTAATGTAACTCTACGTTTATTTAGAATCTTTTTGTTTTTTAAGATCAATTTTTAGTTTTCAATTCACTGGCACTACACAGCTTGCTAAATTTCTTGAGTTTGTTTCCAGAAGAAGGATTTGTAAATTTACACACTTGGGAGGAAATGGGAAACAGCTTAGATCAAGGCTAGTGAAAACACAAACCAACACAAATCTATCTGGACCTCTACAGACTTTAAAGGGGTTATTTAACAGGGAGAAACTGCTGCTTTCTACTCCTCTCACTACTTCTCACAGGTTCCCCTTCAGGGGAGGGAACGGAAGAGCTCCACCAGCCTGGAGCTTGGCCAGGCAAGGAAGAGAAACAATGTGGCTTGTGTTAGTGGCAAGGGTGAAATGTTAGGGCTCTAATGTAATATAATGTTGATAGACAATATTGGTTCTGAAGGATTCTTAAATCTGCATTAAAATGCTCAGTTGCAGAAAGTTAAAAATCATCATGCCTTTGTAGCTAGAAACTGGTTTAAAGCCATGTGTCTGGTTGCCCACTTGACAGTGGTAGGTGGGAATGGTTGATACATTGTGCCAACTTGAAGTTTGGAAGCTTGGCTGAGTGACTCCGTAGAAGCAAGAGGTTCTCATTTTGTAAACATTCATGCACTGTGCAGGAGGAGGGCAAAGAGATGCTATGCAGGCTGCCTGCCTACAGTGTAGGGGGGAAAGGAGGTTTTCACTTCCCTCCTTAGCTCTTGCTACCTTTGCTGTCTTCCACAGCCATGAGCTGTGATTTATGTTCACCAGGCTCCTGTTTCCCATGCCCCCTTCCATCACAGTCCTTCTGCCTTATGCAAACAGCTCCATTCAACCCAGATACAGGCTAAAAAATTTTACACTTGCTCAAAATTTAATTACAACAACAGAAAAAGGGAATTTTTCCTAGACTTCAGAATGTATTATTAAAGTTTTAAATCCTACTAAAGATGGAACTGTAACAGCAGCAGGACAATTCAATCAGGTACAAGAAAGAAACCAGGAAGCGTTCTTCAGAAAAAATCTTCACACTAGGCAATGGATGGGATCCAGCTCAGTGCTAATTTGGGGTCGAGGGTACGGTTGTGTCTTTCCAGGAAATGCTATATGGCCTATCTGGGTGCCAGAGTGTGCTGTCTTGCTGCATCATGGACCCAAACCTAGAGAATGAGTTGATTCTACTTCTCAAGAAGCTGATGCTCAGTCTTATGCCAGTGATGCCTCAGAGATCATGCCACAACTGATAGAAAAGGATGAAGCTAGAACCACCTTAATCGACCCAGGATGCCCAGGAAATGGTAACCAAAAATAAAACCAAAGGTCTAGATAGACAATAGGAGTGTATGCTAAGTCCTATGACAAAAATATGTAAATTATAGATACGATTTTGTCCTTTTCAAATTCTTTTTACCAGAGATCTCTGCTAATTGACCTACCACAAATCTGACTAGTCTATTTAGAGTTACAAATTCTACCTCTGTAAAAAGTTAGTGTAATTCAATTTAGCTACAATATATTTGAGTGTACTCTGTGTAAGATGTTTGTCAGTTTGTCTGTGTATATGTTTGTCTATCTGTTTTTCCAATCTGTTAAGCAGTTGTTGGGAGTCAACTGAGTTAGTGATCATTCACACATGCAGAGCCAAAAGCACAAGTATCTATACAGAGTGCCCAAGTGGCACGGAGCACCTAAGAAATGCCCTGAGAGCACGGGGTGCTGGAGGTGACGGGTGTACCAACCCCAAGAACATGGGGTGTAAGGAGCAAGCTAGTCCAGCAAAGGGGCATGATACAAGTGTGTAAATAGCCCCTGGAAACTTAAGAGACTTCTTGTGGATGCCAACAACTCTGTGCTTGTTTCTGTGTCTGTTAGAATCTGTATAGATCATCTGTCCATGTTTGTCCATTTGTCCATTCTGTAAACAATTATTCTTTTTTTTCATTTGAGCTCAACAATTTTTCTTCTTCTTTTTTTTTTTTTTTTTACATTTTTAGGTCATTTAATCAAAGTTGCATGCTTCTGCCTGGATTCTCAGTTAGTCCAAATGATGCTAAAATTGGTGTGAAAAGGTAATGTACATTGTTGTTTATCATAACTTGAGAGTCTCCCATTGTTCAACAGTATGTTAAATGTTATGATTGGATTTTTCTTAAGTCATTAAAAATTATTAAGATGATTAAACAAAATCCCTTAGGGTGGGGAGAGATTATTGGACAGGACAACTGAAGAATAAGACAATAGCCACCTAGTACCATTTAACCAGCTCTTGTTCATTGATTGGAGGTCCCAATGATCTCCATAGCTTTATGGGAGGTACCCCAATTAAAGTTATAAAAATTTATTGCTGTAATATGTTCACATTGGTCATCATAAAAAATAATACAATAAGGCTTTTTATTTAAAGGTGCCCATACAAAAGTTTTAATGTGGCTATGACAGATTGTCATCAACCTCATGGTGTATCAGTGTATTCATGCTTCAAATGTACAGGTTTCCCAAAATGTAAAACAAAGACTGTGGTGGCAGAATATTGTTTCAGATTCAGACTTCTGCCTATAACAAAAACTTACAAGATGTACATCCCACTAATGGTAATCAAGCTAGGTAAAGCTTCTTATGTATTAGATAGGGATGATGGACTAAAAGGAGATATTTGATGTCAAAATGGAAATTCATATGTATTACAAAATGCCTTATGATTGTCATACTATAATGTATAAGGGTTTGATTTCTAATTTTCTGAGTAAAATATGTAACGGTTAACATTTGACAGGTATTCAAATGTTATAACATTCATAGTTGTTAAAAAAATAACAGTTCCATTTTATGTTCTAAGATGCTTGATACTTAGAAAAGATAGTAATGTTAAGCTTACTGCCTCTACTACACAGTACTATTATCAATCTTTTCTTCTGGATGTTCAACAACTGAGGTTTAAAAACTAAAAATTAGAGAGATAGATGGCCTGAGAGGACAGCCAATATTTTGGCCCTAGCTTTCTGAGATCAGTGAGAATCCAGGGCATTAGAGAACTTCTGCTGCAATATCCTATACTCAGTGAGGATTATGTGACCACAGAGGAAAATGATCACCTGTGTGTCGTGTGCCTACAGAGAGTCACCAGGAGAAAATGTCTCCCAAGCTTTCACAGAAAGCAACTTGATCAATGGCTGTGATTTATCCAGACAGCTGACACTGACAGAAAGCTGAGATGCCATGTATGGTTCAAGGCATTTACTGAGGAGATTTAACTGACCTTGATAGATAACAAAAACAGATTGTTTTTTAAAAAGGTCTCACCTTAAGTTGGTCTTGAACATCCTGCAGAAAACATACAATTACTAGAGATACATAAAACAATGCTAAAGTAATATGTTATAAAAGAAACTCAAGTCACTTAATACCTCCTGACAATTGCCAGCTACACTGATAGCTGTCTAGTGTTATGTATTAATGGACTGCACAGGGTTTCAATTGCAGAATACAGGGACTTAAAATCCTGAGACTGTACTTAAAATGAAAACTGTTCAAGAATGAAAAGATCTTCTATAGAGTTCTTCAAGCATAACTCCTCCAGCTTCAACTGACTACTCATCCTGTTCTACAACAAAACGAAAAAGAGGGATATCCAGGGAGCTGTTGAAGCTGGAGATGGATCATGTGTGTGGGGCTAAAGCTAAACCTGTCCAGAAGACACAGAGAGCCCCCAAACAAGCTATGTAAACAAGCTGTTGCAGCACCAAGAAGGCAAGAGGCCCAGGCCAGCCAGGAAAACAAATTGCTAGGCAGTGGGGTTGAACTTGACATTCTTCTTTGGAGTGTGTAAATAAAGGTGCTACAGTGGTTGAGCGTTTCCCTTTCCTCCCACCAGAAGTTGGATAAGGGCTCCCCCTCGCCTCCCTCCACCCAAAAAAAAAGACTTACACAGAATTTATTCTTACTTAAGGATTTTTCAGGGGTAAAAAATTCATGTGATACTACACTTGGTGTTTACATGACTAAAATGCTAAGCAAATTAGGAAATAAGTAAATTTCTACCATACTTAACAGATGATACTCATCAAGGACAGGCTAAGCCTAGACCTTTCAAAAGATGAGGATCATGTTGTAATAAAAGGTAGATGACAACTTTTGAATCCACATATAAAATAGTCTACCTCTCATCAGGTATTTTCATTTCACTGCATTTTGAGATGCTAACATCCTCCTTTGTTATAGACAAACCATAATTTCTGAGACTGCCAAACCGGAAAGGGTTTAATTGTTAATATGTCTGCATACAATTCAGAAAGATGTCTATGAACTTCCAACTTCATGTTGGAATTTTATTTCCCTAATGTTTGAATTTTATTGTATTCCTTCTTCTGAAATTTTCAGTTGTCTAAGTATCTCAGAGATGGACACAATACTTTGTTCAACAAAAATTGAAATTGATTAGCACACAAAACTTAGCTGAATTCATTGGATCACAAGACTTAGTCTCTTGATTCTTGCTGTGTGTATGTGGGAGTAACTTCCACAAGTGTCCTATGATTAGCTGAACTTGTGTTTCATTTTTAACCTGCAGACTTTAGCTATTCGAATAAGGTCATGGGCATTAATATATTACATTTTAGTTTTCCCTTCTTAAAAACTTGGTTGGAATTGTAGTATTTCAAATATTTACTGAATTGACAGCAGTCCCAATCACTGATAGTAATGAGCATTTCTGCACGTTATCTATAGCACTGGGGATACTGTTCAAAAAGTTCTCAGTTCATACATTCGATGTCTGTAAGAAGGCATGGCAGAGACAAGTCTGTGTTCTCTGAAAAATTGAATTGCTTGCTCTTCAGAAGCTTTGTTCAAATGCTACTCATCTGATAACTATCAGAAAGTGTACCCCAATACTATTCAGAAAATGTAGTACAGACCCTTGGATTTTTACAACCTTCATGGAGCAGAGGAAGGTTTACATAAAACCTCTTAATAAAATAGCACTGTACATAATCGATAGTTATAAATTGACAAGTCCAAAATGTCCTTTGTGTGCCTTGGGTGCTCTGATGGCTTTCATTTGTTTTTCTGTTCTTCCTATTTACTAGAATTTTTTTTTACAGGATCTAAGAGATTGTTTTTTTATTGAGTTGCCCAAAAGCTACTATAGAAACATATTCTGGTCATAACGGAACAGTTTCAAAACCATGGTTAAGTGTTTTTAATAATAAAACTGATGTGTTTATTTCTCTTCATGTATGAAATAAGAATGTGTGGTACAACTCTACTCCCTTTTTTTGACAATTTCAATTGCCCTGTGAATTTTCTTTTGAACCATACAATTCCAAGGAATTCCAATTCTAGTTCCAATTCCAACTCCATTATTCTTCCAGAGAAAAACAAATAGCATTGCTCTTTTGAGTTAGACAAATAGCAAAACAAAGGGTGGGTAGACAGAAACAAAGGACTGGAGTGCTCTGCAATGGGAAGGGGTCCAGGAGACCTAAGGCAGAAGGGGAAGCAAGAAAAATTAAGAGAGGCCACCTACACCAATAACCTCAATGAGTGTAAACATTAAATGTCACAGAGATGAGCTGAGAATAATAACAATGAAAATGAGGAAAGAGAATGTAGAGGCAAAGGGAGAGAGTTGGGTGCAAAGGCAAAGGGAATTTTAAAAAGAATCAAGCCATATTATGTACAGGTACCCACTCCCCAAGATAAGTGTAAACTTCACATACTACAAACATGTAACAATAAAGTAAAACAACAAAAAACTCAATGCCTGCATTTTATGAAGTAACATACATATGAGTGCAACCTCAGAGTGCATTATCTTGCTCTGAAATACACACACATTTAAAAAAAAATCAAAGCCATAACAGACATTTTAAATTTTCACTTTTCAGGAATATGCCAAGAAAAGTCAAAGTCATTCTCTTTGTTTTCAGGAAATATGTATGCTTTACAGACAGTACAATCTGTGATTGGCAGCACAAATAAACAGATGCAAGATTTTACACAATAACACAATGAGTAGTTTGGTGTAGATGTAGTGAGAAGCTTCTCTTCTTATCTTCCAAAGGCAACTTTTCTTTAAAAGGAAAGATTTTGATGCCTTATATAATTTGTCTTGGCTTTTGACTGTGTGAGGATTCAGGTAAATTATCTAAATACTTCAGTGATTGACATTTTACTGTCATCACTTTCTTAGTCTGTATTATCTCCTAGATCCTACAATGCCACGCTATATGGAAGATAGTCATGCCAGAACCATCTCTGCCCCATCTATATCACCAAGCACGCAAAATCAGCATCACAGCTGCAAGACCAGTCTCTGCTCTAAGCACATCACAGAGCAATCAATGATTGAGAAGAACAAAGGGCCCCTATAACGTGTCCAGTATATTTTCTCCACCAGCATTATCTGTTCCTTCTGCACCATCTGCACCAGAACCATGAAGGTGGCTATGATGCATGAGAAAAAAAATCCTATTAGATTGTCAGGGATTTGAGTGCAAGGGTCTGACTTTCCGTAGTTTATGGTTAAAATTCCTTTTTATAGTTGCCACTGAAACTAAGTGCCCGTAAAGCAAGGAGTCAAGAAAGAATGATGCATCTTGCTTGCTAAAGTGATTACTCTTATTTGCTTACTTCTGCTGCACAAAAAAGCCTACCAACTCAACTAAAGTTAGAAACAGTCTAAGATATTAGTCCTTGATTCTATGTAAGAAGGTTTCATGGCTTAAATTAAAAGGATTTTACTGCAAGCCAAATACCACATTTCAGAATATCAAGCGGCTTATGCCTAGTTTTCATCTCTTTATGGATATGTGAATTATCTTTATGAGATTCCTACCAGTTAATGCCAGAAGAGAGCACATCACATAGGTGAAGAGTTAAAATATTTTACTTTCATGGCAACACACACTTACAGCTGAGAGGAATCTCTGAAAATGTTTTAGTGCCCATCAGTCACCAGATATATATGAGAATTAATGTTTTGCATAGGCCTTCGGGGACTGGGTTTTAGTGAAAACGAGCCTGTGACTTTGGTATTCCCTCAGGCTTTGCTTGGTTCCTTTAGAAAAAAGAAGACGGAAGAATGGAAGATGAGGATCTATAATCCCACAAAGTGGAAAATACATCTTTTACACACACACATGCACGCATTCCTACACATAAACTACCCCTTGTAAAATTAGCCTTTCTTTTTCAACTTTAACTTTGAAATGTTACATATTGGTCATTTTATAAAACTGCTTATCAAAACAGTTTTAAAGGATATTATGATTGTCTCATGAGCTCTCTCTTCTCTCTTTTATTTGTCCAATTTAACTTTTGATGCGTTAATATCCTTTTTGTGTGTGTGTGTGCAATTTAGTGAAAAAGAAGAACAAAAAGAAAAGGAAAAATCATGCCCACTGCCCACTCCTGGTGTTACTGCTTTCTAAGAGGACATCAGCTGGAATGCAGTCCCCAGTTCCTCCCTTGGGCAGGTTCCCTTTTGCAGTACAGAGACTGAACAGCTGTATGTGACAATCTGGTTGTCAATGAGCTGAGAATAACGAAGTAAACAAAAACCAAAAGAGAAAATAATTTGGTGAGCAGCAGAACAAAGTGAGTTTTACTAACTGGCTAAATCCTTGTCTGCTTAAGCAGGGAATGACTGAGTTCCAGGAAAATGAAAAATCAGTGATAAATGGACACCGAAAAAGCTAACACACATTTGCAGAGATGAAGTAAGATCATTAGCTCTTAATTTCCCAAGATGTGGGCAACTGCTTTTCCTTTGTGGTTACTTTAAAGATTGTGGAAGGGTTTCTGAGCAGTGTAATAGACAATCCTACGAAAAATGGTATTTCAAGACTTTGTACAAGAAAACATTAATCTCTTTCTATTTGGATTTACAATTACAACTGAATATGAAAAATGTGCAGCTGCTGGTACATTTGGGGGCATTTATCTCTGAAAACTTTTTAATCTGTATCATATAGAAGATATTTGCTGTAAACCAGTAATGTTTTCCTTCATTTAGTCATATCATATTTTCTAGGTGTATATTTAAACTAAAGGATGAAAAAAATCAAAGGCAAGAAAGTTAAATCAGACCAATAGAAAAATGAATTGGAAAATCTGTACCTAGTATATTTGGGAGATAGCATCCATGATTTCACTGAATTTCCACTACCCAGATTCCAAAACCCTGCTCCAGCCTAGAAGTGCACCTTGTGCAGTAAAGGAGAACCAGGTACCTAAACCCCAGCCAAGGCACAGATGCTGAAAACAACAGGATCTGTCAGTGGTAAACCACCAGCCCGTATGAGCTTGTAACATACAGGACTGCTTTTAAGAAAAGGAGTAAATGAAATGTTAAGGAAGGCATTACTGAACTTTCCTTGCAACAAAATCACCATCCATTTTGTAAATGTCAAACATTTCATGTATTTCACAAGAATATTCTGAATTGTTTATTTGATCAATAAAATGGGAAATTAACTTTCCAGTCTGGATGATGAGACCTCTTTGTATGTCAGAAAAAAAACCAGCAATCCATAGAACGTTCCAGACTCCTCAGAAAGCAATGCAAGTTACAGAATGCTTCACAAAGGCCGGCCAGTGGGAAGCTGCCTGGCTTAGACTCAGGCTAGAAAACAAATGAAGCACTTGCTGTTTCAGTTTTGTTGCCTGTTACTCAAAAAATACAGTTGTCCAGTTACTGAATATCTAACAAGGTACAGGGAAAGGGATCTGTTAGCAGTGAATCATCTGCTATTGGTTTTTACCTATAGGACGAGAAAATATGCTTGTTTTCTTACTTTATGGGAACCTGTGTCTCCTTAATCACTGTGTGATGTAACTCAGCAGCTTCATACCTACTGTTTTCATTATCGCCAGCAAATAAACTCTACAGCACTGTGTTAATCCAGTCACCAGACTTATTTCTGTGTAGCTAAAGAATACCCAGTGGCTCAATTATGTGAGACAGGTATAAAGGAGTGAATAAAAATTAAAATAATATATCAAAATATTTTAAAGCTAGCATTGGATTCTCATTCTAGAATTCTCAAAATATTTCTCATTTTTCAGACACACTTCTATCTACTTAAAAGTCATGCATGAAGAGAAAGATCCACAAATTTAGGGAAACCAAGGAGGTCTAGATGTAACCTGATGGTTCATTATATTGCATAGGATGAAACTAACTTGAAAGAAGGTAAATTGCTGCTCTAGTAATTTTAATATAAACATCCTAAAGCTTCCTTGTGTTTTCTATTTATCATTATCTCATTTCTTCTTTCATTCTATATCTTAAGCACTTAATAATAATGCCCTACATGTAGTTGATTATCAATTCTTTCAGGATTTTAACCCTCACTAAATTAGGACACCATGTTTTTTCTAAAAAATCTGCACAAATTGCATGCTATAAATTAACAGGCCAATTAATTTTTGTGAAATAGCTTAATAGGTCTGAAATTAAGATGGATTTACTGGTTGCTGATTACAATTTTGCATAATTTTGTACACTCTAGACTTAAGGAATGCAATTATTATGAGTTCATGAATTGATGAAGTAAACTAAAGCAAGTATTCATGTTATCCTGGCATAAATAAAATTTTCAATATGAGATAATGTCCAGTAAGAAAAGCAAAAGACTAAGAATTAGGAGATATAGATCTAGACACCCATTATTGAGAGTGAATGATTTTCAACAAAACATTAAATAACCTACATAATTCATGCTGCTCATCTATAGGGTAACAAATTTAGGTTACACATCAACATTATGTTTCAAAATTTCAAAGTTTATAGATAGATGAATTATTTTAAAACATTTCCAAATCTTTGATTCACATGAGTAGATTAAAATGTAGCCAATAACAAATTACACTTATAACAAATTATTTAACAATATGATTAAGTGGTCACTGCAAAGAAGCAAAAAAATGATATTCAATAATCAATATTCCTGTAGCTAGCATAATGAACATACCTATGTAAGCACATTTCCATTCATTCTCTTACCTTGAGTTGACTTATAATTAAAATGGTGTATTATTAAGTACTACATTGTAGGGTGAAGATTTAGCAAGTCAATATGAATATATTTTGATCTCTTGGAATCAGAATTCCTGCTAACTTAATCATTTAGAATATTTTTTAGAGATTCATAAAAAAGTTAAAGATGAACATTTTACAATGAAACTTAAAATTTCCTCTTTTTTTGGAATAATAACAATGTCAACCAAAATTAAAACCTATTGGCTCAATAATACACATTAGTCAAGAGTGTTTATGTATTTTTATTAACTGTTTATGTAATTTTTATTTATTTTATTAAATATTTTAACTTCCTAGTAACCATATTATTTTAGTAAAATGAACTAATTTAACCTCCATAGAGATTATAATTTAGAAGGGAAAAATATCACAAATATTTAAATAAAACTGATAAATGCCATGAATGAACATACAGAAATACTTATGTAAGTATTTATCTGAACGTTTATGCTGCTATAACAGATTTTCTGAAATTTGGGTAATTAATAGAGTGTGGAAATTTATTTCCCACAGCACTGGAGTCTGAGAATTCAAAATCAAGACCCCAGCACGCTTAGTGTCTAGGAAAAACCTGGCTCTGTGGTCAGTATGCAGCCTGCTGCAGCACCCTCCAGAAGATAGGAATGCTGTGTCTTCACATGACAAACAAAAATAAAAAGCAACCCAAATCCCTTTATCAATCCCTTTTATAATGGTATTTATCCATTCGTAAGAGTTGAGGTATCATTACCTGAATATCTCCCAAAAGACTGGGAATTAAGTTTCCAATGCATGAATTTAGACCATAGCACGATCTTAGGAAATACTGAGGAAATAAATTTCAAGCTAAGATCTGAAGCGGAGAAAAGTCTTAGGAAATAGCCTTTGAGAACCCAATTCCTGAAGCTACCGGAAATCTGGTGAATCTGAACAGCAAAAGTAGACCGATGTAACTGCAGAGATAAAAGCAAGGTTGCAACCAGAACAAGACAAGCCTTCAGGGTAATACAGGGCTATGTAATAAAAATAAGGGTAATAAAAATTTTTTGGAAAATTTTTGGAGAGAAGACCATACTAGTGGAAAGGATGATAGAATCACTTTTGGGACATACTACGTGTATGCTACATTTAAAAACGAGAAAAGATAGCAAGGAAAGAATTAGAAGGTACTGATTTAAATGTGAAAAAAAGATGATTAATCTTTTTGTTAAAATGGAACATATAGACCGCCAGGCATCCAGCTGGACCCAGATTCCAGCTTTGGGCCCTCACTGCACACGCTGGCAGAATCCCAGCACAGAGAGGTGGACTTTGAGCCTGCTCCCCCACAGTAAGACCACCTGCTGCATCTGAGACCACCCACAGCTGCACATAGGGATGGGGGCCCAACCGGGCCATGCCCAGTGACTACCAGGCAGCCAGTGGGCCCAGATTCCAGCTTTGGGCCCTCACCACGTGCTCTGGCGGAATCCCAGCATAGAGAAAGGGACTTTGAGCCTGCTCCAAGGCAGTAAAACCATGCCCTGTGTCCGACACCACCCAGGGCTGCACACAGGGACTGGGGCCTAACTGGGCCATGCCCAGGAACTGCCAAGGAGCCAGTGGGACCCAGCTTTGGGCCCTTACTGCACACTCTGATGGAATCTCAGCACACAGAAAGGGACTTTGAGACTGCTCCCAAGCAGTAAGACCACATGTGATGTCCCAGACCACTCGAGCCACACACAGGGATGGGGCTCAACCAGACCATGCCCAGCAAACACCAAGCAGTAAGGAATAATTAAGATCTCAGACATGCAGCATAAAAACAGAATACTAAAAGCTGTTGGAGAAAAGACACAACTCACTTACCAAGGAACCCCATTAGATTCACAACAGACTTTCCAGCACAAACCTTCAAGTCAAGAAGAGCTTGGAGTGAGGTATTTCAAGCCCTGAAAGGAAACAGCTTTCAACCCAGACTGATGTACCCAGCAAAACTTTCATTCAAATTTAATGGAGAAACAAGATACTTCCATGACAAAGAACAACTGAAGAAATTCATGTCCACCAAACCAACCCTAGAAAGAGTACTGAAAGACATACTAGACAGAGATAAAAATGACCACAATCCCCAAAACAACAACAGAAAGAAACCACCAAGTAGGATAAGCAATTAAATAAGAGGAAAAGCAGACAGAAACAATTGGAACATAACATGGCAAAGTCGAGCCAGTACATATCAGTGCTATCCATAAATGTAAATGGCCTCAATTCACCTATAAAAAGAAATAGGTTGACAGAATGGATCAAGAAACAGGATCCCACAATATGCTGTAAACAAGAAACTCATAAATTAAAAGTCAAAGGATGGAAAACAGTATTCCATGCAACAGGAACCCAGAAAAAAGCAGGGGTAACTATTTTAATTGCATACAATGTGAACTTTAAACCTTAAATGATTAAAAGAGATAAAGAAGTTCACTACATACTCATTAGAGGAAGAACTAACAATTATAAATATATATGCACCAAATACAGGAGCATCCAACTATGTAAGACAGATACTAATGGACATGAAAAACCAAATACACAAGAACACAATTATAACAGGAGATCTTAACAGCCCATTGTCACAAAGAGATGGATCAACTAGACAAAAAGTCAGCAAAGAAATAACAGAACTGAATCATACCTATGAGCAACTGGACTTAGTAGATGTTTACAGAGTTCCACCCAACCAAATCAGAATACACAACCTTTTCAACAGTGCATGGGACATTCTCCAAAATAAACCATATATTATCCCATAAAACATTCTTAAGTAAATACAAAGGTATTGAAATCATACCATGCATAATATCTGATCATAGTGCACTGAAATTCGAAATTAATGGCAAAATAAATTGTAAAACCTGCATAAATAAATGCAAATTAAATAACAACCTTTTGAACAACCAATGGGCTGCATATAAAATTAAAGAAGAAATAAAGCAATACCTACAATTCAATAAAAACACAGAAACAATATACTATAATCTAGGGGATGTAATGAAAGCAGTCTTAAGAGGGAAATATATAGCAATAAACTGTCATATCAAGAAAACAGAATGAGCACAAATAACCTAATGCTCCATCTCAAGCTTCAAGCAAAAGAAGAACAAGCTAAACCCAAAGCTCATAGAGGAAATTGTAAAGATAAGAGCAGAAATCAATGGAATTGAAACAAAAAAATACAAAGAATTAATGAATCAAAAAGCTATTTTTTGAGACAATAAACAAAATTGACAAACCCCTAGCTAACCTTATCAAGAAAAAGAAAGAAAAAAAACCCAAATTCACCCAATAAGAACTGAAAAGGGGGAAATTACTACAGATTCGATGGCAATTCAAAAGATCATGAATACCTACTTTGAAAATCTCTACTCACATAGAGTGGAAAACAGAGAGGAAATGGACAGATTTCTAGAAACATATGAACTACCAAAGCTCAACCAAGAAGATATAGCAATTTTGAACAACCTAATATCAGCTATTGAAATTCAAAATGTAATTAAAAACTTACCAACAAAAGAAAGTCCAGGTCCTGATTGATTCACAGCTGAATTCTACAAGAAATTTAGAGAAGATCTGATGGCAATACTCCTTAAACTCTTCAATGAAATTGGGAAGAAAGCAATCCTCCCTAAATCATTCCTGGAAGCAAGTATAACTCTGATACCAAAACCAGAGAAAGATCCAACCAAAAAGGAGAACTATAGACCAATCTCACTAATGAACAATAATGCAAACATTCTCAATAAAATACTGCCTAATAGAATGCAGCAAATCATCAAGAAGATTATACATCATGATCAAGTGGGATTTATTCCAGGAATGCAAGGATGGCTTAACATACGCAAATCAATGAATGTGATACACCATATCAACAGAGCCAAAAACAAAAACCACATGGTCATCTCAATAGACACAGAAAAAGCCTTAGACAAAGTCCAACACATGTTCATGATAAAAACCCTTCAGAAACTCGGAACGCATGGTGTCTACCTCAACCTTATAAAGGCTATCTATGACAAACCAACAGCCAACATTATACTAAATGAACAAAAAAATGAAAGCTTGCTCTTTAAAATCAGGAACAAGCCAAGGATGTCCACTATCACCACTCCTTTTCAATATAGTTCTGGAAACACCAGCCAGAGCAATCAGACAAGAGAGAGAAATAAATGGAATAAAGATAGTAAAGGGAGAAGTTAAATTATCACTATTTGCAGATGACATTATATTCTATATAGGAGACCTAAACAATTCCATTAAAAGACTACTAGAGGTAATAAACAAGTTCAACAGTGTAGCTGGATACAAAATCAACGCTCAAAAATCAATAGCATTCCTGTACACAAACCAAAAACTCACCGAGAGAAATTATGGAAATGTCACCCTTTACAATAACATCTAAAAAAATGAAATACTTAGGAATCAACCTAACTAAAAATGTAAAAGACCTATATGCTGAATGCCGCATCCTAGTCCATCCACGCCTTGTGACAAGGTCCACGCCTTGTCCATCCACGCCTTGTGAAAAGGGTGGAGGAGAGCACTTCAAGGAATCGCTTCTCCAGGAAAAGGACACCATATGTGGGAATTGGGCGCAAGGATCTTGTAATGTTTTGTACTGATAATTGTAATTTGTGTAATTCACATATATATATTTTCATGTAATGCTCAATGTGAAGTCGAGGGTAGAGACTCCAGAGGAGTTGCTGGAGGCCCTCTGGATGACCCCTTTGTGAGGGCTGGTTGTGGGATTTTGCCTTCTGTGAGTAGTGTGGGAGAGTTTGTACAGGGGCTTTAAATGGTAAAGCTCGTGGAGGAGGATTTACAGGGTTCCTGTGAGACAACTGCCCTGAGACACTGGACAGGCAGCCAGAGACAGGCAACTAGGACACATATGTTACGCCACCGGCCACCTAAGACAGGCACAGGACCAATTGCTGTCCTGCAGGCCCATGATGGGTAAGGCCTGGTTGGGTTCATATGAAGAGTCCTTGACCCAAGACAGGCACTGTCCTCACAGGGCCTCCATACTCCCATAAGTGATAAGGGAAAAAATGTAGGGAGCGGCATGATAGCTTCACAGCTGCCGCTCCATCTCTCCCTCCTGTGGGCATCCGGTGTGTCGGTTTACATTTCCCAAGCTAAGTAACAAGATTAAAGTGTAACAAAGGTGAAAAAAGTTAACATATATTGTTTAAGATTATCCCTGCCTGGCCCTAAGCCTGGGACACTTCCTGCTTGGGGTTTAGGTTACTGCCAAAAGTTAGCAAATATATACTCCAGCTTCTAAAAAATAAAGTAGATTCAGATTCACTCACAGACTGGAGTGCAGTGTCTTCTGTCTCTCACTCGCCGACTCCCTGACCACCTTTGGGACCCCTGAGCTCTGCCGCAGCTGGACTCCAGCAGCTGAAAATTATACTACACTGAAAAAAGGAGATTGAAGAAGATATTAGAAAATGGAAGGATATTCCTTGCTCTTGGCTAGGAAGAACCAACATTGTGAAAATGGCCATGCTCCCAAAACTGTTATAAAGATTTAATGCAATCTCAATCAAAATACCATTGACATACCTCACAGATCTAGAGAAAACCCTCCTAAAATTCATTTGGAAACAGAAGAAACCTAGAATAGCAAAGGCAATTCTGGGCAACAAAGGCAAGGCAGGAGGCATCTCAATTCCTGACTTGAATCTATACTATAAAAGCCACAGTGATAAAATTAGCATGGTACTGGCAAAGAAATAGACCTGAGGATCAATGGAACAGATTAGAAGATGCAAGCACAGCTACAAAGACACTCAGCTAAAAAGGGCTAAATATGTCCACTGGAAGATCGATAGCCTGTTTAATAAATGGTGTTGGGGATTGCAAGATGGCTGACTGAATGGCGGAAGGATAAGAGAGCCTCTCTGAAGAAAAAAAAAATAAAAACAACTCAGATGCTGGAATCTGGCAACAGGGAGAAAGCCAGACAAAAGGAGAGGAATTCTCATGACCCAGGAAGAAACTGAGGAAAAAGAAAAAGGAAAAAAAAAAGGAAAAGAAGCATGGACAGAGGGCTGGAGCTGGGTGAGCCCCATCACTGTACCAGAACGTCTTAAAGTCAGGTGACTCATGATCGAGCTGAGATTGCGGCCCTGCCAAGAGCTGGGGTTGGTGAACTCCAGACCCTCGGCTGGAGGAGGCACTGAGACAGGGAGTGGAAACAGCCAGTCGAGATGCACAAACTTTGGTGAGTGATGGGAACTGGAATCCCCAAACTGGCAGGACTGGCTGCGTGACATTTTGGAGCTGGGCAGGGCCAGCTTGAATCAAAACCCGAGGCAGCATCTGCTGATGACTCCTAGTCCAAAGCAGATTGGTGGCATCTGCTAGGGCAGGGCCATGCCCCTGGTTGAAACCTAATAGCCAGTGATGAGGCTTTTCTGGGCCAGTGGCATCCCCAGGGAACACACAAAGTTGTTGAAGCATAAACTGGTTTATTGGCCTAGGGGGAGGAGCCAGCTCTCAGCGTGTAACTCACAGATCCACAGAGGACTGGGGGGTAGTACTTCCCTAGCAAGTGCACTGCAGAAAAACTGTAAACAATAGAAAAGGCCCAGAGACCTCCACCACCCACCTGTCTGAAGGGGGCCAAAAACATGACAAGGCAGAGAAAGAGCAAAAGGTCCCCAAATGCGGAACCAGGGAAAGTGAGTCCAACAGAGGTAAATGCAGAGGAGGTTGAGAGCAGCAAACCTGTAATGTCAGAGACAGCCTCATCAGAAATAAAGAAATACATCCGTGACCTCATTGTCGAATTTAAATCTGAAATTCTAACTCAGGTGAAGCAAGATATAAGATAAATAAAAGAAGTCCTGGGTAATCCTCAAGTAGGCACAAATGAAAGAATAGAGGAACCCAGAGAAAGGAGAGAAGCCTTTGATGAAGAATATAAACAAAATCTAGAATACATGAAACAGATCCAAAGAGAATATCAGGAAATTCAAAACTCCATTGAAACCTGGCAAAACCTTTTAACAGAAACTAAAGACAAACTTTCAAAACTTGAAGATAGATTTGCAAAGTATGACCGTGAAAGGAAGGATCTCTTAAAAATAACAAGGAACCAGGAAGCAATGATACAAAGGCTAGAAGATGGCAAGAGGATTTATAACCTAAGAATAAAATATGTGAATGAAGATGCAGCATCAAATACAAATGAAATAAAAAGTCTATTCACAGAAATAGTTAAGGAAAACTTCCCAAACATAGGTAACGGAAGTGAAGTTCAGATAAATGAGGCATATAGAACTCCAGCCAGCTACAACCCAAACAGATCTATACCCAGACATATAATAATCAGGATCCCAGAAATCCATCACAAGAACAGAATATTAAAAGCAGTCAGAGAAAAGAAACAGATTACCTATAAAGGAAAACTCATCAAAATCACAGCGGACTTCTCAATGCAAACCATCAAATCAAGAAGAGCTTGGAGTGAAATATTCCAAATCCTGAAAGAAAATAATCTCCAACCCAGAATGATGTACCCTGCAAAACTGTCTCTCAAATGGAGGGACAAGATATTTCCATGACAAGAGTAACTGGGGGAGTTTGTGACCACCATCCAACCCTGCAAAGAATACTGAAGGACATTCTAGAGAGAGAAGAAAATCACCAGGGTTCCAGCAATAATGGCAAAAAGGCCTCAAAGAAAAAGGCAGACAATGGAATGAAGGAGAAAAGTAAACAAATAACAACAGAAAAAATAGCATGGCAGAGATAAGACAGAGAAAATTGGCTATATCACTGTTTTATCTTGACTGATTTTATTTGAATCTGGTATGCTTGAGAGTGTTGAGTCTGAGAGTAGGGGCAACTACTCTGAAGATGATAAGATTCAATAGGATACCCATTCTGGTTTGATTGTTAACTGACTTTGAAGTCCTATAATGTCTCCAATGTTTAGATTTTATTAATAGTGTAAAGCAATGCTAAGTTTATATTATATTTGATGTTATAGACAATTTTATTGAAAATAACAAGAGACATCATAGTGACTACCATAGATCACCTAGTGTGTTTTTGTATGTTCTTTTCATTTTGTGTTTTTCTAAGAATTTGTATTGCTGACTTGTTTTGATTTGTTTCTCCCTCTAATACAGAAAGGCTAGGTGTATGTGTAGAGACTTATACATGTGTAGAATTTCTAAGTAGTTTACGAGAATGAATTATAGTTATTGTAAACAAAAAAAAGGAAAAGAGTATTCTAAAGGATATAATTACATGTATGTTTGATTGTGTGGAATTAATTACCATGTTGCTAAAGTTTTAGTTGGATGGATGAGCAAAGCTGATTGCAGTCTCACTGTTTGGATGTCCACTTTGTGGACTTTACTTTTATAACTTGAAGAACTGCATCTAAGAGGAAAGTATGTAATTATCAACTAGTGATTTTTTACTGGTTACTATTTTTGTTTTTTTCTGTTTTGTTTTGTTTTTGAGATATTTTATTGTTTCTACCCTTTTTCTGTTTCAAAATTTTTTCTTTAAATAAAAATTTTTTAAAAAAAGCAAGAGGAGGAAAAGAAAGTGCTCTAAAAGAGATAACTGTATGTATACTTAAGTGTGTAAGATTGAGAACCATGTTACTAAGTTTTTGTTGGATTGGTGAACAGAACTGTTTGCAGCCTCATTGTTTGAATGTCCACTTTGTATGCTTTAATTTTGTAACTTGAACAATTATTTCCAAGAAGACAATATGTAATGTATCATCAAATAGTGATATCTTACTGTTTATTTTTTTTGAAATTCTGTACTGTTTCTACCCTTTTTTCTGTTTTGCTTCCCCCCCCTTTAAATAAAATTTAAAATAAAAAAATAAATGGTGTTGGAAAAACTGGCTCTCCGCATGTTGAAGACTGATACTAGATCCATGCCTATCACCATGCACAAAACTAAAGTCTAAATGAATCAAAGACCTAAATATTAAAACAGAAACACTGTATCTACAGGAAGACAAGGTAAGAAGAAGTCTCGGAGACATAGGGGTAGGTTGAGAATTTATGAACAAAATGCAAACTGCATGGAAAACACTTCAAAGAATCAACAACTGTCAGAAGAACTGACAAGTTCATATCACAATGATATATGTGCACCCATGTTCACAGCAGCACAATTTGTAATAGCTAAATCTTGGAAACAACTAAGATGCCCATCAAATTCAGAATGGATGAAAAAGATGTGATATTTTTATACAACAGAGTATTACTCAGCTATAAAAAAGGATGATCTTGAGGCCTTCATAGGTAAATGGAGACAACTTGAGACTATCCTCATTAGTGAAATAAATAAGAATCATATTTATAAAATATCACATTGTGTTTCTAGTGTAAAAAGTGATAAGAACTATAAGAGTAATAAAACCCAAAATGTATAATTGCTATTGTAAAAAAGAGAGGAAAAGAAAGTGCTCTAAGAGATATAACTGCATGTATGTTTGAGTGTGTAAAATAGATGACCATACTGCTGAATCTTTGTTGGATCATTGAGCAGAACTGTTTGCAGTCTCACTGTTTGAATGTCTACTATGTATCCATTAATTTTGTAAGTTGAACAACTACATCCAAGATGACAATATGTAATTTATCAACTAGTGATTTCTTAGTGTATTTTTCTCTTTTTTCCTTTTTTCTTTTAGAATTCTGTATTGTTGCTAACCCTTTTTCTTTTACTTTTTTTCTCTTTAAATAAAGTTTTTAAAAATGCATAATTGCTATTGTAAAAAAGAGAGGAAATAGGAAGTGCTATAAAAGATATAACTGCATGAATATTTAAGTGTGTAGGATTGATAACCATACTTCTAAGTTCTTGTTGGATTGTTGAACAGATCTGTTTGCAGTCTCACTTCTTGAATGTCTACTTTGTATGCTCTAATTTCATACCTTGAACAACTATTTCTAAAAGGACATTATGTAATTTATCAACCAGTTATCTCTTACTTTTTATCCTTTTTTTGAAATTTTGTAAGAGTCCTACCTTTTTTCTGGTTTTTTTCTCTTTAAATAAACAAATTTTAAAAGATGGAACATATAAAATATTCATAATGTAGTTTATATGTACATATGGATAAATTTAAAAGAGAGACTCCCCTGTTTATGGGAACACATTACAAAAGCTTATACTTTTTAAAGAAAACATACATAGCAATTAAATAAGATTTCTAGAGCAAGACATTATTAAGTAAAACTGATGAGAGAATCAGACTTTACTGTTACATTTTATAATGCAAAAATTACACAAATCTCTCAAGGTATCTAAAAAGATTCTTGTGTATAATATTTGCAAGTGTGGAGTGAACATAAAAAACAACACAATTACACATTTGCCACACATTGCCACACTGAAGAGAACATGTAATCTATTGCTGGTATCATTGAATGATACCAATTTATGTAACATAGAATTGAGTTTGTTTTTCTACAGTGATAAACAAAAGAATCAGTTTCTACTTTCTTCCTGAGAATCTCTGTTGGCAATTATTGTGAACAAAAATAAAATAAAAACGAATGAGAAATACTACAAATATTATATAAGATACAGAATTTTCTGTGCCTAGCATACAGATTCATAATTCAAAGCAGAGGACATACCTGGAAATACATACAAAATTACCTGTAGAAATATTCTGGATGCCAATAAATGAAGTGAAATTTCCTGGAAGATAGCACAGATTCATAGCTAAGTAATAAGCTTTAAACACACATTAGGATAAAATTTAATCTATTTTCTAGTTATCTCTGAATCAGGACTGTGTCTCTTAAAGATATGTTGTCTATGTTTTAAATATTACCATACTTGGATCCTCATTAGGAATATATCAGTCTTATTTTAAATATAAGGAAATCAGATTTTTAATGTTTTATATTTTAAGAATAGTTATGAAACATAAAATTTATGGTTAACATATCTCAAGAATAATTTGACATTTTGACTTTTCTTCTATTCTACTAATAAGATCCAAAATTCCTACCTCAGAGAAATGAAACAAACTTAACTAAAATCATAATTAGCATGTAAGTGCAGAGGATGAGCCATCTATTAGTAATCTGGCTCACACGTGCTGAGCATTGTGTTTCCCATTATTATCTCACTCACAATGTGTCCCAGGTTTTGTATGCTTGGGGACACAGAAGGACAGATGATGAATATTTATAGAAAAATAATAAATCTGTCTTTCAGACATAGCATCCACTAATGAAAGGACAGTAACTTTCTTAGATCACGGTGTTTAAGATAACTCCTCAAAATAATAAGGCTTGCAGGCCTTTCCTAACATACTTACCATGAGACTACACAGTCGTAAAGTTTGCCCATAGTTTCCTTAGTAAGAGTTGTTGGAATCCTTTTAAAAGAACTTTCTTTTCTTTCTTTCTTTCTTTCTTTCTTTCTTTCTTTCTTTCTTTCTTTCTTTCTTTCTTTCTTTCTTTCTTTCTGGCCAGACAGTTGCTTATGCCACTAAGCTAAATCCCCAGCCTTAAGAATATCCTTTCTTACAAGTGGGAAACTGTATTTCTAAAGAGTGTCATTCTACCTTTCCAAGTAGACACAGTAGTCAGCTCAGATACAAATAATGATTAAGAAATCTCATTGAGGATCTTTGGTTGATGGGTCTTTTAGCACAAAAGACTCTCTTGAAAATGCTGCATAGCCGCAATATCCCAGGGCTTACCATTGTTTTTATATACCTGGGGCCATTCACGAAATCCATATCTATTTTGTTAGTTACTCTCATTAGTTATTCTTACTATCTGTTTTTCCCCAAGATATTCATTAAAAGCCCCAAAGCCTCTTTCTCTTTCAGTTGTGTTAGCTTGTATTGTCAGGTTTCTCGAGAGGAACAGAAATTGGATAGACAGGATAGACAAACTGACAGATGCTACTTGACTTAGAATGTTTACATTCTAATAAACTTGTCATGAGTCAGCAGTATTACAGCTCATACATAGTCCATAGGTAATACCTCTAGCCCACATAACACACTATGTTCTAGAGTGTCAGTTGTTTTATCTCGTGATCCTGTGTCTGACAAGAGGCTGTGGCTCAGTGTTGCTGCCCAGGATCACAAAAGAATGTGCCATCACAGCTTGGAGAATGCTTTAAATTAAAAAAAACAAAACAAACTGTTTCCTATGGATAAATTCTAGTCTAAGGCCTGAGAATCAACAAGCCAGTGGTACAAGTTCCAGTATGAGAAGTATGAAGTCCCTCCCATCTCAAGCAATTTGTAGAGAAAGGCAGAGAGAGAAATTCCCTATCCCTGCATTTTCTCATTCTGCTCTGACCTTCAATAATCAGAACATGCCTAACCACACGTTGTGGAAGAAAACTGCTTCATTCAATCTACTGACCCATGCACTCATCTCTCCCATAAACGCCCTCACCGGCACACTCAGAACTAATAATATTTAACCAAATTCTGGGCACCCCATGGCCCGACAGGTGGACTTTTAAACTACCACACAGCTATTTTTCATTTAACCAATTTCATCATAGATGTGCACTGAGATGGGTGATGTAAATTTTTCCCTAGCTCTCTTGTTAGCTTGCTCGCTGATGAACTGAGTGAGGGTCAGGCTTCTGTAGATCGGAGGGCTGGGGAGACAGAGGCTAGACATTCAGTCCGGTCTCAGTCACAGGTATCTGACAGTGGCTTCTGCCCACCTTCACTGGTCTTGGCAACTCCACTTCCTCCCCTTGCTCTTCTGCTAAGCACATCAATAGTCAGATGTCCTCCTTTGCTCATATTCATGTAAAAGATTCTTTGATAAGATGTACCCATTGAATCCTCTGACATCCACTTGATATTGAAGTGAGCCTTTCCCCGAGTTAGTATTTTTCTTCCATAATCATAAGTGACCAGGGTGAAACTCCTGTGGGTCACCAATGCCATATGGAATTAGAACTCCACTCGGTCTTACATTCTTCTGACATTGTAGTAGTTTTGTCCCTGCCTGTGATCAAACTGGAGGTCAGAGTTACAGAAACAGGGACACTGACAACATCATTGATTCTGGTTATGATTAAGTCATTTGATGTTCATTAAAGAGAATCTTAGAGTTCTCTTCATGTAAACTCGGTAATTGAACAATGGAGCATGGAGCAGACTATGTGGACAACCCCTACTCGTACTTTCGCTACATTCTTCTTGCTTTTGGGTCATCAATGAATGTGTGTCAGCAAACTAAATATAAAATAATGTGCTGCATGTTAAAATGTAGCTAAGTATGGAAGGAAAAAACATCACATTCTGTCATTGAGGGATTCTCCTCAGGAGAGAAGGCAAAACATTACAATAATAATAACAACAGCAATAAAAACCAATGTCTCTCCTTGTGAACATGCAGGTATGCTGTCAAAGGAAAGGCAAATTCTTTGCAAGTTGTAGCCCTATTCAAGTGGGAATGAATCTCATTTAGATACTGTTTTCAAAGAATAGTGGAGACCTGGTTTTGTATGAATAAATGGTAGAATATTAACTATGAACACCATGTATTTACTACAGCAAGTCTTGAAGCGTTTCTTCTGTTTGGGATAATTATTCTTGCTGGTGAGTCATCAATGAACATGTGTCAGCAAACTAAATATGCAATACTGTGCTGTGTGGTAAAACAAAGTATGCAAAGAAAAAAGCATAACATTCTGTCATTTAGTGATTCAGTTGCATTTAGTGTCATTCAGCTGGAGCAGCACTGAGAGTGAGTCAATGAGAACTGTGACACAACAGCTTCACAAAGATAAACAGGCCAGGAATCATGAGTAATGCCAATTCTGTGGTGTCAGAGTAGAGGAAATTCCCTGAAAAGTGTTCCCCAGCCCCAACAGATCCAAGTTCCCTCTTCCTCTCGTGTGTTACTGTCATATCAGAGCAGCAGATGATACTCCGGTCACAGTCTGACCAGCTGCAGTCCTCCTCCCCGGAAGGCTAAGTTCCTGTCCCATGGACGAAAGAATGGCACAAACAAATCAAATATTTTCTAGATAATGAGAAGATTGTATTAGCATTCTCTTTTAAATCATTTCTTGCTTGTAAACCAGAGAAACTACCAAAATGACAAAAATTTATTTCTTCTGAAATCATTACCTTCTTCAAAACTGTTTATGTGCTCTCTGTTGCTAACAGGATAACAGCTAAACTCTTCCTCCTTCTACACAGGATCCTTCCCAAGTGGGAAGCTTCTTTATCAGTTTCACACACACAGCATTCAGCCACATTTTGCTCAGGATTTCTCCATACTTTCTGATATTTTTTTAAATATAATTTAACATGTAATTTCTTGACATAGGATTTTCTGTGTCAAATGCCTATTAATATGTCCAGGTCCAGCTCAGTTCTTTCTAGTGACTCTCACACCCTAGACCAATTTATATTATTTATCCTAGAATTTTAGCATACACTTTGGTTAGATGCTCTGCTTCCATTCCTTGGGGATGCATCATTTTCTCTAATTCCACATTTCACCCTGGAAGGAAGTGAGGAAGGAAAGGATGGAAGGATGGAGGAGGAGACAAAGAAGGTGGGTAGGTAAAAGAGGGTAGAGAAGGGGAGAAGAAAGGGAGGAAGGAGAATAGATAACTTACTTTGTTTGCCTCTTAATAGTAGATAAAATCCAAATATTTTGGATGGATTTTGTTTCCAAAATCATCATCTTATGAATTTTCCATATAATCTAATAGGAATGAAAGTCACTACTTAGGAAGCTGGAAGCCATTTAGATAAACTCTATCCAGTGCACAGGGTTTTTTCCTAATCCTGAGAATGACCTGTTTAGCTAAAATGGATTCAAATAATGAGTAGGTACAGGGAGATGGGGCAGAAGTGTTTTATATCAGCTATGAGCAAAGCTTTGAAGGATCATTGCTCAGGGCTTATATTAAAGAACCTCTTAATAAATGAAATATACTTTATACAGGCAAATTATGTTTTTATTTTAAAGAGAATAAAACAAAAGAGGACAGATCTAAGCAGATCAGAACAGAACAATAAATGCAAGCAACACGGCACTTCACAACAAGACAATTGGATATTAACAGTAGCTATCATAGTGTCTCTATCTTTGAAAGTTGAGCTTAGCTTTACACACAATAATGTCAAACATAACAAAGTAGAATAAAACAACTCAAGAGAATGGAAGCATAAGCAAATTAAAACAATCTATTTCCTGTAGCAATATATTTGTTTCTCTTTATGTCATATATGATGTTGATATCCATTAGCAATATTGTTATTTGATATTTAATCATATATTTAATCAAATAGTTTCCATTTAGTATTTGTAGGCTTTCACACATCTTTCTGGAATTTATGCACTCACCCAAATATCATTGGAAATATATTTTTTTCTGATACACTCATAAATGAGATTATCAAAAGTAGAGAAAAATGCTGGATGAATATTTGCACTATTACCACTATTAAAAAGTTTTGAGAAGGGGAAATATTTTAATACAAAACTATTTAAAACTTCTCCCTTCACTAACTTTGTAAAATCTAGTCCATTATGTGTCAGACTGTGCAAAATTCAGCACTGATTAAATTCATCAAAAAACATGTAAACTTTTTCTTTCAAAGTCACAGCAAAGGTTCCCTGGTAAGATATTTGCTATATATGGAGCATGTGAAAGACACTAAGAATTTCTTTTTCAGAAGGTTGCTTTTTTCATTGGGTAGAATTACCTAGGTGTTTTCTTTAAAGGACAATAAAATCAGATCAATATAATCATCAGACTGTTATATAAATACTATATTATCACTGTTTTATAAAAACCTAAGAGAATTTTAAATCATATATACCTTCAGGAATGCAAACATGCTATAATTAAAACAAAGTAAAAATTCCACATCTAATTAATTTTCACTACAGAGCTATACTTAAAGAAACTCAAATATTTGAAAATGGTAATGGGACTAATTTTACTAATATTTCATAGTTACATGCAGTTGTTCAAACACATTTTTCAAAATATTATACTGAAATTATCTTATGCAATTTTTCAGTTGTCAATGTATTTTGTACATATATTTATATAATATGCAAAAGTAAAACGTATATGTATTTTTATATTAATACTAATATATACATAATGTGCTCAAAATATATAAATGTTTAAAATAAATGTGAAAATAGATTTGTTGCTGTAAGAGTCACATTGCCATTAATTCCCCCTCAAAATACTTCCCCTCACTTATCCTACCTCTCCTGCCATTTTCTGAAGCAGTTCTGGGCATCTTCCTTCATGAGTGTCTTCTCATGCATACCTAAGTGTCCTGAGTTGATTCAAAATGTTTCTGACAAGCAAAATCATTATGTGTATCTTCATTCATCTTACTCACCTGATATGGTGCTGTGAAAATTCTGTCTCTTCTCCAAAGTCAAAATGACAGTGAACAGAAAACATTTTGAATTGATTCAGGACTTCAAGGAAATGCAACAGCATGACTGAAGAAGTTCACAAGAGGATTTGCAGAACTGCTTCAGAAAATGCCAAGAGAAGACAAAATGGCTGATCAGTGAGCAACAAAATACAAAGCCTCCCAGGAGAAACAACTCATATACCAGAACAAAACACCCTGGAGAGACCCAGACAGAGGGAAATGGATCCTCTTGACACAGGAAGAAATTAAAATGTAAAAAAGCTCATCAAATATTTTGGGACTACAACTGAAACAGCTAAAAATTACAGAACACAGCATTTTCATGGTGACCCACCAAGTTTGCACCAGCTTGAATCTGCGCCGGCAGGCAGAGCCACCCAAACTTGTTCCCACCGCCACTCACAGGAAGCACAGCAGCGCTGAAGTTGGGGGTTGGTGAGCCCAGCAGAGAGTGGAGCCAGTGGAGGAACCTTCAGTGATCCACAGTCAGTGCTGGGAGTGAACCCCCCCACAGGAAGGGTGCAACCAGGTGGGCGACATGTTGGAATCGGGCAGGAGGAGCCTGAACTGGGAGTGACAGTGACTTCAGTTGGTTGCTCCCTCCCCAGAGCAGATTTGTGAGATTTGCTTGGACTGGGCCATGCCCCTGGACAGGACCCAATCAGCCTTCCCAAATTGATTCCCTGCGCCTAGCAAGCACTAATCGGGTGAAGGCCCCTGAAGTTTGGCTGGCCCAGTGGGGAGGGGCAGGCATACACAGCCCCTGCTTACAACTCAGTGACAAGAGCAGGCAGGAGAGGGTGGAGGTCCCTTGCCAGTGTGCTTTGGAGGAAATGTGACCAACAGTGAAGGGGGCTGGGACCTGCACTGTAACCTGTATGGAGGAAGCCAGGGCTATGACAGGAGAGAGAGGCAGGAGGAGGCCCCCAGCCCAGAACCCTGAGAGCACTGATCCAGGAGAAGGAATATCAAGGGAGACTGAGGGTGGCAAACACACAACATCAGACATGGCTTCAATGGACATTAAGAGATATCTTCGGGACCTTGTAGACAAGCTCAAAACTGAAATATTAAATCAGGTAAAGCAAGATATAAGTAGAGTAATAAATGCTCTTAGGTAGCATCTCTCAGGATGATACAGATGGAAGAAGGGAGGAACACAAAAAAAGGAAAGAAACATTTGATAAAGAATACAAAGAAAATATAGAATACATGAAGCAGATTCAAACAGACTACCAGGAAATTAAAAACTCCATTGAAAGCTGGCAAAACTCCTTAAAAGAGTCTAAGGATAGACTATCAAAACTTGAAGACAAGTTTGCAATGTGTGATCATGAAAGAAAAGATCTCTTAAAAGCAAAAAGGAAACAGCCAGCAACAATACAAAGGCTAGAAGATGACAAGAGAATCTACAATTTAAGAATAAGAAACGTGAACAAAGAAGCAGGAACACATACAGCCAAATTACAAAGCTATTCATGGAAATAATAAAGGAAAACTTCCCAAGAATGGAAAAAGAAAATGACATTCAGTTGTGTGAGGCATACAGAACTCCAGCCACCTACAACCAAAACAGATCTACACCCAGACATATAATAATCAAGATACCAGAAATTCAATATAAAAACAGAATATTAAAAGCCATCAGAGAAAAGAAACAGATTACCTATAAAGGCAAGCCCATCAGAATCACAGCTGACTTCTCAACACAGACCATCAGATCAAGAAGATTTTGGAGCGAAGTATTCCAAGCCCTGAAAGAAAATAACCTCCAGCCCAGACTGATGTGCCCTGCAAAACTGTCACTAGAAATTAATGGAGAAACAAGATGCTTCCATGACAAAGAGGAACTGGGGGAGTTTGTGCCCACCAATCCAACCCTATAGAGAATACTGAAGGACATTCTAGAGAGAGAAAAAAAATATCAGGATTTTAGGAACAGTGGCAGAAAGGCCTCAGTGAGTGGGGCAGGCAGTAGAATGAAAGAGAAAACTAGACAAACAAAGGCAGAAAAATAGCAGAAAAGGCAGAAATGAGGCAGAGAAGGATAACTAGAAACTAAAACATAGATGGCCTTGATACACTATATTGTTAATAGTGCACCGGGATTTAAAATCCACATTACTCACACTACTCTCGATAGATGTATTATATTCTGTTCCAGTCATTCTACCTGTACTAGATTTGAAGGCACAGACAATAATCCCCAAAATAACAGGATATAGTACAGTAATCATCTTTAATTTCCCATTAACTTAATCTAAAGCTCTGTAAAACCTACACTGTTTTTTTTACCATGACTGATCATAATTGAATCTGGTTTGTTGGATCACTGTTTTGTAATGATAAATTTTATTCAAAGCTGTTATGATTGATAGTATCAAGGCTGAGTATAGGCAACTGCACTTAAGATGACAGGGTCCACTAGAATATCCACTATGGTTTGATTATTACCTGCCTTTGAAATTTTATACTTTCTACAATGCTTTATTTTTACTAATATTGTTATTTACTGCTATACTCAATTATACTGCTATATTCAATTATGCCTGATGATATAGACAATTCTATTGAAGATAATAAGAAATAACAAAGTAATCATTGTAGATCACCTTGTACTGTGGTTTTGTGTGACTTTTTGGTTTCATGTTTTTATAGGAATTAGTTTTGTTTTGTCTTGCTAAGTTTTGTTTTTCCCTCTAATACAGACAGGATAGAAATACATGTAGAGATTCATGCATGTGTAGCTGTTTACACTCTCACTGTTTGACTATCTACTTTGTATGCTTTAATTTTGTAACTTGAACAACTATTTCTAAGAGGACATATGTAATTTATTAGCTAATGATTTCTTATTGTTTATCTTTCTTTGGAATTCTGTATTATCTCTACCCTTTACATGCTTTTTTTCTCTTTAAATAAAAAAAAAAAACAGAAAATGCCAAGAACCATGGGACAAGTGGGATCAAAGAGAATGAGATGAGTTGCAAGTGTCTTTTACTATAATAATTGCTTTACTTTAAACATTCACCATATATTTAGATCACACATATAAACACATGTACACACATATACCTTTATATCTATATTGAGAGAACTAAAGAGGATCATTGATTTATTATTTGACTCATAAGTTTGCTGACAAGGACTGAATCCTAACAATATTGACTCCTAGAATCAGTAGATTGGAAGAGAACCTAAAGTTTTCTCCAGCATCTAAATAGTGTTCATAATTCTTTATAATACAATGCTAAAAATAACCACAGACAGTTGTATTTATATAGTATGCTTCACTTTCTTAAGAACAACTGGATCATTACATCTTTGGAAAGAGAGATTTTCTCTTAAGTGAAAACTCTTACCATTTTTTCTTCCATATTCCTTGTCTTATAGCCAGAAAATTGAACTACATAATCTTTGCAATCTCTTTTCTTTTTAGGAGTCTCTGACTTCCACTCTTACCTATTCCAGAGAGGGCAAGTGGGTAGGGAGCTGGATTTGAGCAGGAAAAGAAGGAACCAGTTGTTCAGCTAAGGCTTGAATGATAGGCAGATTTTTGACAGGTGAAGTTAGAAATCAATCACATTCTAGAAATCAGTGACAGCAGAAGAAAATGTTGTTAAGATGGAATAGTAAATAAATTTGTAAAGAACAATCATCCAGCTGAAGTGAAGCCTTGGACAGTCTGTCTCTCTGTCTCTGTCTCTCTCTGCTTCTCTCTCTGTCTCCACTACCACCATTATGCTAGATGAGTCCAATCCAGATGACCCACAAAGCACAGTGAGCAATGCTGAGCAGGATGCAAGTGTGGGATGCTAAGAAGTCAATGTGCAATTTAACACTAATTAGAGGAGCTCACAACATCAACACGCTCAGCTTCTCTAAGACTCTCCTTTCTTCCCCTCTCTCCCTTTCCGTGGTTTAAATACTAGTTTATTATTTTAGCCTTGTTATTCTAAGTGGTTTATTATTCTTGATGAATGGTGAATTATTCTAATAGTGCTTATAATTCTATTCTTTACAACTTGAGGCTGATTAGGAGTGAATAGCTGCTAAAGCAATAGCTGCTGAATGAATTGCTGCCAATAGCAAAATTAAATGTCTATACTTTGATGGTGCTTATTTCTTTCGGTGTCAGTAATTGCTCTGGTAGTTTCTATCACTTTACTATCTCTTTCTCTGCTTTAAATTAAAGAGATATAGTCCAGGGATTCTAAAATAAAGACAAGTTATTTTCAAATAATTATTCTTAATTGGGTGTTTCATTTTCACACTGCATCTCACAACCCTGATTCATTTTTAATCAATAGAAATCATCAAAGGTAAAATAATTATAGTGTCATAGTTACTTAATGATATATATATCATTAAGTAACATATATATATGATGCATCATATATATATGATGCACTGTCTTACTAGTGCTATAGCAAATCCACCCTTCAGCCCAGCCTCATGAGGTACACTCATTATTTTACATTTCTTCCCTGCTGTCACCCATCTAGTCTTTGGGATTACATAGCTAGTCCCTTAAATATTAGACATGTATATATACATATATATAACATATGCATACACATGTATATACATACTACTGCTTCTCTGTCTAAGCCCTAAATGATACCATGTTATTGCTATTGTATCATAGCATTTCTATTCCTTTTCTAACAACAATTGACTTCCAAATTTTCTCTATAAGAAATCAAAAATTTAGAGCACTGCTAGTATGCTGTCCTCTACAGGATTTAGCACATAAAATACAAGGTATAATTTTATGTTGTTAAATAATTAGAGTCAAACTTTAGCATGTGACTGCCTTGAAAGTTGTTGAATTTGGTGCTCAATTTGGCCCAGGACTCACCATCTCCTTGGCACTCAGTTTATAAGCTCGATCTTGATTGTGTTGATCTCTTGTGATTTGCTATTCTTTCAGCCAAAACAATGCTCTCAGCACTTCTCAGTTTTGGTATTTGTCATACCTACCAGTACCATCTAAGGACACGTGTCAAAGAATTACCACTGTATGTATGATGCCACAGACTAAGACTCTGAGTTTTTAGTAAACAAACCAAATTCCAACTTAATGTAAATGTGTACAGCTTAGGAAAATGAAAAACAATCAGAAAATGCCGACCAACCCCTAATTAGAGAGTTTGCCAGCCACAGTCCATGAATTAGCCTCTAACTAGGGAGATTCCATTAAAATCAAATGTTTTCCTTGCCTCTCTTCCACAAACAAGAACTCAAATCATGTTTGATTTGATCTGTCTGATTCATAAATCACTGCCTGCTCAAACAGGTAGTCAGGGAAATTTGTGAAAATTAGTCTTTAAATTGTTATTATAGTTTACCTCCTATTACCATGGAAAAGACTTCACATTGCTGATTGGGTACATCAGTGACTTTTATGGTTTTCAGGTCTCAAGCTAGTTTATTTCCATCTAATCAAATTGCAAGGAAAGCACTCACTTTCTCCATCTCTCTTTTGTTCAAATCTCTGTACCTGTCATGTAGGGCTGCTATGACAGCACTTGCCTTCTTCCTTATGACAGTCTTATGGAACCCTTCTGACTTACTCATATAGTTTGAATTAATTTTATTGTAGCTTCTTGCATGTCTGTCACCTTGGAATTTCATCTCTTTGCCCATCTAATAATTCATAGATCCCTATCCTTCTCTATTTTTGGAGTTTGCTTGTTCAGTGGAACTACAAACTGACATTTTCTCTTTAGGTAAAACAATATTTTCTTTTTAAGAACAATGTATACTATTCCTTTTATGTCACTATATGTGTAAAAACAAGGAATCTAGATTTGACAGAATTGTTCATTAGTTATTTGGTCAAATATAATGTTTAAAACATTTCACATCACAGTACTGAAGAAATTATGTGAAGTTTTTCCAGCCCTCTTCATCAGATATCGGATGCTATGTTTTGTCCCTTTGGAGACAGCTTAATCTTTTAGAAGCTTTTCACTCATACCAAAATTCAAAGACAGCATCAGTTGTCCCACATACCCACCAAAAGCAATGTCATTCTAAAAAGGATATTTAATCTTCACTGTGGGTGGGTAGTGATGGATCATTTTGGTTTCTATTTACTTTTCCCAAATGACTAATGATTCTGGTCATTTTTCTGTGAGTTCTATGTATTTTTGACATACACATACATTCTTTGGTGAAACGTCTTTTTGGATGGCTTTGTCTTTTTAAGAATCAGGTTGCTTCCGGCATGATTTATATATGCAGAATACTACATAACATGTACTATATGTATATATGTTTGTCTATCCCTCAAATGTAACAGATACATAATTTATCATTTGCTTTTCTTTATACCCATCAAACATGTCCAGCATTCCATGATTATGGTTTGGTTAGTGAGCCAATCAATCACAACTGCTTATGCATTCATTCTTTCTAATATTTTTCCTAACCCAACACCCAACTCATCTTCTAATCTCAGGAACAATAAGTGAAAATTTATCATTACTGAATCATTTATTTCATATCAAAATCATTTACTGCTGTACTTTAGTTGCCTCAGACTTGGTCTCCCTTATTTCAGCATTATTTTTCTACAGCAGAGTACATTTTAACTTAAATAAACTTAGGCTACTGTAACTATTCCTCAAAAATACATCACCTGAACAGGACATGGTGGCGTTTGTCAGTGATCCAAGTACTCTGGGAGGCTGAGGCAGGGAGATTATAAGCTCAAGCTCAGCCTGGACATTTGATCTACTTGGCCAAAGTCTTTCTTAATAAAGGGTCTTGGGGTAGGGAATGCAGCTCAGTGTGAAGGCCCTGGGTTCAACCCTCAGTACCACCAAAAGTTAACAACAACAACAACAGCAACGAAAACCCATTTAAATTAGACTAAATCACCTAATCACTCCAAAATTTAGAAAGTATAAAGATCAACAGGGAAGTTAGATAAAGCATCACATCCAAAGACTGCTCTACAGATTATAAATTCGGAGTTCCGGTGTGAAAAGCGCAAACAAGCCCTCATTCATTGCCGATGTCCTTGACTTTCAGTTCTGCATGATTTCACTATACTGTTTTCAGT
This sequence comes from Hydrochoerus hydrochaeris, assembly GCA_004027455.1. NCBI lineage: Eukaryota > Metazoa > Chordata > Mammalia > Rodentia > Hydrochaeridae > Hydrochoerus > Hydrochoerus hydrochaeris. The sequence goes on from PVLA01000641.1 coordinate 85,833, forward strand.
TGCTTTCCATAGTCTTAAATATTAATACAAACATCACTTATATTCGTGGTTTAATGATGCTATATTTAATGATGCTATATGCCAAGTACAACAAATGCAGGCTATAGTACGTAATCATCAATATCAGTAATTAGGCTACTGGTTTTCAAGGAGAAAAAAGGTATGTATTAGCTCAAGACAAAGCAAATGTGGCTACAGAAATGTTTTCATTTCTGTTATTTATTTAAACTTCTGGTAAGCACACAACTGGTAATCCATCCTTATGAAATAAAGCCAAAAAGAACCATGGATGAGTCTATTTTATATTTCAGAGACATAATAAGTTTGAGGATAGAACCAAAGACCAGGTTTTGGGATTATTCTCTATTGCTCTCACTGTCATGCTGGTCAATGGAACTTTGAGATTTACAATGTTTCTTTTCATTCTCCACTACTCTATTGGTAATTAAAACTATCTAAACAGTTTCTCCAATAAAAAGCTTCAATAAGGTTGCATTTAAATGCACATGTATATGTAAATATATATACATATATGACATACATATGTCAATGTTTGAATTCAGTCTTGAAGGATGAAAATGTTTTTATTCAAGTTTTAAAATGTCAGCTTTCTGTGTTCTCTCAAGTGACTAAATCATGCATTGTAGACTAAGTTAAGTTTTCAAAATGCAATGAGCAGAAAGCTTGGATGTTTCTGGACTCTTTGGGAGCATTGTATTTCTCTTATATCATTGTCAGTAGACTTATATCTATATTCTTCTGATCAAAATTTATAGAAATTTTATTTCTCCCATAGACTCTTGGATCACAATGGAAATTTCATCAGATGAAATTATTTAACTACTCCCTTGTTAAAAACACAAAAACACATCGACACAAATTTTCACTAGTGGCAGGACATACAGGATTAAAATCTGTCTCCTCTTTTGAACATCCAAGGTTCATTTCTATGGAAACAGGATTTTACAGCCTCTAATGCTGTTAACCCAGCCTCTAATGTGGTGCTAGCTAACTTCCCTTTTTTTCCAGTGAAAATAGATGTCAAAATAGTTACAACCAAGGAAAATGCTTCTTAGGAAAAACCTATCTGATGTCAGTTAATCCATTTTTTTCTGGAACAAGATGCTAATGGCAGTCAGATATGAGAATGAAACTACCAGCTCATTTGAACTCCAAGGCACTAGTCCAGTCTATGAGTAAGTTGCTAATTAAAATAAAACAGCACCTGAGTTTGGCTACTACTCAAAACTCTTTAACTGTCTTATATTTATTAAAATATCTTGTAAACTACAATTTTAGGTCTGTACAATAGAAAGAGGCAGACAATTTTTTAAATTATTTAATCACAAATTCTATAGAGAGGCTCTTTAACAAATGGGCAGTCACTAAGTAAATTAAGGATAATCCAACCATTTTCATACGTGGTAGTGGTAGTCTTAGAATGCTGAGGCTGATCGTTTCTCATCTGTGTTGGGACTTGTTTAGAAAGTGTCTGATGATATTAGTTGTTGGTATTAAAAGATCAAACTAAATATCCATAGTTGGAAAATATCAAAGTAAAATATCTGTAAAGTGTCAAATGTTAAGTTAAAAAACATGATGTTAATATTACAGGAACATATGCTGCAGCGTTATCCCCCAGAGAGGCATCTTATAATCACGGTCTCTTCAAAGCTGCTCAGTCACACTTGTCCCCACCCCTACTTTGTTGATCTGCACTATGCTTATTTTAACCTATCACTACACTAATGCATTTTACACACATATATAAATATGTGCATATGTACATATAAGAGTATGCGTCTGCTTTTCAGAATATCTTAAGGATCTCAAAATGAAAATATAAAATAAATTAATGAAATGTTAAAACAGCATATATTTTTCCATCATAATATTAGCTAGCCACAGAGAATTAGACCAAACAGAACCAAATGAAAAGTTTGTTCTCTAAAAATTAACCTTTCTGAAAGCATGAAGTTTGACAAAAATCACTTTCATCCCTCAATGGCTAAATCAGGTTTCTTTAATTTCCTAAATTCCTCTTCCTATTATTGTGCAATATTTAAATTTTACTTCCAAGGTAACTTGGCCCTTGAACTCTTCCCAATGAATTCTTTATACAAAAAAAAAATCTTAAATGTCATTTTTTTTACAATTAAAAAAAAGAAATTTAAGAGTTTCCTAAAATATTCTACTCTTCAGAGAAATTCTGAATTCATTCATCAAATTTCAAAAGCATCTGTTAGGATCTTGATTTGAGTTACCTGTAGATTAAATTTAGAGAAATTAACAGCTTTATAGTGTGAGATGTCTTTCTACCCAACAAAATAGTTTATGACTTCTCAACTATTTAACCTTTATTTTATGACAACCTGCAATAAATCATATAGTTTTCTTTACACAGGTATTGCCTATTTCTGAGTTTATGTCCAGGTAATCCAGGTATTAAACATGAAATAACCTTGTATAATTTTTGATAATATAGACCCAGGAAATATAGTTTACTTGTACCTGAGAAGCCTGGTTTCTAGCCACAAATCTGATGTATTTTCTTTCATAGGATAACAGTAAGGTTAGCTAGGCAGGGTCCAGGTGGAGGCAGGGCCATCATCACACCAAACTTGGTAGGCACAGATGGGTGCGAGATTTCTAGAATCAGCTATAGTCAAGGACTCAGACCCTGACTCCCAGTCCAAGAATGGTCTTACACATCTGTGTTCCTAACCCAGGGACCCTACTTTGTAGTCAGGTTATTGGAGACACTCCTGAGGTGTTTCCCCAGGGCCCCCACCAAGCTCTTTACTGGGAGCCTCAGTTGAAGCGCTTTCCTCCTCTTTGATTCAGTCACTTTCCACTCAACTGTCTCCTTTCTCCCTTTCACTCGGGCTTCTTGCACGTGAGGCCACATCCCGACTGTGTTGCATGAACTTGGTCACCATCCACTGTCATTCTGTATACAAAAATGAAACACAGGGAGTCAGTGCTTCTTTTGACCTGCAACACTGTTGCAATAAATATATTGAAAAATCTTAGTTTCCTTCCTCTTTCAGTTTGGCTCATTTTTATAAGTAATAAGCGTAGTCCCTGACTGCTCCAGGTTACATAGTAATTTGATTTCACTGATAATTTAGGTTTAATATTTTAATAATTTTCCTGGATATATTTTTCTCAAAAGACATTTATAGCATGCAGGAATACTTATATTGATTCATCTATTCTAAAACATAATATATATTATTTCTCTTTTCTGATAAATGCTCTAGCATTTTTTTGTACAATGAGAAATGACCATTGTGGTGAACAATCCTACACAAGTGATGACTTTAAAGGAAATAATAGAATTTCTTTACTCCTAATATTTCATTTCTCTTTTAGATATAATTTATAAAGGTTATATATCAATATATCAATATATATATATATCAGTCTCTCATACTATTTGCAATTTATAAAGCATGTTTACAGAAATCAACTCATATACTTGTGTAACACTCTGTCAACTAGTAGAAAAAACAAATGCACTGCAGTATTTGATCAACAAATAAATCATATATGATTTCAGAAGCTAATGTTCAAGCAACTTGCTTTATAAAATGGCTTTGAACAAAAAAATTAAAATTTTGGCAGGTCCCAAATCACAAAATAATTTATTACAAGCTAAGTTATGAAACACTGATTTGTGAAAGAATCGTTAGATTTTTAAATTTAACAAAGTACCTAAATGTTATGCCGTATAAAGTTATAATTTGATATGTGTTGAAATCAACAGTCATGTAAATGACTAATAAAACAAATAAAATAAATACTACATTAATGTAAACATTTTTCACATTCATACATTGAGGCATACAGTCTTAATACTGAATATTTTTATTTACAAATGAGTAAGTCTGTTAGTGTGGAAAGATAAATCCAATCTATTTTTCTCAGAACTGTGTATGAAGCATATAGTTGAAGGCTCCTTTACTTCTTTTAAGTCCATCAGAGTAAGATTCAAAACTTTGGAAAAAGAATAAAATAATAAGGGCGAAAATGAAATTGAATATGGAATTTTTCAAATATGTTTGCTCTAGAGACAGTTGGCCTTTTAATTAAAGCCTTGTTTTCATTGCTAGTCTTAGGGCTTACACCAAATCCACAAATCATCTGATGGCAGAAGACTTCAATGAACTAGCATTGATTTATGCTGAAATTCATCAAAAGTAGCTCATTTACCAGAATCTCAGGATTAAAAGGGAATTTGGAAACCAATCTTACAGTCTCCTTAGGTCACCTCACTTTTCTTATTTCTTTCATGAAATCTGGGCTAATGATCATCAATATCTCTTTTGATATCCCTGATAAGAAAAACTCACCACCTGCTAAGGTATTTCATCAGTAGAAACACAGAATTTGGAGAGGATTGTAAACATAGATCATAATGAAATTTCACAAAGTTCCTCTGGAGTCCATTTTCAAATTTAGAATTTATATGTCAATCCCAAATAGTCCCATATCAGGAAACTACAAATTCAGCATAAGTTAAAGCTGTCAATGTAAGGAAATGACCATAGTTGTGTGTTTTCTAACCAGGAGATGCCTTTTAGGAAAGAGAACAGCTAAACTGACGCTTAGTGGTCTGATTCTTCCCATCTCCCCACTTCACTTCTATCTCTAAATGCATCTAATTGACCACTCTTGGTTGCATTCAAAATACCTACACCCAAATAACCCAGGACATGTCATTGTTAACATTATAGTCTCTTCACAGTAGAGACAGAATGGTCGTTGTTCTCACTTTTCCCCTTTGCTGAGACACAAAACCAGACACACACAATTTAAAGGAGAAAAAGTTCATTCTGGGTCATACTTATAGAAGTGTCAGTTGTGCTAAGCAGGCTCAAATGCCAAAACAGCATGGTACAAAGGCCAGCTTTTCACATCACTTGGCCAGAGAGCAAACAAAGTAGAAAGGAATCCAGAAGGGAGATACAACCAGAATTCTAGGTCACCTCACAATGGCCTACCTCTTCTGACCAGACCTACCTCTTAATAGTGCACTTGGCCACTGAACTCACTGGTGAATAAATACACTACACAGGTGAGTGAAGCTCTGTAATCCAGCCCCTTCCAAAAGCCTGCAAAAGCCTGACTCTCAACAGATGAGAACTTTGGGAGTTATTCTTGGTCTAAACCATAACGATGGCATAGTTCACTGTGATGGCAGTATTTTAGAGCTTTCCATGATACAAACAGCCTGCTGTAGCACATGGGCCCTGGGTTCTCCATCACCGCAGAACTGGGTTGCTATATTCAACATTCATCAGAAATGGAAAACCTAATTTTTTTTGTTTTTTGTTTTTGGTTTTCTGTGCCTGAGATTGAACTCATGATCTTTCACTTCCCAGGCAAGCATTTGAGCCACTGCACTAAGTCCGCAGCCCCTAAGCATCTTTTTTATGTCCATATGGTATTTTATCCCACAATGTTTCAACCCAAGTCCAACCAACATAGTTATTTGAAAATGGCCAATGCTTTGCCATATTACGTAGCATACACTTCTTTTTGGTAATCCACTCTAGGTAAAGACATGAGTATTTATTACTTTAAATTCAAGTCTCAACTTCAGGTAATCTACAGAACACTAAACTTACCATATTACACAGTAATATCTTTTTGAAGACTAAATGATTAGAAATTTTAAACAAGCCTCCACCTAACATTTTGTCACTATACCTCCTTCAAATCAATAATACTGCTATCTAGAGGGCAGAAATGGTTCACTTTTCTATTTTAATAGAAACTTTATGTAACGTATATTTCCATTTAAATAAATTATTTCTTGCCACATAATCCTATTTGGAGAATTTTGACTTCTAGCAAACAAGAGCTATATACAATTATGATATATATCAAATGTAAAATATTGAATAATTAAATAATTTAAAGAGAACCGATAAGAAAGCATAAACAAATTACTGTGGTTTTATAGAAATATGTATATGAGGTGAGTTTTTTAATAATATTAAGTTCATGAAAGATTTTGCTAAGATTCAAAAATAAAAACCTCCATGTCATGTTGGCACTCGGGATGCTGGGAAAACAAGCAGCCAGCTCAACGCTCTGGTAAATGGCTGTGGCCTGGCAACCTGCAGCCACCCCAGAGTGAGAACCATTGGCTTTTCCTGAGCTCCGCACCATGTTGGAACTGGAAGCACTAGGAAAACAAGCAGCCAGCTCACTGCTCTGGTAAGTGGCTGTGAGCCTTCTGGCACACAGGCTAAGAATCAAACATCCATTCCACCCCACCACCACCCCTGTTAGCAAATGGGAGCCAGAGAACTGAGTATCAACATATGCAATATAGCAATGAGGGGAATTTCCTTCTACCATCTCTTTGAAGGCAAATATCTTTATCATTGTTTTGCTGTGTTCTGATTAATAGTACTGTTCTATTCAATATTCTGTTTTTATAAGTTCGATATTTCCTTCCATTTTGCTGCACCTGATTGAAAGAACAACTATTGTGAAGAAAATGCAATACACTATTATACATATTACTGTTATCCTGGTAATCTGCTGTGAGGTTCTTACCAGTTTCACTACACAGCCTCAGTTGGCTTTCTTCTGTCTTGTTCTGGTGTATATTACTACCTTCAAAATAAATAAATAATAATAATAATAATTTTTTAAAAAGAGAGAGATAACAAGGTAACAAAATACCTCCCAAAACTCCCAACTCTCCCAAAGCTGATCCATTGGGGAATGGATGAGGAGAAACTCAAAAACAAAGCAGAATATACAAGTTGATTAAAAAGTAAATAACAACAACAAACCAGATCAGTAAAGTACTGAGCAAGCTGAAATATGATATAACTAAACAGATAATGGACTTAAAAAGCAAAAAGAGGAAAAGAAAGTGCTCTAAAGGATATAACTACATGTATGTTTAAGTGTGTAGGATTGATAACCATGTTGCTGAATTTTTGTTGGATCACTGAACAGAACTGTTGCAGCCTCTGTTTGAATGCCACTTTGTATACTTTAATTTTGTAACTTGAACAACTAAATCTAGGAAGACAATATGTAATTTATCAACTAGTGATTTCTTACTGTTTATTGTTTTTTTGAAATTCTATACTATTTCTACCCTTTTTTCTGTTTTTTTTCTTTTTAAATAAAATTAAAAATAAAATAAAATAAAAAGCTATGTGAAATACAAAGTAAACACAAGCAAGAGTTTATCATAGAAATAAGCTTTTCTTAAGCTGTCACACCCAAGGCAATTTTCACACATGACAACTGCATGTTCCATACATATCACTTACATTTATAGCACATATATTTTATTTTCCTATTCTTTCTGGTAGGGCACAGTTGACATCATTTTTGTTGTCCTGTTGTCATAGTGGTTCTTTGTGATTATGTACCTGCCTGTTCACCTGTCAGATCACCACTGTTCCCCATAATTTTTTTACATAGTTTCCTTGGCAGAAACATTTTATTTTTCCTCTGCTGTAAACAATCTCTTATGAGCTCCAATCCTAACATGCTAAGAAAATTTCTTCATGGTGTTTTGCATTTATTGTTTTCTTTGTAAACTATCAAACTGTTTATCCCTCACATGTTTAGGATCACATAAAATAAAAGCTTTGCCAATGCAAAGCTTCAAGTAACATCATAGTTGCTGCATAACTCATCAACAACATCTACTCCACCTTCATTTTCATTCTGGAAAGTTTCTATCTTAGGCTTTCATTTTGTTGAATTTTCCCTATCATTATTTCCATCATGGTAAAATACTGACATCAGCAGAACCAGTTTGTTTTTCTTTGCCATATATAAGGCCAATGTAATATCTTTATGGAATCCAACAATTATACTATACAATTCTCTGTTTCATAATTGCAACATTTCATCTGCAATTTCTGCTTTGTTCCTGCATACAGTTCCTTTACTGGTCAACTTGTGCTCTGTTAGCAAATGTAACATCAAATAGAAACTGTAAACCAATCAGAATGTAACTGTAAACTAATCATAATATAAACATCACATTCTGATTAGTTTGGGAGATGGGAGTAAGTCAGTTAACAACATCATTCAGTTTATTACTATACAAATAAAGAAGATTCCTGAATTCCAGGATAAATTTCTAACAAGAAATTATAATAAGTTTTTGCATCTACAGTGGCATAATTTTATGCCATGTTTTGACCCATCACTTTTCAATAAATCTTTTACATTCCTGCAATCACCATAAAAATCCCTGCTAAGTACAGAACAGCTATGAGTGTTTTCAGTTCAGCTAGTGAGGTGTCATAACAAATGCATTTTTAATATGGCTATTCTACATGCAGAGTTTTTGTCTGTATTTTATCCTTTATGTATTTCACAGTATCTTGTAACATCTCATCTGTTGTAATTTCCAACATTGACTGGTAATGTTGCCATTCTGTCCAATACTTTTCATCCCTGCCCAGACACTCACTATATTTTTAGATCTAGTTCTAGTATTAGATAATTCTGTTTGGTTGTATAGCCGTTTTACAACGTTTTGACTAGCCAAATACTTACTCATATTGGCGCTTTTTCATCATCTGAATCAAGGAAGAACTGCATTCTCTGTGTCTTATGAGTCAATTCTTGCTCCATTTCACTGTCACAAAGACTTTGGTTCAACATCAAAGTCATCATCATTATCATTATCATTCACTCACACCACCCTTCTGTTATGAAACCATAATCATGGATCATCCTCATCATCCATGCATGAGTAATCTGATGATTTCCATTTACTGCCTCTAAAACTCAAATTTGATTTTTCATATGCCATTGTACTGAATTGGGCTACTTCTACCAGAAAAATCAAAACTTCCTTTTTTTTTTTTAACAAATCCTGTGATGATAGGGGTCTATTGGACCCTCTGTGATGCTCTGGTAAACCAGTTAACTGAGAGCAAAACATGGGTAAAAATTCCATTTTATCACTTCTACACAATAGCACACAGCTTGCTATTCATCACACCAAGTGGGTAAGTACACAGGTTGCTTCCTGTGTTCCTCAGGGAAAGATACTGAGATGCACAGCCAGCTACTATCATGCTAAAGTACAAATTTATAGTAGAAAAGTAAGAGATGGGCTCTGTCTTATAGACTGGACCTATTCTTATATACTTATTAATTTTTAAAGGAAACAAAATATTTTCATTATTATCCTTAATCTGAGGTTATAACGTTTGATAAGCATATACTCTTTCTCGAAAACAGTCTCTGGTTTCCCAGACTACAGTTTGGAATAAGCTCCTTCATGAAATGAGAAGTAATTGGTTTCACAATGGAGCACTTCCTGTGTGACCAGCACTGGGTCCTCTCTTATGTTAACTATTTTAATCATTAATCCTTTCAATATTCCTATTTTATAGTTGGAAAATCTGAGGTGTGAAATGTTAAATTCATTCAATACGACACCACTGGTGAGTAGAAGATTAGGGATTTCAATCCAAACAGGCTGACTCCAAGCTTTGGATTCTGCCATGCACTATTTGAGCATGAAAATAGAAAAGAGAGCAGCTATTTTCAGTCTCTTCTGCTGTGTTATGCTTCACGCCTCACATATTAGACTTGACTAGTCCCTGTCAGCTCTGTTATATTACACTTCATGCACCAAACTCTTCTCTTGAAGCTATGTGAAATATTAACCTCTTGAAAAGTGAGAAGTGATTTGCAAGTGATTTTTTTCTAGCGACAGATGAAATGGAATTTTTTCTTTTGTCTTTGTTTTGTCTTTATGATGTGGTTTAGAGACATAAAATACTATTATTGCAACTTTTTTACTAATCATTTAGGGAACTGGAGATGACGTTTAAAAACTTGCTCTTAAAGACAGAAAAACTAAGTTACAACATTTCTCCTTTTGTGCATGTAATCTACTAAATAATTTACTTAAGCAAGTGATAAAAATCAAGGCACAGAGAGAAGTTTTGCATGGAAGCAAGTTTTCTTTATTGCTAGTTAGTGTTGGTGTAATCTAGCAAATCCCTTTTATCATTAGAAGACTTCATGTTCCAATGTTAAATTATACTACTCCACTTAAAAACCCTTAGATCTCAATTGGTGTCTCTTTTACATCTATGATACAAGGAAGCAATAAACTTCAAGCAGATAAAGTTTATCAAGTCACGGAGCTTTTTACATTTAAAACTTATACTCACAACCTTGCTATGAACCACTTTAGTTTCAAAATAGTGGCAAATTCTTTCATTACTTAAAAACTTAGGCAAATAGCCAATATCTGTAATTTGTCACCAACATCTCTATCAGTGCTACTCAACTATCTGGCCTAAGCCTAAAACTATATTTTGTGCCTAGCTGCCTATCTTCTGAGAAGATAAGTCATCCTGTTAACATTTTCAATTTCTAATGCAGTTGAAAATTCCTTCTACTGGGAACGAGTTGCTGTGGGCTGCTGATCACTGGACTCTTAACGTTTCATTCTCAGTTGTATTCTCTCAATACACAGAAAATGCAACATAAGAAATAGGTCAGGTAGGCAGGAAGTGAAGTTAAAAAAGAAAAAATTAGATGCCAAATAGACAGGATTGTTATATGCTTCTTCATAGATCGAATTTTCAAAGTTCCTGTTTCAGCCAGCAGGGGTCTACAGGTGCAGTCTGGTAGGTATCATCAGTTAGCAGTCAGGAAGTGTCAACGAAATCAGAATAATTGCCATGGAAAGACAAATTAGCCTAAATGCCGCTTGCCAGCAGAGGTCTTCTGGAAAACTCTCCGCACCCTGGATCTGATGTGCCAACTATGTGTAGTTCCTCCTGTAAAGAAAAAGGTTTAAAGTAACACTAAAGTCCTATTTGCAAGTAAGGAGAGAAAAAAGAGAAAACCATTCTCTCTCAACTCAAGAGTTATACATGCTCTAATCTCTGTTGCTACTTTAACAGCTAATCTTTTTAAAGTCATCTTATTTCCATACATCCAAAAACCATAATATATTTTAAGGAAACAACGAGTTTCCCTGCTCAGAACACAATGTTTATGAATTGCATCTTGAAGATGGAAGTTATGTAAATAAGCTCTCTGGTAAATAAAAGGAAACTTCAAAAGCAATTCACTGTTGATGAGGTATTCTTCACACATATTACCTAATTTTCCATAACTATGAAACTTAGAGAAAGCAATTTTTTTACAGTGAGAAAGAGACACAATATTTAATGTTTTTCCCAAACTACAAAACAATAATGTTGCTAGATCACTGCAAATTACATTACTAGATAAGATCCTGCTCACCTAGAAAATGATAAAGTAGGATCTGAAGACATTTTTCTGATTTTAAATATCATATCTTTTCAAGAATGTTTATCACTTCCCTTAGATTTCTGGAACATATCTGAGATCTGGTAACTTTATTATTTTGATAATCAAGCTTTATTATATGCAGGAATAAGTATATTTTAGGTATATTATTCTGTTATGGAAATTTTACCAGAAATAATTCATTAAAAACCCACTGTTATGATATATGCCCAGATGCTAACAGGAATAAAGAATATTTAATTATGGAATCCTTACAATGTAAAGAAAGAAGGTATTTAATTCATGGTAGGTGACAGCTATGTAATCAGCACTATGCATGTATCCCCTCATTATTCCCGAAAACAAACTGGAAATTAGAAAAACAAACATTTAAAATAAGTATCACAGGGATTTTAAGTTAGATATTAACCAGTATATAGTAAATTAAACTTGGCAAGCAGTGAAGTGCCCAAGCTTCATGGGTTTTATGTTTTCCTTCATACTGTACTGCCTGACGTAGAATCTTCTCCTTTAAATTTTCTACCAAATGTTATAATCTTCAAAATAACCTCTGCAGAAGTGTCAAAGTGCTATCCAGTAGTTATCTACGATGTATTCTTTATTTTCCATAAACCACATCTTTTTAAATACATAGCTCGGTTTTCATTCCATACTGAGGTATCAGCAGTAGATTACCAAAGCAAATGATGATGGAAATGAAGATATAAATAATTAAAGATGGCATGACTGACCAAAGCAAGATCTGTGACTGATAATATAAACTGACACTCTCTATTAAAACACATTATGTTAGTTACCCTTCACAAAGATGAATACTTTTACTTCTAGTCTTATTTAATTAGCAGTGATTACTAATTTGGGGCTTCTCTCTTTATAAGCCATGACCAGTTTCACTAAAGCCCTTTAGCTTTCCTTCCCCTTTCATAACCAAATAATGCTATGTTCAAAAGGATAAAAATTACAAGGTAAAACAATGTACTGAACAAAAATGAAAACAAAATTACAGTGCATTTATCCTTTCTCCTTCATGAAAGTTTTGACCTGACTTTTTGACAGTATCTGAAAAAGTTAAACCATCATTCTTTTATTAATATATCACAGGCAGTTTATGTGGCAGGAACAGACTGCACCTGTATTCCAGAACCAGCTGTTCCTACTAAAATTAATGTCTGTAGACTCCTGGTTGGCAGAGGATGATAGAGCCATTAATCAAAAATGGACACATTTACCAGAGTTTCATAGTTTGGCACAATTGCAATTTATTCATCAAGGGTTCTCAGTGAAATACAAATGGAAAGAAACAATTAGGTAAAAGCCATGGGGAAATAAAGTCAAATTTTTCTAATACCAGCTCACTTCATTTTATCCTTTCTAATTTAGGCAGAGTCTCTCTTTATTTGTCCTATAAGTGGCTCCTCCCACCTTTCTACATACACTGAGAGCCACCACAAAGAGAAAAAGAAAGAAACACCCAGGAAGAAATATAAGATGAACTAAAAAAATTTGAAGCAAATGTATAAGCACCTGGCATCTCTCCTTAACCCATAATTCCAAATATATCCCTTACTTGATGTAAGGTTGATCAATCATGCATTTGAGAAATGCAGTGTAAAGTAATGCACTTTATTCTGTTTCCAGCCGAGATGAAAAAACAGGGATGAAATTTATATTCCTTTGTGAAACAATATTTTAAACTGGAAAAAAATACAAACAACAATTTTCCAGATTTCATATCTCAGGCATCTTTGAGAGATAGCAAAGAAGACAAGCAATTTAAAATTGTTTCTATAAAATCTAGAAAGAATTTCCTGACTGCAGTATATGGAATGGGATATGTTACTCTCTGTCTCTGTCTCTGTCTGTCTCTATTTCTCTCTGTCTCTCTGTGTCTCTGTCTCTCTGTTTCTTTCTCTGTCTCTCTCTATCCGTCTGTTTTTCTCCATCTCTCTGTGTCTCTGCTCTCCCTCTTTCTCTTTCTCTCTCTGTCTCTGTCTGTCTCTGTCTGATTCTGTCTGCCTCTCGTTTTCTCTCTCTGAAGAGACTGAATTGGAAACATGGGAGGGACAAAGGTGGCAAGAGCATGGGGATAGAAGCCTCAAGAGAGGAAAACTACACACAGAACCAGAAAGGAACTCCAGTGAAACTTTGGACTGCAAAGATAGAGAAGAGATCTTGATGGCTGAGAAAAACGGGAGAATAAAAAAGATGGCCCAAGAACATCACAAGAAGCAGCAGGATTCTACCCTTTTGAGTCTCAAAATTGCAAAAATGAAAGAATTTGCTTTGAAAAGAAAGTCCCAGACCACAGTGCTTCAGAATGGTGGCAGCACAGAGAATTTATTTCTTGGAATTGGATTCAAAGTGCTCAGTGATCTGGGCACTAGACTGCTACAACCAAGAGAGAAGGAAGCCTGACCTCTACTCCTGCTGAAAGGGGATCTTTGCATCATTCATGTGGTGCTGGGTTTGGGTACCTGCAGAATAGAAGAGCTGTAGAATCAGGAAGGCTTTCAGAATGCTTGGGAGGCCAGGCAGTGCGCCTCTTCTAGGGTACTGTGTGAAGCTATGAATGTGAAGTCAAAGGTGCTGTGTAGACTGCAGAAGTTTAGAGGAGCTAGGAATGTGGATTATCAAAGGAAGTGCTGTAGGGGCAGAACCACCCAATCCTCTTTGGAGTTCACAAATTGCCACAGATTGCCTCAGGTGCTGGACATGGAATTACAGGACTTAATTTTTGCCCTCCTGGATTTTGGACTTACTTTGGCCCCTTTCCCTTGTATCTCTGTTTGTAACTTTTGGAATGGAAATATCTATCTTGTTCCATTGAATGTTGGAAATGTTCAATTTTTTTTTTTTTTTTTTTTTTTGGTTTGTACAGAGGCTCACAGCTAAGACCTTGTCTTAAATCTCAGAGGAGACTTGGGACTTGGATTTTTCAGCAATGCTGAAACTGTTAGAATTTTGGAAACTCTTGGAAATGAACTAAATGTCTTTTGCATAAAGAGATGTGTATGAGTTTTGGGAGTTCCAGAGGTGGAATGTTATGGCTTGTGTCTAGATGTCATAGGGTTTTATCACAGGTGGCTGAATAGATAGTGTGTGATTTATTTGTAGTCCCATGCTGGGATGCTGGGATTGGGGCGGGGGTGTTGTTGGATCAGTCAATTTACTGAATTGGCACCATCCTAATCCTGGTAGACTGGGTATAGTACAAGGGACAGAAAGAGGCTTGTCATGTTGTCTTTCTTGTTGCCTTTACTATCTCCTGTCACCATGAACTGTTACCCTTCTGCCATGTGCAACCCTTCCTTGGAGCTAGCCAATTATGTACTGAAACCTCCACAAACTGTGAGCTCAATAAACCTTTCCACTTTTAACTTTGTATTTTGTCTCAGCAATGAGAGAAAAGTAACTAAGGCAAAACACAAGTTAAACTTTTTTTCTGATACTTGGTAACTTTTTCACATGTACACTGAAAACCAAGCTATATACCAGTACTTAATATTTCTAATAAATTCCCTATTAAATTACCTTATGTTCACATTGATTAATTATTCCCATTGGATTATGCATAACTTTTGTATCTAGTGCAGTACATAACAAATTGTTGATCCTAATAAAGAACTGCTGAGCAATTGAGTAAATGCAAAACATATTTCAATATGTTACTAGTATGACATATCAAATCTACTCTTCATTGTCTAGAAGAATGCATATTTTAGAACAAAAATAATAACTCAATAATTCCTTAAATTATGCATAGATTTAAATCTTTCATACCTAATTCTTCAACCAGCCATACTTATAGTTCTATTTTATTTTCTTGGCAGAGAAATTTTGCTATGTATGAATAATACCTTATATCACACTTATATAAATATGTAGGATTTTCTGAGGAATTCTCAATATTAGAAAAATATTTTAGTTCATTCATATGTATTTGGCTTCAAACTTACATCTGCATATTTGTTATTATAAACCCAATCCTCTCTACTAAGTTTTCTAATTGTTACATCATCTTAGGAATATTTTTAAAATTTTATTAACTAAAACAGAAAGAAGAAACTCCTTTAAAACCATAGAAATAGAGAAATACAAAATTTATTTATTTCCTTCATATTTTTGGTAATTCTTAAATGCATTGATCAACAATAGATATATGTGCATAATAATATTAGCACCAACAATAACAGTGACAGTAACTCCATTTTAAACAGAGTAATAAAGGATTAATAATCATTGTTGATAGGTTAAAGGTATTTTGGGAGTAGACCGATACTGGAAAATGAATGCAAGGTTTTCACACTGAGCTAATCTTAATTTATTATTGTTTAAAATTTTGAAACAAAGCCTCACCAAACTTGAAATCCTCCTGCCTCATCTTTCCAGTTAGCTAGGAATATTTATCTATTACTAGCTATTCCTTCTCTCTCTTTCTTTTTCTTCTGTTTTTTCTTTTATGCTTTCTTTCATTTCTTGCTAATTTCAACAACTATGAAAAATTCAAGCCATCTAGCTCTTTGGAAGAACAAAATACCAGTAGATTCTATAAATTTACTTTTTCTAACTATGAAAAGTAAAGTTCATTGAATTTTTATCTTTCCAACGAAGTGGTATTTAAGCAGGATAAATAAAAACTACAATGTCCTAAGAAAATTTACTCAAACTTGCTCTTATAGACATCGAAATACTCATTTGTTTTTTTACCTTATTTTAACTATTAGAGATAATTATATCAAGGGTCTTTCAAAAGCAATTGGTATTTTTGCTGATTTTTCTACCTATAATGTATAACTTTAAAGCATAATGACATTCCTATATGTATTTCAAAGTAAAACAATGATAAATACAGTGGAAAATCACTAAATTAGTATTGACAGAACCCATTAATAAAAGGAAAAATTATTGTCTAGGCTCATAAAAGATGTAATACAGCAATATAGAAAATTTTAACCTAGATATTTCTTAACCAATAGTTTCAATTAATCCAGTAAAGCTATGACTTTTAAGAAAAAATATTTTTCATAATCCAGGAAAACACTGCAAATTGTATCAGAAATTCAGAGGCATCGAGATATTTTACTTTATCTCTCAGGTACTTTTTAAGAGCTTGCATCAATAAAGTTAACTGAACAACAGTAAAAGAGAAAAAGATTGAAATTGCAGGATAAATATCTATACTCATAATTAATATGGTCTGCAGTTCTTAAACTCCAGAGCAGGGTGAATTAAACTTTCTAAAGCTAAGGTTTTCTCAAAACCTAGAGTAACTGAACTTCGTTATCTTGGACCTAAGCTAGACTCAAATAAATCTTCTGTTAAAAAAAATCTAATGTTCTAGGATTGGGGCTATCATTTCATTACTTCCAGTAAAAATCAATAGACAGTTAAAGCATCTATTCCCAGTCATCTCAAACCAAGTATTTTAAAATTATATTACCCCTTTCTCTTGTATTATTCTTTCTCTCTCACACTTCTTAACCAGGGAGTGATAATCTGACCACTGATGATGTGTCTGAATTTAATAGCTTCACTTCTTTCTCCTCCACAGAGTAGTGATTTTAGCCTGCAATTGCCTTTTTCTCTCTTGTAAAATCTTCTGCAACATAATCCATCAACTCCTTTTGTGAGACCTCTGTACTCATTTCTCTTCTTCAAGTACAGTAAAACCCTTCTCTGAGATTATGTTGAAATATAAATAACACACGCGGACACACATAAGGGCATACACCCTATGGATATACGTATTAGATTACCTTATTCTTTTCTACTCAGATATGCTCCATGGACTTATAAGGAAATAGTAATGAAGCCAGGGTTTTAATAATTAATCCTATATGAGAGGAAATAATATTATTTTAGAAATTCAAAAGAAATTGGGTGATGTTTCTGGATCTCCCAGATTAAGAGTATTACTTTTTAAAGTATTTGATAATTTTATGCTTCTTGTATGCCACTGAACTACTAAAGGAGGAATTTAGGTTGCTCCTCATGAGCCTAATTCATTGTACTTAGATTTCTTACCATTCCTTTCCACCATTTCCACCAAAATATAAGGAGAAGATATTAATGTATTCACAAACAAATGTCAGGTCAAGTTCCCGTTGTGAAAAATCTTTGACAAACCACAGGCAAAACTAATGTCTAAGCTGAAAATTCATTTGGAGTCCATTCATCTCTATTTCCCCAGAGGTTTTATAATTAAGGGCTGACTCTACCTGTTTGTTGTTTACTTCAGTGACCTTGGGACACTAAGTTCCTCCAAGGACTTTGTGAAAAAATTGCATTTTTTTTACATTGCTTCCTTTCCTTAGCATTAATTGTTAGCATGAAAAGTGCTTAGATACTACTAAATTCTAACACAGACCAAAAAATAAACTTAAATAGCCACTAATACAGTGCACTAATTTCTTCTAAATGGCCATGTATTCACTAGGCACATTTCCTAGTACTAAATTTGATTTAATAATACTAAATTTGATTCAATACTTATTTTAAACAATCTTAATTCAGGGTACATATAGATTTTGAATAAAAACTAGAGTGAATTTCAAGCTTCAATTTCATTTCAAGACTTCTTTGCCAGTATACTTAGACAAATTGCTGGAAAATGCTTTTATTTGATAAATCATAACTACTAATAATTTTTGTCTAAAGTTTCTCATGCCTTATACTTACTGTAGAAAAAAACGTTTAATGAGTCCAAAGTGATCCAATTACTTCAGGGAATGGTCATTTTATCTGATATATCAAGCCATTAAAATCTATGAAAATGAAATTCACAGATTCTCTGCAATATTTAATCAATTATTTAATTATTTTAATAACCTTTTTATTTATCGGACTACTCTTAATTAATAAATATTTTATTCCTTAAAAGTCATTACAATAAAATTCTAAAACTAATTTTCCACCCCCACATAAGAACATGTAAATGTTAGTCTGCAGATTAGGGAAAAATTCTATGAAGTAACCAGACTTAAAGGACTGTAAATAGTATTGGAGACAATGTGGAGGAACCAGACTCTCACAAAGTTTTCATGAATGCAAATAGTTACATTTTACTGGACATACTATTTGTCAGTATCTACTATGGATAAACATTCTCAGACGCTGTGATCCAGAAATGTTTACATACATCGCCCATCAGAACATCAGAGCAACTTTAATTAAAGTAGTTAAAAACTGAAAAGAGCCAAAATGTTCAACAGTATAATGGAAAATAAATTGTCATATATTTATAAAGTGAAATATCATGTAACAATAATGAATCAACAAAATACGTCCAGTACAAAACAATAACAAATTTTACAAATAATGGTAAGTGAAAGATGCCAGACACAGGAAAGTAAATAGAAAGTTCAAGTGAAAAATTGAAGATCTATTTTCAGTAATAATAAATTAATTTGTTTTAAACTAACTCTTCAAATGACAATTATCAATTTAGTGTAATTTTTAAAAAACTAAAGTCAGTTTTGTTATAATACTTATTTTGTTATAATGCTTATTTTGCAACCATAAATTTACTCAAGGAAATTTGAACAAAATTCAAATTTCACATTTGTTTATGCCTATTTCATCTATGCAAAACTTTAACTGAATACAGAAAATGTCATTTACCTGAGTTTAATTCCATAGCAACACAAAATACACACACACACACACACACCCCATAAATCTGTTGGTTGCCTCAGTTCTTCCCATTTATTATGAACCACATGCATCTATATCTATAACTTTCTACCACTTTATACGTCACAGACTGCATCATCTGCAACATTCACTTGCATAAATAAATTCTAAAGTTTTTACAAGGATAAGTGGCATACTTACTGTAGTACTTATGCATTTTCTAACCACTTAACATATGGAAAACTAGGCTTCCTTTTTACAAATATATTTTTTTAATTCACTAATGAAGTGCTTGAATGCTGTGTCCCTAATATTATTTTTTTTCCTGTAAGCCTTTTGCTTTTAATTGCATTATTTTGCAAACTGGGACACATATTTTTGAGTAGAGCTGATTGCATTTAAAAAGTATTGCATAATGTTCAAAAACAAGATTTGAAGAGTTAACTCTTCAAAAAGGCACATTGTATTTAGTGATGTGTGCATTTGTATGCTTTTTTTGCTTGTTTGTTGTTGCCCAAAAGCATGCCAAAAGGAGATGATGCAAGCAGGAAATCAAGCAGAAAGCCCTAATCTCACTATCCTGAGAAATCAGCAGTGGGAAATTAGAGTTTGGAATAACAGGCCAGGTAGCAGAAAACCCCAGAAACAACTATCAAGAAATGGGAACAGACTAAAATGTCAGCAAATGCTCCAGGCCCTTGACTTACTTTGTAATTTTTCACACACAGGAGAGACACCAAAAAAGGAAGAAACTGTTGACCTAAAGGAGAAAAACAGCTACTTTTAATGCTGGCTACATCCCAGTAGACACTATCAGAGTTTGAGCACAGTAAATCTGTCTGCTAAAAACTAATCATCATCAAAATTATACTATTTTAAAAGAACTCCACAATATATGATCCAAAATATCTGGGATGAAATTTAAAAATTTAAACATTAAACAATTTTAAAATGTAAATGTGACCTATAATCAAGAGAAAAATTAGTCTGTGGGTTAACCCTGATATGAGTCACTAAAATTATCAATAAAACTTTTACAAGTAACTTTTGATAGTAGGGTCAATGATTTATAGACAATAGTGTCATAATGCAGAAAGAGATTGGAAGTCTTAGATAAAAGTAGGAAAAAGAAACATTTGTCAATTTAGAAATGAAGAACATAAAGGAAATTAAGTACACATTTTATTAGATGGGTTTAACAGCAGATGAATGTCCTAGAAATATGAGACCACTAGACAGTCTGATGGACAGAAAGATAACTAATATAAATAAAACAACCAAAACCTAACAAATGTTTAAGGAAGAGAGAATGTTAACTGCCCAGATTTGATTATTATCTGCTATATACATGTACCAAATTTTTAAAGTATACCCTGTGCACAGTAGAAACAAAAATTCCAAAACTCCCATATCAAGAAATATGTTCCTGCAACCTAGATGAAAGATTTCTCAGGAGATAGGAAAGCACTGGTCATAAATTGTAGAGGGAGGAAATGTCTTCAAAATAAAAAACTTCTATTTATCAAATTATATCATTAAGAAAATGAATACAGATGTTGGAACTTTGGGCACTAGAGAACA
Source organism: Hydrochoerus hydrochaeris (assembly GCA_004027455.1). NCBI lineage: Eukaryota > Metazoa > Chordata > Mammalia > Rodentia > Hydrochaeridae > Hydrochoerus > Hydrochoerus hydrochaeris. The sequence continues at coordinate 106,350 of PVLA01000641.1, forward strand.
GGCGGCCTACTTGCCGCCCTGGTGAGCAGCTGGTGGCCTGGCAAACCACCGGCACACCAGGGCGAGAACTATCAGCGACTTCTAAGCTCTGCATCATGTTGGAACTTTGGGCACTGGGAGATAAGGTGGCCTGCTGGCCAGCCTGGTAAGCAGCTGGGGCCCTGCCGGTGCCCCGGCTAAGAATCAGACATTGATCCATCCCCATACCCTCCCCCCGTTAACAAGTAGGCACCGGTGGTCTGAGTATATTTTTGGAGGATGAATGTATCAGTGTGGCAAGTAAGGGGGATTTCCTTCTACCATCTCTTTGAAGGCAAATATTTTTATCACTGTTTTGCTCAGTTTTGATTAATGGTACTGCTTTATTCAATATTCTGTTTTTAAAACTTCGATATTTTCTTCCATTTTCCTCTACTTAATTGAAAGAACAGCTAATGTGAACAAAATGGGCTGTACTATTGAGTCCATTGCTTGTGTCCTGGTGACCTGCTCTGAGGTTCTGTGGTAGTTTTATGGCAGTGGGGTCACATGGGTTGGTTCTGTCTTGTTCTGCTGTATTTTGCTACCTTCAAAAAAAAAAGTAGATAAGAAAGTAACAAAATACCTCCAAAAATCTCCCAGCTCCACCAAAGCTGACCCATGGATCATGGATGAGATGAAACTCAAAAACAAGGCAACAGAATTATATAAGGTGATTAAAAGTATATAACAACAACAAAACAAGTCAGTAAGGTGCTGAGCAACCTGAAACAGGATATAACTAAGCAGATAATGGACTTAAAAAGTAAGAAGAAGAAAAGAAAGTGCTCTAGAGGATATGGCTGCATATATGTTTGAATATGTAGGATTGAAAACCATGTTGCTAAGTTGTTACTGGATCATTGAACTTCTTTGCAGTCTCACTGTTTGAATGTACACTTTGTATGCTTTAATTTTGTAACTTTAACAAGTAGGTCTAAGAAGACAATATGTAATTTATCAACTAGTGATTTCTTACTGCTTTTTTTTTCTGAAATTCTGCATTGTTTCTACCCCTTTTTCTATTTTGCCTTTTTTTCTCTTTAAATAAAATTTAAAAAAAAAAGAAAATGAATACACAAAACAAAACATAGAATAAAACATTTAGAAAACAAGCAAAAATGAATGAAATGAGCTTACCTATATACAAGGATAAATTAAAATCAATAAATATGATACATTATCAGAATGGAGAAATATGATAATCAGGATAAACATATTAAAGCCATTTAACAAAATTCAATATCCTTTCATGATACAATTCTCAACAAGTGAATTGTAAAAGGAATTTATTTCATCACACACAACAAAAGCCATGTACGATAAGCCCATAACTAACATCGCAGTAATGGAAAGTTGAAAGCTTTCACTCTAAGTTCAGTCACAAGGATATTCATTTTCAGCCCTTCTGTCAAACACAGCATCAGAAGTCCTAGGCAGAGATAACAAAAGAGAAACAAGTAAAAGGCATCTGAATCAGAAAAGACAAAAGAAATTGTTTCAATGTAACTTCACTTTAAGCATAGAAAACTCTAAAGTTTCCACTAAAAAGAAAATTAGTAAACAACGTCTGTAAAATTGCAGGATACAAATGCATGGAGAAAAGTTGGACAAAAGATACTAACTTTCAGTTATAAGACAAATATATTCTGAATGAATATATTCTAATATACAGCATGATGACCATAATAAATGATAATATATTTTCTACTTGAAATTTACTAACAGAGTAGATCTTAAGAATTGTCATCACACATTAAAAGGGATAACTATATGGGAGATGTAGATATATAAAATAGTTTCATTGTAGCAATAATTTCACAATGTGTATCAAAACATCATATTTCATACCTTAAATATATTCAATGTCTCTGTCAGTGATGTTTCCATTAAGATTAAAATCTGTTTATAAGTGAGAAAAGTTTAAATTTTCATCTTTGTATTTATCCTCATTCTTTCTGTATCATTTCTACATTGATTTAATTATACTTAGGTAATATATCTACAATATATAGATCATTGAGTGAAAATAATTTTACCAAATGTCTCAAAATATTTGTAGTAAAACTAGATTTAAATTTTACAAGCAACTCAAGAAATGGTAGAGAAATTATATTTTTAAATGCATTTTGTACTTGCACTTTGAAATAAACAATTTAAGAAGTATCATACATTTGTATACTTAAATATATATTATTCACTTTTAATAAATATATGTAATTCCCTCATTAAACTAGTGAGTAACCTATGGTATTAGGATAAGCACTCCGGTATATTGTTTCATTTTAAAGTAAAAAATGAAGGAAGAAAAGAAGGATGAGAAAGAAATCACTGTGTATTCATTAGCCAGACTCGAAAACAATTATACATGACTATGTTTAACTGCACTGAACCTTGGAGTCATGAGTATGGAAAAATAAACTTGATTGAAGTGAAATACACTCAACAAAATGCCATAATCTAATGGCTTAGGGTATGAATCTATTAGTAAATGTGTGAATTCCTGAGCCAGGCATTTATGGTCTTCTCCAATATGGAATGAGTCCACTGCCATTCAGTGAAACCTAATTCCATACACATAAATTCTCAGCTTCAATGAAGCTGTTATCTTCCCTGCCCTTTCCACACATTGTACTAGATCCTACCATTCACTGTACCTGCACAAATGCTGACATTTTACTAAAATCTTTCTAACTTCTCCACCAAGTTATATCCATCCTTTAATGCCTTGGCATTATCTTATGCTGTTTTATTAAGATGGTGACACTTTGTATTTCCACAGTAGAACAGCTGAGTGAAAGTTCAGACCTAACAGAAGATTTGAGAATTCCAGATGTATTTTTGTAGCTACTGAAGCATATCTTTGGTGTGTGGACTGATGAATAATTGAAGCATTCAAATTATAAAAATGATTGTATACAACTTTATTAAATTGTGCTGCTAACACATTTAGCCATTCGACAATATCTTTATCAGTTTTCTCCTCTATCCCAAGAATTAAAAGTAGAAATAGTTTATAACCTCTCTGGAGAGGGAAGCATTTTATATTCAATATGGTACTTAAATTGGAGCTAAACATTATTCTAATTGTATCTTTTCTTTTCATCTTAGCTACTCCCATTCCTAATTTGTCATCTCTTGTTTGGATGATATCAGCAGCTTCCTAACTCATCTCTGCTTCTTGGCTCTCTACAGTAAACCATTCTTTACAAACTACCTAAAACCCAATGGTGCCTGCTCATCTCCTGAAAGATAAAATTGTAAGTCATTGATGCAGCCTATAAAAACCTCCTTTATATATTCCTTTGGCCTGATTTTACTTGTTCTCTTCTCTTAAAATGTGAACCCTGCATTTCTCCTCTGCCTTCCACATCACTGAATCAGTTGTATTTTTACAAGCTCCATAGATGCTTATCTCCCCTCTCTCCTTTGCTCTAACTCTTACATATGCATAAAATAAGTTTTGTGTTCTCCTTTGTCTACTTTCTTTTAATTATTTTCTCAAGCCTTTCCTCCTCTTTGAAGACCTTCCAGACCCTCCCCAATTTATCATCCCCTCACCTCAATTCCATAAATGTCTTCTATGCAAACTTAAGAACTAGAAAGGTAGAACAATTGTGTGCATTTTCCCAGTAGCTTCTTGCTCATGAGTGCTTACTGGCTAGAGAAATATAACTGTACTCAATTTTTCATTTGACTTATTACATTTATATCTTAGTTGCAATTGTCAGTAATTCAAAATAATTTTAGTATAAAAAGAAATTTATGAGTATATCTAACTATGGGGGAACAATATCTGGTGCTTAATAAACAATGACCAAATTATACATTTCAACATACAAGTATCCCATTCTTAAGCTGGTCCATAAATAATAAATGGACATAAAACAAAGGTTAAAGGTATATGTCCATCTTCTGCTTTAATGAACTTTCAAATTCCTCAAATCACTTAAAAGTGATTCAAATTTTAACACTAAGATTTAAAAATTCTACATTTTAGAAACTTGTCTACCTTCTGGAATACAGCACATGGTAACAATCACATCAAGTAGGAAAGGAGAAGTCCTTTCCACTGTATTATACTAGATGTATACAGGGACCCAATCATAGAAGAAAAATACAACTAGGCACTGTAAAAGGCTGCATCCATAGTTAAGGAAAGGATATTCATTTCTTCCTTCTGAGGATAATTACTGGTTGGTCCTAAAATTTTCACATTTTTGAAAAATAATTCTCTTATATAAAGTTTTATCGAAAGAGTTGTTGGCTTTGGACAACTCTAACTTGATCCTTTCTGGGATATTGGAAAGATTATTTTAGAATTAGATCTTTTATTTTTTTACATTGAGGCAAGTTCTGCTTAAGACTTAATGTCCACAAAATCTAAGACTGCTTTGGTAACAAATGAAACATGAAAATGCATTAAAATATAGCTCCCAGCCCCTTTTGGAGTTGCACTTTGGAGTCCTTGTTGAATTTTGGAGGATGCAAGAAAGTACCCTGCACACGTAGAAAACTCTGTGCTTAACCATTTTCTCTCCTACTCTCCGGATTTACTCAAAGTGGCATTCACTGTAATTAGCTAAGACACCCAGATAAATTAATTCTGAGAGCTGTCATAACCCTCTACAAGCAATGTGATCAGAAAACTATTCTTATCAACCTGATATGATATGTCTTTACTGAAAATCACTACCAAGGTAAGAGAAAAGGAAGACTTTTAATAAATGTCTACCCATGTAGAACAGATTCACTACACTAAGAAGATTTAATAATAGGAATAATATACAAAAGCAACCAAGTCCCTGGGAGACCAACCTGCTAAATTTTGAGCAAGTTGCAATATTGGTATAATACAGCAGAGGCATCTTCAAATTAAAAATGGAAAAAAAAAACCTTGAAAAAAACCCCAAACTAATCAGCAATCTAACTTTATCTTATTAAAAATGGCTCTTGCAATTATCTCCAAGATTTCTTAGCAAAAATGGAGCCCATGGGATCCTATACTTTCCAGAGTTACTTATATTGGCAATTTCTTCAAGTGGAAAATATCTTCCAGAGTAGAATCTTGGTAATCCTTGTACACACCAAGTGTCTCAGCCTTTCTTAGGAAGCTAGCATCCTATCTCTGAACAGTAATATTTGAAAACAATTCAGCCTCCATTTCCACTGAATGTTGAATATATATATATATATATATATATATATATATTTATATATATATGGACTTTTTGAGACAGTGTCTTACTACACAGTTCAGGCCTTTCTTGAGCTCACTCTGTAGTGCAGGCTGGTCTTGAGCTTGCAACCAACCTCTTGCCTCAGCCTCCTGCGTGCTGGGATTACATGTGTGTGCCACCACGCCTGGTTATGTTGAACATATTAAATTTATACTAATAGCATTAGTTTTCCTAAATTATTTCTTTATTTTAATGACACTATGAAACTTAATTGATTTATTCTTCTCTACGTAGTAATGTACTACATAAGGTTAACCATCATGGTCATGAAATTTCCAAATTTTTTAAAATGGAGGAAAGATAGCTAAGTGATTAAAAGATAAAGTAAATCTGAGATCATGTTTTTCTTCAGTGTATTCTGTCTATGTCAAGAGTAAGCACAGCCCAGTATCATGGATGTTTCATCCACTAATTAATTCACTCAGGTCACATTTGCTGAATGCCGTTTCTGTTGGGACCTCATACTATAGATCAATCAGGTAAAGCAGACTCATGTGCACCAGAATGCCAATATGTTTATTCCAAGTGGAAATCCTCATGTCCATTATCTGCAGGAGTTCTCACCAGTGTCAAACTTCTAAACAGATCACTGGAAGTTCTCTTGATGAGCATCAAATCAAGACAAAGAGAATTAGGTTGGGCTGGGGATTTAGCTCAGCAGCATAAGTGCCTGCCTTGCAAGCATGCAGTTGTGAATTCGATCCCCAGTACTGATAAAAAAAAAAGAAAGAAAAAAGAGAGAATTAGGTTGTCTTGAGTGATATTTCATCCTGTCTATAGAGACTCTGCTTTTCAAGACAAAATAGATTTCTCTCCTGGTCAAATATCTGAGTTTGGTATACTCTCTTTCCTTTGGACTATATTGACTAAACACCACTTCTCTATTATCTATTAAGACTCAACATATCGATTCTTCTGAAAATACAATGACAAAAATTGAATAAATTCCATCTTGCCTTAGTCTGTGAATACATTGTAATTTATTTGGTTAGATTTCATATCTCCAAGTGTTCATATACACTACTTACCAGAACGTCTTCTCCAAAGCAGTTTTATGAAAACATCCAAATTGGTTTCTGCTTTGGCCTTTTGCCATGTTAGACCACTGCCATGACTGCTAAACCACTGCCATGACTGTACAGTAAACTCTGTATGGCTGGAGCTGGGCATGCTCCTGTCACTGTACTGGGAGTGTCTTAGAGTCCAGAGACTCATGATCGAGTTGAGGTCTCATCCCCTCAGAGGGCAGTGGGTGGTGAGCTCGGGACTCTTGGCTGGAGGAAGTGCTGCAACAGGGAGTGGAAATGGCAAATCAAACTGCACGGACTTTGGTGAGTGCTGGGAACTGGGTTCCCCAGAGCAGGATAAATGGCTAGACAACATATTGGATTTGGAAAGGACAGGCAACAACTGAGGTGGCATCAGTCAGCGGCTCCTGGCCCAAAGTGGATTGGTGGGATCTGCTTGGGCTGGGCCATGCCCCTGGTTAGGACCCAATAGCCAGGGATGAGGCTGTCCCAAACCTGTGATATCCACAGGGTACACACTAACGTGCTAAAGACACTCACTGGTCTAGAGGGGAGGGGCCGGCCCACATCGCCCCTGAGTGCACTTCACAGATCAACAACAGGCTGGAGAGAGCAGTGGTCCCTAGCCAGTATGCTTCAGAAAATCTGTAAGCAATACAAAAGGGTCCTGAGACCCCCACCATTCGCCTGTCTGAAAGAAACCAGAAACATGACAAGACAAAGAAACAGCAAAAAGCCTCCAACTGCTGACCCAGGGAGTATAAGTCCAGGAGAGGTGAATGCAAAGATCGAGGGCAGCAAACATGCAATATCAGACACAGCCTCATTGAAAATAAAGACATACCTCCCATGACCTCATCAACAAATTTACACCTGAAATTCTAACTCAGGTGAAGCAAGATGTAAGAAGATTAATAAAAGAAATGCTGGGCACTCCTTAGGAAGACACAAATGGAAGAATGGAGGAACCCAGAGAAAGGAGAAAAGCCTTTGATGAAGAATACAAGCAAAATCTAGAATACATGAAACAGATCCAAAGAGAATATCAGGAAATTAAAAACTCCATTGAAAGCTGGCAAAACTTCTTAACAGAAACTAAAGACAGACTTTCAAAACTTGAAGATAGATTTGCAATGTATGATCATGAAAGGAAGGAACTCTTAAAAATAAAAAGGAACCAGGAAGTAATGATACAAAGGCTAGAAGATGACAAGAGGATTTATAACTTAAGAATAAAAAATGTGAATGAAGAAGCAGGGACAAATACAAATGAAATAAAAAGGCTATTCACAGAAATAATTAAGGAAAAGTTCCCAAGCATAGGAAATGGAGGTGATGTTCAGATATACGAGGCATACAGAACTCCAGCCAGCTACAACCAAAACAGATCTATACCCAGACATATAATAATCAGAATCCCAGAAATCTATCACAAAAACAGAATATTAAAAGCAGTCAGAGAAAAGAAACACATTACCTATAAAGGCAAACTTATCAAAATCACAGTGGACTTCTCAACGCAAACTATCAAATCAAGAAAAGCTTGAAGTGAAATATTCCAAGCCCTGAAAGAAAATAATTTCCAACCCAGAATGATGTACCCTGCAAAACTGTCTCTCAAAATTAATGGAGAGAGAAGATATTTCCATGACAAAGAGTAACTGGGGGAGTTCATGACCACCAATCCAACCCTGCAAAGAATACTGAAGGATATTCTAGAGAGAGAGAAGAAAATCACCAGGATTCCAGGAACAATGGCAGAAAAGCCTCAATGAAAGGGGCAGACAGTGGAATGAAGGAGAAAAGTAATCAACAAGGACAGAAAATAGTATAGCAGAGATGAGGCAAAGAAGATTGTCTATATCCCTGTTTTGTCTTGACTGATTTTATTCGAATCTGGTATGCTTGATAGTATCAAGTCTGAAAGTAGAGGCAACTACTCTGAAGATGACAAGATTCAATAGGATACCCATTCTGGTTTGATTACTAACTGCCTTTGAAGTCCTATAATGTCTCCAATATTTGGTTTTTGTTAATAGTGCTTTGTACTGCTATGTTTAATTGTACTATGCCTGATGATATAGACAATTTTAATGCAAACAACAAGAGACATAATAGTAACTACCGTAGATCACCTAGTATTGTGGTTTTATATGTCCTTTTCATTTCATGTTTCTCTAGGAATTTGTATTGTTGACTTGTTTTGATTTGTGTTTCCCTCTAATACAGAAAGGCTAGGTATACTTGTAAAGACTTATACATGTGTAGAACTTCTAAACAGTTTATGAGAATTGATTATAGTTATTGTAAAAAAAAAGAAGAAAAGAAAGTACTCTAAAGGATATAATTGCATGTATGTTTGAGTGTGTAGGATTGATAAACTTATTACTAAATTTTTTGTTGGATAGATGAACAGAACTGATTGCAGTCTCACTGTATAAATGTCCACTTTGTATGCATTACTTTTGTAACTTGAACAACTACTTCTAAGACGAAAATATGTAATTATCAACTAGTGATTTCTTATGGTTTTTTTCTGAAGTTATGTATTATTTCTACCCTCTGTTTCTTTTTTCTTCTTTAAATAAAATAAAACAAAGAAAACATCTAAATTGTTCATTGGAGGAGGAACTGTGTTTGCCTTTTATTACTTTCATAGAACTTTATCTCCAAATCCTGAGGCAATCTTAATGATTTCTCTAATGTTTCTGCAGTACCACCCTGAGTCTGAATTTTACTAGTAGAGCTACTTATAGTGTAAAACATGAGTTACAGATACATGTTACAACATGCATGAACTTCAAAAACATTAGTTAAGAGAGAAGTTGAATTATATATTTTTATGAAGTATCCAGAACATATAACTTCATAAAAACAGAAGTCAGATTACTGGCTACCAGAAATAGAAAAGAAAGAGGAAAGAATTAATTTCTTAATGGGCACAGAGTTTCCTTTATGAAAATACTTTGACAATAGAAGCAGAATTCACGCAACACTGATTACAAATCAACTGTCACTAACTTGTTCCCTTTAAATTTTTAATCTTATACTATATGAATGTCACCTAAACAAAATGTTATTTAAGAATTAAATCATCCTGGAAGATTAAAACGAGTAATAGATACAACATATAAAACTAGGAAAGTAGTAAGATGTATCTATACATGTGTTACATATATTCCATGTTACTCAAATTTTTATTTACTTTGATGTGAAAATAATATGGTCTTAATAGATCAAAGTGATATATTTGTACTTTCTGCTAGAAAAGAAAGTTTTTGTATGAATTAGTTGCAGGAAAATGAATTTGTTTTGATTATTGTTGGTTTTGAAAGGTTATTGATACTTTTATAGGCAAAGGAATAAAGACGGTAATTAGACATTTAATTTTGAAATTTTTGAAGATGTTCCTACTGGCCAATGTTATAAATATATAATATATTTGAGAGTCAAGAACAAATAGGTGATATTTCAATGAACATGTACCTACAGAGAAGTGAAAATACAGAAAGAAAACAAGTACAGAATGAAATAAAAAGGAAATAAATAAAAATTTAAAAATAAATGTTACATTACAAGATACAAGATTTTGAAAAGGTAGAAAACCGTAAATGAGAAATTAGCAAAATCAGTTGAGAATGTGTAGATAATATTTATAAAAACAAATCAATAAACATCACATAATTGTTTGACCCAGGTTGAAAAATGCAGAAAATAATAATTTTGTAACAATGGTGAGTAGAGATACCTTAGTAGTCTGGTTCACCATTGTGTTTCAACAGTGCAAGAAAGTAATTTGTGTATAGCAGACCAGCAGTGTGATATACTCCTGGAGTGAAGTATGTGAGGGAGACAACCTCTTTTTCAATAGTCATTAAAACTCATAAGGGATAATTTCCTACAAGTTAACTGCAGTACAATCTGAAATTTGATCAGTGAAGTGCTCACACCTTTCTATATTAAACCTATCCATTTGCCTGCACTTTAAACAGTTAAGCTATGTGTGATTTTTATTTTTAAAAAAGCACTTAAAAATATTGGTCCAGTAAACAATGTAAACAATGATATATTCATTAACATTTTATCAGTTTATCAAAAAAGTAAACAAGCTGTCCATTCCACATTAGAAGATAAAAGTTGTCTATATTTTACTTGAAAGATCTCAGTATTTTCATTAGAAACAAATATTTTCAGTTCCCCTGAAGTCAAAGGCCCACTTTATCTGTTACTTTCTAAAAAATAATAATACTCTATCGAAAAATATGATGATTGCAGTTACCAATCCCAACAATCACATAATTTGTTTTTCCAAAGAAAAATACCTTATTTTTATGTAGCACAAATGCTCTATAAATATTTATTAAATGTATATGCAAGGTTGAAACTTAGTAAGATAAATGTCATTCCTGGTTCATCAATGACCCTTATGGTGGAATGTGGCCCTCGATTCTCCTATTTTCAAACTTCCTCACCAAGGTAGTAGTATTAAGGTATGGGCCATGTAAGAGAGATGACTTTGTCAGTTAGGGTACTGAGGAATGAAAGCCTGTCTGAAGGAAGTGCCCCATCTCCTTGCTTTTCCTCAGTTGTGGAGAGCATGGCTTGTCTCTTTTTATAGCTTTCACCCTATGAAGAGGTAGCAGAAAGGTGCCATCTTGGTAGTAGAAAGCAGCCCTCCTTAGAGATCAAATCAGCTGTGCCTGAATCTTGGCCTGCCCAACCTCCAGAAATATAACTTCTCAAATTCTGCTATTTATGAATTGTGCAATTTGTGGGGTTTTGTTATATGAAAAGCACTGGACTTAGACAAAAGTGTTCCTTAGTTAAATGGATTTTTTTCCCTCTTACTCCAAGTGTAGGACAATGAACAAACAGTGCCTGGTGTTACCTTGGTGCCACTGCTTTGGTTTGTTCTAAGACAGAATCGTTTTTCTGCCATAATTGCAAATACCCACATGGTGAAAAGCAAAGGTGCCTCAGTATTATTATGAAAATACTTTTGAATTCACAGACCCAGGAGATTTTCTCAGGGGAACACAGTTTTTACTGACCACAATTTCTAAAGCCCTATGAAAAAGAATCAAAAGAGAAATTCCAGGATGGGATATTATTTTCCACAGTTTCAGCTGTTGTTGCTAAAATGAAATTGAATGGATACTGAGGCTACTGAGGCCAGGGTCAAGTTTTGTGAACTAACGGTGTGTATAATAAGACAGGACACTGAACAAGATTTTATCAATTAAATTTGTATATCAAAGCACAAGTTGAGTTGAAAGTCATAATTTTGTGCTACAGTGAATCAGCATTGGAGGGTTTACAATTTAGAAATAAAATGTCATGCATAGCAGGAGAACATTCCTGAAATCAATCTTCAACATGTGATTTTAAGACTACCCAGAGGAGTATCAATATACCAATTTTGACAATTATTTTTTCTTTAAGTACACATAACGTGGTCAAGTATTGGACAATTGTTCGTATGTTCTACTTACCATTTTTGTTCTATACTAATGAGATATGAAGTCCTATAAATTATAGAGATCATATTTCAGATACTTGTGAAATATACTCAGAATATTTTTGAGGGTCTTTTTTTTTTGAGACAAGGTCTCACTATGTAGCTCAGACTGTCCTTTAACTTGCTACTACCCCAGGCCAGGCTCAAACTCATGCCAGTCCTCCTGCCTGAGACTCCCGAGAGCTGGGATGACATCTCCTGTACCACCACACCTGGAAGTGATTAGTTATTTAATGTTCTATGATTGGAAAATAATTGTAGTAGGTTATTTTGAAAAACTACTAGTTTCTGTTCACTTTGGTAAATAAATGTTTTATATAAAAGCTTTTATCAACCACAAAGAATTTTCCTAGGATATGTTTGTTTGTAGCCCCAAGTACTATAATTTTCATCTTCAAGAGTAATGAAAGAGTCTGATAGCATTTTAGATCATTATTCCACATTTTGCCATTACCATTTAACCTATCAAAATCAGAAAACTTCCACATTTATCTGAAAGACTGTGAAGTATTACATGAATATTCAGTCACTGGGAAACTCTCAACTGAAGTAAGAAAAGTCTAATTTTCAAGGTCATTAGAAAGAAAAGCACAATTCCACAATCATAAATATGCCTCTGATTTCCTTTCTTTTCTCGATAAAACTTATCATTTAAATTGTTCAAACAAGAGGTGAAAATTTTATGATGTTTCTATATGCATAAAATCTCTAAGATTAATATAAAATGTTAGCTAATTCCTGAAAATCCCTTTTTTTATATCAGAACACAGATGTTTCACTTATTGCTCCTTTTCCATAAAAGTAATGATTCTAACAATTACCTGAGTAATGATTCTAACAATTACCTGAAGTTCACTTTATACACAAAAATATGAATTATATTCTTAACTCAAGTGGTTACTTGCACTTATATAATGAGCTAAAGACTTCTATAAATGATTGCTTGCTTTGTCATTTAGAGATGAGGTTTAATTCCTCTTTCTATGAAGCTTGGCTGGACTCAGTGACTGGCTTGCTTAACACAATGTGTTAGAAGTGACATAACATAACCTCTGAGGCTCAAAATATTTTAGCTTCATCTCTGGTCTGTTGGAATATCCACTGTAGGAAGGAAGTTACCATGCATGAAAAAAAAACTAAGCATCTTCACTAGAAAGTGCTGATAGAAAAGAATCAAGTTTTGTCACCCCAGTTGTCTGCCTCAGATAAGAAAATGGCCAGTACATTTGTCAGTTTTGTGAACAGGTCACTTGGAAGTACACCTTCTATCTGAGTTATCCTGTCAGACTGAAGGGAATAGGGCATAGACCACAGCAAACCAGTCTCTTGCAAACTCTGCCCCAACAGTAGTTTTGTCATCGCAATGTGAGCTGGTACCTTTCAGCAACTAAATATGGTAGTGGGGTGTAGCCCAGAAATAGATAACTGGAACATGACTTATTTTGTCCCTTTTGTTCTTTAGCATACATTGAATATTAGAAATAAAGACACCAAATATAACTAGAATGACTAGCAGGCCCACAACCAAGGCATGAATCGATAGAATATGAATGATTTTCTTTACACTTAAGAAAGGTTAGATGCTATCACTAATGAGAACTAATAGCAGGTCATGCAGCGCTCCCCACAACTGTTTACTCCTACGGTCATGCTAGGACTGCAGGAAAGGACTATTGGCTCACTGTTGCCATGGGCATGGCTGGTACAAAAGTTCCTTACAAGTGTAAGTCTTGCCCATCGGTGTGTGAGGAAATGCCTATCACATACCTGATGACACTACTCCCATGGTCAGAGTAGTTCACAAAGAGTATTCCACACCCAGTTCTGTGTCTACCATCCTCACTGGAGGCACGAGAGTATTCCCTCCCTTGCATGGTCTCTGGGGTCACTGGGACTCATCCATCATATGCAGCCATATGCAGCCCATCCACCATATGCAACTATGCAAATACCATTGGTTACAATGAGAGAAGCTCTAGGGAGACTACATGACGATTCCCAGCTGCACTCAAAATCGACAGTGCATTCCAAATTTATGCCTCAACACACATCTTATGAAGAAAGATATTTGCTATGGAAGTCATCTTATAACAATGGTAGAGACAATTTATTTGTCAGCTATGCAAATATCTGTGTAGGATCAAAAGAAATATGAGAGGAAAAAAGCTAATATAATGCCTCCAAAACACGATAATTCGCTAGAAATAGGTCCCAAAGAAATCAAAACTGCTAAGCACGTGATTAAAAAAATGTAAAGCAATGATTCTAAAGGGTTCAATGAATATCAAGAAAATACAGACAGAGAGTATTCTAAAATTAGGAAAACAACAGATGATATGAATAAGAAATTCAGCAGTGAGATAGAGATCATCTGGATAACCAAAGAGAAATCTTGGAAATGAAAGCTTATGGGGTATTAATATACAATGGAGCACTACACTTCCATGAAGAAGAGAAAATTGAGTCATTTGTAGGAAAATGGACACACACTGAGATCATAAAGGTAAGTGAAACAAATCAGACACACAAGATTGACTATCGCATAGTTTCTCTTATACAAATAACCTAAAGTATCAATAATTTGGAGGGCAAAATGAAAGAGAAAAAAGGAAATTAGGTGACAGCTCTTTGGGAAATGGGAAGGGGAATGAGGGAGGAGTTAAGAGAGAAGTAAAAAGAATGAAAATGTGTACTGTTCATGCATGTACTCTCCTTGATAAAGGTACACTGCAAACATGTACTAATAAAAAATTTTTAAAAAGTCAAAGTACGGAGAAGATTTGCAATAACAGACCAGAAAAAACAAGAAGAATCTCTGACCATGAAGATGAGTTTTTAAAAACACATTAGCCAGACAAAAGGAAAAATGTAAAGAAGAAGGAAAACAGTCTTTGAGCCTTTGGAGACACCATTAAATGAACACATATTTGTATTTTTCAAGGATCTGGAATTAGAAAAAAAGGGAAAGTCACAGAAAATGTATACAATCATATAATAAGTCAAAATCACCATAATCTTTAGTAAGAAAAGTATAATCCAAAAGATGTGACCAGAAAAATCCTTCTCATGGTGTATTTAAACTATCAAATAGATAAGACTGATATTTGAAAAAGCTATAAGAGAGAATCACTAACTCACATTTAAAGTAAACTCCATTAGACTAACAGATTTCTTAGCAGAAATCTTGTAGGTCAGGGGGAATAGAATGGCATATGCCAAGATCTAAAATCGGTAGTAACTGTCAACCAAGAATTTTATACCCACAAAAACTATCCTTCAGAAGTGAAGGAGAAATTTTTAAAAATTACAGTAAAACAAAAATGAGGGAACTCATCAATGCTAGACTAGTTTATAAAAAAAATGCCTGGAGTTGTTTTACATCCAAAACAGAAACACATGTCTATTCTGGAGGAATATTATATTTCTTCTTTTGCATGTCTATTCTGGAGGAATAGACATGCAAAAAAAGAATATAAAAAGCATCAAACTTCACATCACCAAAACAGAGGAAAAAGCACAGGAGAAATATCCTCACGCCTATCACTTTTCCTCAGGTCTCTAACCACAATTAGACTCCACTGTCGTGAACCAAATCTTCATAGCATTCTAGACCCAGCAGTCAGCATCTGATCTGAATGCATTAATTAGTGATATAAGAGCAAAGCAAGAGGATCAGCGTTAGAGATCTGAAAATGGAAGCAGAGGGTGGAGTCATGTGCCTTGACAATGAAGAGAGGAAGAAAATGAGAGAAAGAAAGAGAACAGCCCCTGAAACCTAGAAAAAGCATGGTGCCAGATTCTGGCTTAGAACTCCAGCAGAGATCTGCTCATACTTTGATTTTCACCCGTAATCTCCACTTTGGAAATCAGCATCCACATTTACAAGACAATAGATACGTGTTTATGCCAGTAAACTGGTGGTAACTTACTGCAGCAAAAGAAGAAAGTAATATATTATTTTGAGTGGCTGAATTAAAGAATACCCACTTTGGTAACGTCTAATAATCTAAAGTACTATGCAAAACAAAATTGCTAGTGAATGAAAGTTTTTAATCATACTTCATGGCTATTAGTGTACCAACCCAAGTTTACTGCTATTTTTTAATCATGTAAAAACTAAAGCATATCAAATTTACACAGTGTGTGTTTGCAAGAAATACCTGAAGGCAAATTTATGGCTCTCTTACTTGTTATTTAAATTAGTATCAAGAGTATACCCTTGTTGCTATTGTGGCTTTTATATACCCAAATAAACTATTTAATAACCTCAAAAGAGTTGCCAATATTTTGTATTTTTCACACTAAAAATTCTTTGTATTTTTCAGAAAATATAAAGTCATAAGAAAATATTTGTTTAAGCATATATACTAATTTATAAGTTCACAGTCTTGTCAAACATGAACTCAATATAATAATTGCAAAATAACAAGATTAATTTAAGAATTCAATGTTCACTTGATGTTGCCCAAAAAAATCTCTTTTTGTGAGAAGCTCTGAAATGAAATACTTCATTGAAAAATCACTATACTTGTCAGAAAGTCTAGAGAAATAAGATTTTCAAAGTTGAATATTAAAGAATTAACTAATTCAATTGATATTGTAGAAGCAATAATTAATGGAACTAAGGAATTCATTAAATTTTAAGATATGCCAACAATAAAGTGTGAGTTCAATATAAACATCCAATTTAATACATCGCATAAGATTCGAACCCTGTATAAATATGATATATTTTTCTACAAAATTATTTCTCTATATGTGATCATAATTTTCAACATACTGACTAACCATCTCATTTGATAGAGCTGGAATGACAAATAAAATTTTTATCTAAATAAAAGTCACAGTAAGTACTTACTGAGAAACCTCATGTTACCTCAGACATCGCGTACATTTCTTACTCCTGGGTTCTACTAGTGTTCCTGCTTTTTCACTCTTGATTTTGTACTAAAGTTAGTTGAGCCTAAAAACAACTGTGACATAGCTATCATACAAAATGTTCCCAGTAATTTTAAGTGACAGTCTAATGGAAAGACTTGTCTCCCCTTCTAGAATAGTGACAAGACAAATGTGTAAGCACAGAGTTCAGAATCAATTTCTTTATTAAGGTTTCTCATAGGGCCAATAATTCCATAACGTTTCTTTGTCAATTAACCCTGAGTGCTGGTGCACGTTTGGTCAATTTGTTTAGCTGCTACCTTTCCTGGATATGTATCAGGTTTTATTCTTTAAAAAGTATAGAAAGAAGCACAGTAGGAAGACCGGGAGGAGAAATGGGGAAAGGGAGGGAAAAATCAAGTTATTCCTAAATGATCTTTTTAATTTTATGAAATTTCCTTCAGAGTGGCTTATATTTTAATATGATATTCACTACTCCAATATTGATATTTTAGTGTGATAGTCTTATTTTTGTACTAAAATAGCCTACCTGCTAATCTATCACCTATGTTTAGGAAAGTTGTGATTACAAAGACTAAAAAAAAGTAACTTTATGTCTACAAGGATTTCCGTAAGTGATTACAAAAATTAGCAAGCATTAGTTATTTAACTTTATTATATAATTGCAGGCAGTACAACTGAATGTCCATTCTTCAATAATGAATTAAGTAATGAATGACTCTGTATATCAATGTTCTTTAAAAAACAGGCCTACCATTCTCTAATGTATTATTCCATTTTTAAACAAATACTTCAATATTTATTGAAAAGAAAGACTCTATACAGTTTATATTATGTGCCATTGTGTTATCAATGAAGATGATTCAAAAAATGTTATTTTAAGTCTACATCTACTAACATTTTACTTTCTTTATCCCTGGTAATAGATGGTTCAATAATTCTGTTCCCTAACAGCTGAAACAAAATGGGACAATATTGTTTTAAATTGTAGAGCAATTTCCACTGTAAAAATTATGAGACTAGCCAAATGCATAGTATCTACATCTTAAAATACATTCTGAAAAAAGTTACAAAATTTTTATTTTTATAAATTTATAAATTTTATTTTTATAAATTTTTATTTTAAAAATTATGAGACTAGCCAAATGCATAGTATCTACATCCCAAAATACATTCTGAAAAAAGTTACAAAATTTTTATTTTTATAAATTTTTATTGTAAAACAGTGCACAGTTTAGCAGGATTAGTATAGATATAAAGAAAATCATACTTTTAACTTCCTATGTGAAAAACATGGAGTCATAAAAGGATCATACTTTAGTATTTTTGTCCTATTGAGAATATTATACATACTATGTGAATTTAGAATGGTGTGAGAAAGATAAAGTGCTTGGGTAACTATTTTTGACCCAACTTTCATGACGTTCTTAAAACTTGTTGTCTCTTATTACTAACTCTATTCTTCCTTGATGAGTGTCTATTTAATGTGGTACAGAGTGGGCAGCTCATGAAAATCCAGGTTCAAAATGCAACTAGATTATGTGACAGCTTATTAAGCATAAAAACATGTTTAAAAGTTTCATTTCTTGGCTGGAGTGAGTAGCAGGCGAACCAGGAAGAGAACCAGTCAGCGTCTCCTGTGAGCCTACTGGGCACATAGGCTAAGAATTAAATATCCCATCCCCCATTCCACCCACCCACCCCCCATTAGCAACTGGGAGCCAGAGGTTTGAGCATCTCTTGGGAGGATGACAGTATGCAGTATAGCAAATATGGGGGTTTCCTTCTATCATCTCTTTGAAGGCAAATATTGTTTTCACTGTTTTGCTTTGTTCTGATTAATCATTTTACTCTAATATTCTGTTTTGATAAGTTTTATAAGTTCTGTTTTTGGTTTTATTTTGCTATACCTGATTGAATGGACAACTATTGTGAAGATAATGAGACATACTATGGAACTTATTACTGTTATCCTGGTAACCTGCTGTAAAGTTCTGTACCAATTTCACTTCCTTGTCTCTATTGGCTTTGCTCTGTTTTGTTCTGTTGTATTTTACTACCTTCAAAAAAAAATTCTGGAAATTTCCATTATGGCAGCTGCTGCTTTGGGAAATCTTGTGTCAGATTTAGCTGGACTTTGGTGTGCAGGGCATGTTAAAGTTTTGGCCTCCATGTTGGGTCTATTATTTCCTGATCTTACACCAGAGAAATTTGACCTGTGGCAAACACATGTTAGTATATGTTTGGGCAAAGCCCTTGGGGCAACTATTGGCTGCATTCTAGGATATTTCCTTTGATTTTCTTTGGAGGAGGTGAAGAAGATGACAAATGAAAAGAAAACCCAATCTTCTTAGAATACCTGTGAAAAGTTATAAAGAAATGTACCTCAGTTATTAGACATTAATTATTAGACACACTGTCAAACATTTAGGAATTCAGATAGAAAGAGTGCACAGATATGGGTTTCATAATTCAGCATGTATTACAGGAAACACTGACTTACTGTGGCTTAGTCTTCCTCGGACATCCTGTTTAAAAAAACTAGTGTTTTGTGTAATTTGTTGAAAATGCTTTTTCGTCAGTGGCAGTCAACATTTTATCTTTCCCTTCACTTTCTTTATATATCAAAATATTATTTAAGTTTCAGTCCTGGATGTACTGTTCTGACTTTCAGTTTGCTTGCTTAAACTCGAGTACATGCATGGAAGCGTTTGTTGTTTTTGTTCCTGGATAGTTACAACTAGATCTGAAGATTTTTTGAAATTTTTGGAGGTTAATATCAGTTAAAGGTTTTTTTTTTTTTAAGTTTCATTTCTTATTGCTTTTGGGAAATTGGCTTTAAATTCTCACTCTCCTTTGCTTTTTATCTAAGTTCACAAAATACACTGAGAAACATAGGTAGGTTTGCTAGCAATTAAGTAAAAGGTGATTTCAAAACACAGCATTTTTTACTCTCTAGTTTTCCTTCTTCAGAATTCTTGACTTTTCACATGGTGCATAAAGGTTCTGTTTCAATGATTTGTTTGCCTTTGATATACAGTATTTCAGGAGCAATTCTAATTCTACCTGAAGATTTTCTTATTATTAGCTTTGCAATAAGCAGAAGTGGAAAATAAGGAAGTCCTTCTTGATTTTAGCAGAAATGTGGGCTATTAATTCTTTTAATAGCTTTCCATGGCATCTCCTGATTGTACATGCTTGCTTGTATTTGACTTTTTTTTTTTACTAATATAACACTATCAAGTAAAATTTCTCGCTGTGGTGGCCTTTCCATTCAGGCCCTGTTTTGGAGTTTATTTGAAGTGCTGTGTGGATTATTCCGGTCATTGTCCTTAGTTTACCAATGATAAATCAACATGCATGGATTTCTTTAATCCTCTACTATGCTTTATTCATTTATAGATTCTTATTTTCTCAAGGTTCTTCTAATCCACAAATGGAACAATTTCTATTTCTCCCTAAATTCTTATTATTAGGCAGCAATCTCAAGTTTTATCTTTCAGATGAACTAATCCTTTAGAAAATACCAACTATGAAACACCTTCCATGATGAACTCATTTTCTTTAAAAGTTGATTCACGGCCCTGTTTTGGGAAGATAAACATCTGTGTATTTATCCTAACGCAAATTCACAATTCTTCCCTCCTCCTCAGTGCTGCCGCATCCACTGAACTTCTAGGCTTCCAGACAGACAACATTGATGTTCACCTGGTCCTTAAAACTGTCCTCACACCTCAAATGCATCCCAGGTCCAACAGCACTTAAAGTGAAAGACAAGCAATGCAAAACTGAAACAGGCAGAGGGTATGATTCTTATTAATTACCAGGAACATTATGAAATGTCATGAATTTAAATTCTGTTAAGCTTATTAATGAATTGTAAGCAATCAAAATGATGAATATTTCTAGATTTCTGTGAGTTATGCTAGAGACAATTAAAATTTATAATCTTTAATATTAAAATGTCTTAAAATAACTCAAATTGTCATGCATCCGATATTTCAAATTAGTTCACTCAAGTTTAATGACAGTTAAGTATCTATTTTTCCAGTATTTTAATTTTTGCTGTAGTGAATAAGCAGGAGGTATGAAAAATATTTTCTATGACAAAAACATTCTAGCCAGGCACAAATGACTACCATAAGGGGATAATCATTCTTTATGGATAATAGGAATCCATAAGGCAACCCTTTTTCCTTTTGTAAATTCAGTAAAGGCAGGTGAAAAAAGTTCTTAAGAATTACAAAAATTATTTGTAAGTAGGACTATTGGATACAAAATCTTGCAAAGATTGTAGATAGAGTATAACCAAGGTTCTGTATTTTACAAACAATGAAAAGTAGGCAAAGTAGTGAAGTAACTTACCCAACAATACAGACCAACTTCATGCTAAATTAGGACTAAACAAATTACTTTCATCACTTCTCCAGGTTTCTGTCTACTCCAGCCTGCATCCTGGTTAATCACGATGATTTTCTAGTGTTTTGTGTTAAAATGGCAATCCAGGTACTTAATGCTGATAGTAATCTTATGTCAGCTTAAATCCCTAGCAATGGCAAAAAAATAAAGACATTCCAAAATAAATTACAGGTGATCCCTGTATGCTGCCTTGGATTTGTTTCAGGGGATGCTGGTGGGATGTGGCATCTACTTACCCAGATTTTCTGAGAGACCCTGAATATTCCCAGGAACACACTGGCCTGTCCCTCTGCTTCTCATTCTTCTGCACCTGGGCTCCAACCCCGCTTGCATTTCTATAAAACACATGCTGTGGAAGCCTGAAAATGCAGAGCTTGTCAACACTTCACCACAATTTGGACCTTGAAAAAGAAAACAAACAAACATGTATTATTGTCCTTGTAACATTTTTTAAAAGTTATACACATCAAATAAGAAGCTGAATTAAACTTACTTTGTGTATTCCAAAACCAAAGTGCACATTAATATCCCATGTATTACAAAAGTTTTTATTTGATTAGTGACAAATGGTAAATTAAAATGAGAGTAAGATGGTGATGGTTTAACAAAACAACTTTATTTTTTCTTTTAATAATAACTATCCCCATAAAAAGTCAGCTAGTAGAATACCTTTTTATGTCATGTCTAAATTAACACTTTATAGTAAAGAGCATAATGCATTCTGAGATTTAGTGCAAAGAATAAAGTTATGTCAGTTTCTCTATAAAAACAAAATGAATAAATCAAAAGTGAATTTAAATGATCCCACTAACAGCAATCACAGATCTTTTGCTCCAATTTTTTTTCCTTGAAAAAATAAATTAAGTAACATTCAACTTAGAAATATGAGACTAAATTTCTTTTTCCTCCTCATTTTGAGTGAGAATTCCAAATTATTAGACTAAGTATCATTCAAGAAATACTCAATGTTTGAAAATCAAAAAAGCCTCTCACACTCTTCTAGGGTTTCTAAAAGAATGTAGCCCCATCAGACTTCTAGCTCCAGAACCAAAAAATAATAAATCTATGTTATTTAAGCCACCAGTTTGTGATAATTTATATAAACAGCTATAAGAAAGAGGGAATTAAGAGTTTAGACAATACAGTAGTTTTTGTATCTAAACATAATATGAACTTCCTTGTGAACTTTCATTAAGCCAGAAGGATTCACATATTTACATGAGTTAATGCTTCTATAGAAATGTTAAATTACAGTAAGGGGGAACAAAAACTAATGCATAAAAGACTGAAGAAGAATATTGACAGCATCCATGAGGCAGATACTACCCTATGACAATTTCTCAAATTCTATTGTATGAGATATCAACAGGATTTCAGGCAAAACGAAATGAAGTATTTTTTAAAAATTCAAAAGTTTCTTTACCAGAGGGCTTTATTGTGTTTACCTGCATTGGAAATAATTCAATGGGTGTTCAGTGTTTCAAAATTTTTTGATAATGTAATTTAGTATTTTCCTTAATACACAGTTGTGCTGAATATGGCCTGAGAAAAAATACATAGTTTTGATACATTTATTATGCTATGAAATCTATCAAAATGTTTCTGTTCAATTAATTTTACATAATTCATGAGAAATGAATATATTTTTATATATTTTTTTAAATCTGAAAAATTCAATAATTCAACTAAAATAATGTACACTAATCACTCTTCCCAGGTATAGCTTCCTTTATTAAGTGTTGCAAAGAAATAAAAATACCATGAAATAGATACTAACCAGGATGACCTGTGTAAAACCAAGGAACTCTTTGGTTTAAGATCTGTCTGTGATGGGTTCTTTGACTATCAGTGTAAAAGTAGAATCTCTCTCTGAATTCTGGTCAATCCATTTCTCCCTTTAAATTACTCTACTGTTCCCTTCCTTCCTCTTTCCTCTCCGTTCCCCCTTCTATCTGAACATTTTCTTCCTATTCCACAATATCTAATTAAATTCTGGTCCTTATTTACACTTTCAGTTTCTCACACCAGAAAAACTGTGATGTTTACATCTGTGTGTCTGATCTGTTTTGCTTAAGAGTATGGTCCCAAGGTGCATCCATTTACCTAAAAATGTTTGAAGTTTATAATTTTTATGACTGAGTAGTACTCCATTATATTTTTTAAAAACATATTTTTATCTATTCATCATTTGATGGGACTCTGGGCTGTTTCCAAGATTTAGTTGTTACAACTGTGCTTCTATAAACATGGGTGCACATATATCACTCCGGTATGATGTTTTTAATTCTTTTGGGAAGATATCAACAAGGGTAATACCTGGGTAAAATGAAACCTCTAATCCTAGATTTTTGAGTAATCTCCACGCTGGTTTTCATAGTGATTGCACCAGTGTACACTCCCATCAACAGTGAAGAAAGTTCCTTTTTCCCTTCAGCCCCACCAACATTTGTTATTGGTTCATTTCTTGATGTTAGTCATTCTTTCTGGAGTGAGATGGAACCTCTCTGTAGTTTTAATTTGCATCTCTTGAATGACCAATCATGTTGAACATTTTTGTCATATATTTATTTTCTATTTTTATTTCTTCATCTGAGGAGTGTGCATTCATCTCAGATGCCCATTTTTAGATTGCATGTTTAAATTTGGGCAATCTGATATTTTTGAGTTCTTTATATATTCCAGATATTAGTCCTTTCTCTGGGGAAGAGCTAGCAAACTTTTTTTTTCCTCTTCACTTGGTGATTTGTTTTGCTGTACAAAAGCTTTTATCTGCAGATTACATTATACTTTACACAGAAGAGCCCCCAAAAATCCTCTAGATGATTTCTAGATTCAATAACCAAATTCACTCTGCAGCTGAACACAAATTCAATACTAAAAAATCAATAGCATTCCTGTACATATCTTTATTTTCTGTGAGAAAAATTATTGCAACTGCACCTTTCACAATAGCATCCAAAAAGTGACATAATTAAGAATCAACTAAACAATGAAAATAAAAGATCTTTATATTGAGAACTACCATACTTTGAAAAAGGAGTTTGGAAAGGGTATCAGAAAAAGGAAAGATATCCCTTATGCAGGACAAACCAACATACCAAAAATGACTCTACTCTCAAAATTGTTATATAAATTTAATGCACTCTTGATCAAAATATTGATAGCATACCTCACAGAATTAGAGAAAACATCCTAAAATTTATTTGGCAGTAGACAGACCTAGAATAGTAAAAACAATTCTTGCCAACAAAGGCAAGGCAGGAGGCATCACAATCCCTGAGTTGAAATTTTATTTCAGAGATACTGTGACAAAAAAAAAAAAACCAGCATGGCATTGGCAATTAAAAAAAAAAAAAAGACACCAGAACCAAGGATCAATGGAATAGATTTGCAGATGCAGAAACAACTCCAAACTCATTCACATCTTATCTTCCAAGGGGCCAAATATCTTCACTGGAAGAAAAATAGCCTCTTTAAGGAATGGTGTGGGAAAAACTGACTTTCCATATGATGAACACTAAAACTAGACCCATTTCTCTCACCATCCACTAAACTAAAATCTAAATGGGCCTAAGATCTGAATATTGAAGCAGAAACATTGGGGCTCGGGATTTAGCTCAGTGGCCTAAGTGCCTGCCTGGCAAGTGCAAGGTTGTGAGTTCAATCCCCGGTACCAAAAAATAAAATAAAATAAAATAACTAAAACAGAAACACTAAATCTCCTAGAAAAGGGAATAGGTAGAACTCTTGAAGACACAGGCATAAGCAAAGACTTTATGAACAGAACCTTGATGACATTAAAAATTTTACAAAAATCATCAACTTGGATCTCATCTTATTAAAATCTGATATTCAGAGACATCAATTTAAGAAACTCACCAAACCCAGAAAGGCAAAAACAAAGTACAACAGAATAGAAGTGTAAATATCAAACACAAAGATAAAGGATACACCCAAGGAAAGAACAAAAGGCTCAGAGGGTTTATGAAATGATGAAAACTATTGCTCACTTCAGAGTTCTACACCCAGGAAGAATAACAAAGGAAGAATGCTGGAGAGAAGAGTGAGCTGAATCAATACACGGACACAAATGTATCAGTCATTAATTTAAGTATAAGTAAAGAGTTGAGTTAAAATACAGAATATCAGACTGTATGAAAAAATACTCAAATATGTGCCTCACAGAGATGCACTACAACAAACACACACATACTAATGTGAAAAGTATATCAATACTAACAAAAATTAATGAAGCTACTTTAATATTAAAATATGTTTTTAAAAAAGAAGTGCTTCTAAAATAAAGCATCCCATCCATGGAACATGCCATGTCTCTTCTAAATTTGAGAATGTGGAGAAATGAAAGTTCTTCCTAAATATCTGAAGTTGTTAGCCACATGAAGGGTTGTTTAATCTATGTCATCAAAGATAATTAGGAACGACTGACAAAAGTTATTTAAAAGTTATGCACAATATAATGAGTGAGATTAAGTAATACAATTGCAGTGCTTTTACAGATGATCATTACCCACTTGAACACAGGCAGGCGGACCTGTCCTGAGTGCTGCAAGGATAATGCAAAATTCAGAGTTGTACAACATGCCAGAATTTCCATACTAAGTTTTAAAAGAAAAACATAAATACATCAAGTATAGTGCAAATTAGAAATGACAAAGGTTAAAAAAAGTAAAATGACTTGATAAGAATAAATATTTATTAAAGATTAAAGATATTATGCAGTCCCCTGCATTCTAATTATATAATGATAGATAGACTGAGAGATAGATAGATGATAGATAGATAGATAGATAGATAGATAGATGATAGATAGATAGATAGATAGATAGATGATAGATTTCAAAAGAGATCAAAGAAGAAAGTAGCACTGCATGGCTGAGGTTTATGAAGAAGAAAGACAGTTTGATCAGAACAAGAGAATGAGAATTAAGAAATCAAGCTGATTGTGGATAAAATATCTGAACTATAGAAAGAGTGAGATGAAAAGTGAATTGTGTAAAAGGTGTGATGGAAACAGAAGTCAACTTAGTTTTTGCACCATTCTCAAAGATTTTTATGACCTTTAGAATTGTTTTTTACTTTACTCTTTGTCAGCATAAGTTTCACCTGTGCAAAAGTATAAAAAACCATTTATATCTAAAAAATTCATGGATGAGACTTAATGGATTAGACCCATCCAAATATTTCATGGTTCTATTTCATAGTTTTTACTTACAATGCCACCTTCATTAATTATTTCAGCTGAGCATGTTGCAAGTCTGTCTGCTCCCATTTTCAGCGTGCAGATTGACCTGAGAGAGAAGTTCACATTCATTTTTCTTCAGTGAATCTCCATAATTTGTTCTTTAAACTGTTGATTGCAAAATAACAGATTGGTTTGCTATATTTTGTGTTTGAGATCCAACTATCATCCATGTGTGTTGGTATGTTTTGGAACTGAAAGTGTAGTCCTTCCTTCCATGATTGTCTCTGTTGCATCCTCCAAAGATAAAAGGAGCAAATATATAGTTTTACTCAACCAGTATGCAAATTTAGCCTCCCTGCATTGAGAGCTCAGAAGTACCTATTGTAAGTGATGGCAAAGTAGAAGCTGGTGTAACTGCTGCTTTTGGCCTTGACATAGGAACAGATGATCAAAATAAAATTACAGTCTCTGGTAGTGTTCAACATTGGCCAGCCGCCCAAATTCAACAGTGCACACTGGAGTATGCTTAGCTTCTCTCCTGACACATTGCACCACTGAGCTCAGACTTCCCCTGCCTGTTACTTTAGACGTGCTGGGATTGATATATTTATCCCGCCTCATTGCCTGTGAGTACCTAAGGCATTAAAGGAAAGATTAACCTGCAGGTATGATAAACACTGGGGACTCTCATATGTCACTTCTTGAAACATCGTCTTTTAAAGATCACACACACACACGAGCCAGATCAAAATGAAATTTATATTATGTAAGTAGTTTTCACCACTCGCTGGAGAACTGTACAGTATGGCATCACATCATAAGGTAGGGTTTTGTAGATTTTGTATTTAATTCATAGCTCTAGGCATTTGAGTCAAGATGCATAATAATAGCAAAGGTTTCCAAGAATTGTTCAGGCACAGGAAAGCAAAAAGACTACTACTCAAGTCTTGCTTTGTATAGCAGACCAAAAATTTAAAAATTCTTTTTAACTAATTTATTTTAATTTTCCTCCACCTATATCCTTAAATGGATTAGCATCTTGAGTGCACCCCTATGGATTCAATTATATATTGCCTTTTTAGATAAAATATAAACCATTAAAATGAGGTCACTGAAGCAACAGATGCAGAATTGCCAGGACTGTAATGTAACAACTTTCTAAACCTGTTTAAACATACCGGTGTCTCAGTTTCTGAATGTACAAAGAACACGAGCTTACCTTTGACTGTGGTTGCTATGGGAAGTACACATTAAGCACTAAGAACAGTGGACACTTCTTGGGTCACTGTGATTATCCAGAGGAGACATGAGTATAGTAAAGGCTCAGGCAACCAACTGCAGGTTTAATCCAGAGAAGAGAAAAAAAGCTGGAGATACTATGATATCCCAAATAAAATGTCTTAAAAAGTTGGAAAGTGAATAAAGCTTTAAATTTAATCTACATGTCAAAGACAATACTGTAAAATAGTGTATCATACACAGACACATATTATGTATGTGCCAATCACCTATTTCTAATCCAAGTCTTATTCACATGAATTACAAAATTTAAGCTGCATTTTCACAGACTGTGCAGTCAAAATAAAGAATTGGGTAATGTACAGATCTTGGCCTCTTAATAAGAGACTTAACTGGCAAAAACTCCAAACAATGACTTTTCAAGTAACCTACCCAATGAAATAGAGGAGAGAGACAGAGACAGAGACAGAAACAGAGACAAAGACAGAGACAGAGGCAGAGACAGAGACAGAGGGAGATTCTGAGTTGATGATGAAAGGAACAGGGAGAGTCACAGAACAGTCTTTCTTTGAACTATTTTTTAATATGACAAGCAAACCAGACTCAAACTATTCAACCTAAATTCCAAAGCTCTCAATTCAAAATTATATACATTTACAAGAAAAAGGAAACCTGTGCACATTTCAGCCTTCTGAGTTTTTACTGGGATGGTCTAACAGAGTTCAATTAGTAAAGATTCAATACCAAGGTACATTATAATCACCTGGAAGCTTAAAAATGTTGATTTCCAGGTTCCTTCCCCAAGGAGTCTGATTTTATTAACCTGGGCGACAAGCAGGAATGAGTGTGTTGGAAGGCTCTCTAGGTGGTTTGACTAGGCAGACAAGGTAAGAAATATTGCTGGAGACTTAATTGTTCCTCAGATATATCCTAAAACAAGTAATTAGGAAAACATTATTGCATAATGAAAAATCATCATGCAAATGAGACATTAATATATACATTTATAAACTTTTAAAAATATAATTCCTTAGGGATCAGGAGGACAGCAAATTTGAACTCTTCCAAGTTCTCAACAATGTTATAACTGATACCATATTGATTTCGTAAGAAAATCAATATGATATAACACACATAACAAACTCCCAGTGTTCCCTCACCAATGCAGTCACTGAGCACAAGAGCACTTACTCGGCTCAGAAGTGCAGATATGCAAATAGATTAAAAGAGAGAGAGAGAGAAGTGAGCTATGAATGTAAGCAGTTCTAAATTGAATATGCCATGGAAGAGCAGCTAACTTGACTGTAGAGCTAGATTCATTGTTGATTTATTGCCATGCAAAACACTGCTCTTAGCATGACACATTGACAACTGTCTCCCCATTTTACAGGTGGAAATCTATGGATTAAATAACAAATGGCATTGAGAACAAACCTGGAAAAACCACACCTATGGAGATTCAGGAATCCAGGGACACCAGGCAATATAGGAATGTCTCACTGGAATATATTATGATCAGTTATGTCCTCTCTTTTTCTTTCTCATCTAAATAGCAAGTCCAGGAACAGCTTTAGGTCACATATCCACCTGTGGGCCAGGAGAGACCTGGCACCTTAATAATTAATTCTATGTCAGCCATTTGAAATAAGAACTAGTTCTGTAAAGGCATACAGAAAAGAAAGAAGCAGTCAGGCGACACCAACAGCTGGCCTATAAATTCTCCTGCTATTGAAATGAAGAAACGCAATAATTTTGAAAAACCTTATTAAAAGAGTCTGCCTGTTGGCAAAAAACAATTATTATCTGCCAATTAAGAGAGAATATTTAAATACACACAAAAAATTATCTCCAAAAATGACCCTGAAGGGGAAAATGTAGGTGTAAGGGTACAATTCATTCATAAGATAGCTACAAGGACAATCACCATGCATCAGTAAGCTTATTCATCCTCCCCTGAAATCTACCTTCTGCCTGCTACATTGTGCTTTCAGAAAAAGATCTGTCCTTTCCTAGATAATTAAGCCTAAAGCTGATTACTCCAAAGGTCTCTCACTGTAGTTGATTTAACATGAGGCTAGGAAATGCTCTTTGCAAACTTAGCTAAGTCAAACTTTGAAATGATGCATTGTCTTCCTTTGATTCATTTCCTTCTGAAGACTCTGTTTTATCCTCCACATAGAACATGATAGTCATTTCTCCACACTTCTGTGGCTAGGCCTCAGAGTTCACTCACAATAACAATTACTACTCTTTGTTTTATTTCTGTGCAAAAGAATTTTATGTTTCCCAGGAGACTAGTTTCAAACTCCTATTCTCACCCTAGTTTTCCCGCTGCATATCACTGTACTACTTCAATAATCTAACCACACTATAATCTAATCATACCAAAACAAGAGCTCTGATCTAAAAAATAATACATTGTGGCTTGCTAAGTGCCATCCAATGGGAAGGCAAGAATATTCAATAGAAGTGGTATGTGGAACCATAGTAACAGTGTGCAACACGCATCCACTTGTTCAGTGCACTCAGTTCATTGTGAGCACTGCTGAGAAGGTGTGTTAGTGTGGTACAATTCACACTTCACAAATAATGTATTTTGTGGAAGTTGAGTGACCACACCACTCCAGATTACAGCTATTTAAGAAATGTCATCATAAGAGATGAAACTTGGATTGATGATGGTTATGATCTGGAGGGCCAAGTTAAGAGTTGTTACTTGTTGTGCAAAAAAGTGCATCTATCA
This sequence comes from Hydrochoerus hydrochaeris, assembly GCA_004027455.1. Taxonomy (NCBI): domain Eukaryota; kingdom Metazoa; phylum Chordata; class Mammalia; order Rodentia; family Hydrochaeridae; genus Hydrochoerus; species Hydrochoerus hydrochaeris. The sequence goes on from PVLA01000641.1 coordinate 136,657, forward strand.
GGATCCAATACCAAAGTGGTTTTGATTGTGTTCTTTGATCTTCAAGGAACTATGTGAGCTTAGTTTGTAATCAGAGAGTTATGGAACTCTGAATATTATAAGAGGTTATTAGAACATTTTAAAAATAATGTGCTTAGAAAATGACCTGAGAAATGGGCACATGGACTCATCTTCTGTCACAACAATATTCTGTGTCACACAGACTCTAATATGGCAATTTCTGTCAAATGCAAACATTACCATACATGCTTGTCCACTTGATTACTCACTGCATCTGGCACTGGGTAACTCTGACCTCTCCTCTCAGTCAAAACACTGGGAAGAATTTTGAAATGATGCAGGGCAGGGAGGCCACCATGACAGTGCAAATAAAACACTCACACCTGAATGACTTCCGGAACTACTTCAAAAACTGGCAACAACAGAAGGATGATTGTATTCACACAAGGTAGAAGCTGAATTCTAAGGAGGAACAACAGTCTTATTGTAACATTTTTTTTTTAAATTTAAACATGTGCTATGCTTTTTAAATTATAACTCATATTAATTAACTCCCTTCAAATGGGTGTTTTTCCAAGTCTGATCTCACACACACACACACACACGCATGCACGCACAGCAGTATTCTTTGCTAGCTCTCCCATATCATAAGCTGTCATTTTCCCGCATTGAATCAGCTCAATCAATCTATTCACAAAGACACATGTCTCTAGGATTCTAGTAGCTTCTTTAGTAGCTTATGCACTAAAACTAGCTTGTTGAAGAACCTCAAGCCATATAATATCCTTCAGCCACCAGGGGCAGGCACTCCCACCCCTTACCCACTCTAGACTGGCACACATTAATTGTATTTCTATTAAAATATATTAGAAGAGTTGTAGTTAAAGTATTTGTTTATCCATCTCTCTTTTTACACTGTGAAATTAGGGCCAATGACCTTTTACAATCATCTCTCTCTAGTAATCAACTATCATCTATTAATTGTCTATCATGGACTGCAAGTATTTTTGCAATTCAGTAAACATTTATTGAGTACCTCCTATGCTAAGGAATAAGCTCATTTCCAGAAATTCAATGAAGAAAAGTATGAAAGGCCTCTGCTGCAATAACCCTTAAAGCATGGGTCTTGAAGGTCATCAAACGATAAAGCAGCTACTCTAACACTGTGTGCCAAGTGAAAAGATAAGAACCCAGAGGATAGTGTAGGGACATATTTAGTACTCATTTAGTACTCATAAAAGGCCATCTTTTAATTAGGTTCTTCATTATACAGATAGAGATGGGGAACCTAAATTTTTATAATTAATTTTCCTCAAATCACTGAGGAAACGATGGCTCTATACCCAACCCAAGTCTCGAATGACTCCAAACTTCCAGGCTCATCCAGCATCATACTGACCCTTCTTATAAAAGAAGGTAAAAGTAGACACAATCTGACCGCAAGAGCTGTGTGCAAAAAGGTGAGGGGTGAATACATGTTCTCGAGGAAATTTTTTTAATAAGACAGAGATAAAAAAGCCCTCTAAAAGGAAAAGTTAAAACAAGATAGATGGTAAAAACCAGAGGAATTTGTGTTTGTAGAAGCAAAGGGAATAGATCTCTTGGCATAACCATGTCTCCTAGCATAAAACAGTCACTCAATAAATGTCCCATGCCAGGCTAGCTGGATAAATAAAGATGCTCATGAAACATGCTTTGTATATTTAGTCCTTTAAAAAGCTTGAGGATCACTGATAACTCTTTTTAGGAGAATTTGAAAATTTTTCTATGTAGGGTAATAAATAAAAACATGAAATCACTAAAAGGACAATTTTGAATTATATCAAAAGCAAAACCTGAGACCTACATGATAAATGGTGTGACACTGTTATAATTAATGTTAGTGCTAAAATACTAGATAATTGGAGGATATCTATTTAATGCCTTATTTATAAATTAATCTTTCCTACAGAACAGTCTGTACATAAAAATGGCCAATCTATTGAAAGCTCCAACAACACAAACCATCAAAGATGCAACCGGTGACTTGGTCTTTCACTTATTGGGATAGATTCAAGCCTGAGCACTTCGGAAATGCATTATCATTTTTTTACTTGATGACAAGACAGACTGTACTCTTAGACATGAATGTAAACATTCAAAGCATAGAAATTGCCAGAAAGAATAAGAAACAGAGGAAAATTTAAATATAATGAGCACTTTAAAGAATAAAAGAACATGAAAGTCATTCAAGACAACTCACTGTAATAATCCTCCCAGATGACTTTTTAAAATGTGAGAAATATGGGATTAATTTTTTTTTAGACGTTATGATTTACCAGGAGTATTTTGTGGACTTCAAGGTACACTATTCAAAAATCTGATACATCAGCGCATAAAGCAGAGAAAACAAAGGTAAGTAAATGATAGAATATTACCCATTTCACATTGAGATATTTATAATTAATGTTTTAATTTTATAGTCAAAGCCAGCTCCAATAATGCCTGCGATTATATTACATTTTACAAGGCCTTCATTAAACAATACTATTTTTTGTAACATGTTTTTCCATTTAGGAAAATGAATTTGATTTTAAAAATGATAAAATATATAGTAATACTTTCAAATTTTCAATTATACACAAATTTACAGAGCTGTATCAGCTCTCAGCATAAGACACAGCTTTCTCCTCTTTCTAGCAGGTTAATTCCCCCTAGCCAAGGGACTATTCCATTTTCTCATATGAAACTGAGTGAAGAAGTATATGAATGGTGTGTACAACAACCAGTCATCTACAAAGCACCTTGATTGACGACGATGCTTTCACCTTTGTTCTCTTCCATTCATACTCCACACTTCACTAATCTAGTCCATTGCCAGAGCCTTTTGTGGAATGCTATCAGATGTACTTTTCGATGGTTGAAGGAATCTCCTTAATCATCTTCTGATAGAATACCAATTTAGAAATATGAACAGGCTGAAACTTCAAAAGAAGTACTGTAGTGCTGAAATTTGCAAGTTCTCTTTTGTAATGTGATAGTATTTTCATAAAATTGTGTGCCGAGTTAGTCTTCCAGTTAGATTTTATCAAACCATGGTCCATATTATGACTTTATGGCTCAAAATTTATGGAAGAAAAGTTGTGTTTATAACATATTGAGTGTGGATCCAGAGAAGATACTGCATTTTTATTTCTTTCTTGCCTGGCCTACTGTTTCGGTGATTGATTAATACGCTACTATTTCAAGCATGAGAATTTAAGGACAAAGAAACATTTTCCCTGGTATAAAATGTGTTCTGTTCCATGCATGAATATTTAAAGAGAAAGAAAAGTTTTTCTGAGTATAAAATATGAACAAAGCTACCTAGAATCACATCCAATACATCTCCTACTGGTCGGTCTTTTTCCTACTATCCACTGACTCTTCCGTTCACTCCCGTCTGACACTATTCCATCAAAATTACTTTTCTTAAAAGCATCACTTTTTATCATGAATCCAATGTCCATTTTCCCCTTGTATCATGGAATTCTTAGATGTATTTGAAACTGATGTATGTTCCTTTTTCTTGGTAAACCTCTTTACTTCAGGACATATACCAGTGGGGTTTTTTTTTTAAAGAGAAAAAAAAAACAGAAAAAGGGGTAGAAACAATACAGAATCTCAGAGAAAAAAAAGGCAGTAAGAAATCACTAGTTGATAAATTACATACTGTCTTGTTAGACCTAGTTGTTAAAGTTACAAAATTAAACCATACAAAGTAGACATTCAAACAGTGAGATTGCGAAGAAGTTCAATGATCCAGTAACAACTTAGCAACATGGTTACCAATCCTACACACTCAAACATACATGCAGCCATATCCTCTAGAGCACTTTCTTTTCTTCTTTTTACTTTTTAAGTCCATTATCTGCTTAGTTGTATCCTGTTTCAGGTTGCTCAGTACCTTACTGACTTGTTTGGTTGTTGTTATATACTTTTAATCACCTTATATAATTCTGTTGCCTTGTTTTTGATTTTCTCCTCATCCATGATCCATGGATCAGCTTTGGTGGAGCTGGGAGATTTTTGGAGGTATTTTGTTACTTTCTTATCTACTTTTTTTTTTGAAGGTAGCAAAATACAGCAGAACAAGACAGAACAAACCCATGCGACCGCACTGCAATAAAACTACCACAGAACCTTAGAGCAGGTCAGCAGGACACAAGCAATGGGCTCAATAGTACAGCCTATTTTGTTCACATTAGCTGTTCTTTCAATCAAATAGAGGAAAATGGAAAGAAATATAGAAGTTTTAAAAACAGAATATTGAATAAAGCAGTACCATTAATCAAAACTGAGCAAAGCAGTGATAAAAATATTTGCCTTTAAAGAGATGGTAGAAGGAAATCTCCCTTACTTGCCAAGCTGTATACATTCCTCCTCCAAAAACATACTCAGACCTCCGTATACCAGTGGTTTTACAATTTCTTGGAGTCATTCTTCCAATGTCGGTATCAGAAATTCCTGCTCCCCTAAGCCATGAAGTTTGATGGCTTCTGAATTCATTCAGCATACTATTCACCTCATCCTGTATTCTCTGGAAGGTCATCTCATCCACCTGTGTGTCTCTGGTTGTAACTTTATGCTCAATACCATCAAATTTGTATCAGCAAGTCTGACTCTCCCCAGAATGCCATACCGGTGCTGACTACCAAATACTTCCACCGAAATACACTATAGACGTCTAAACCTCAGTGCTCCCAAAACACACCCTGCTACCTCCTCCGTGTTTCCATCTTGGTGAACATCACCTTTCCCTAAATAGTTCTACAAACCAAAATCCTCAGTGACAAACTCCGCATCTCCCACCCCTTCGCCTGTCACCATCAGTTCTTACTGATGCTAGAGCTTAAGTATATTTACATTATAACCACGTTCTCCATCCTATTTGGTTTGAGCCACTGTCACATCATGTGTCCACTAGGAGGTCTCATAGGTGTTTTACTCTGTCATCTTTTCCCCTTTTTTAAAGTTAGAGAAAGAGTGTGCTTCTTTTTTTCATATTGGAAATATAATTATATTCTTCAGAAAAAGACTATGTTACACTAACTCCATGGTTAAAACCTTCACATTGCTTTCCACCTCTCTTTTGGTAAAGCTTAAAATCACTGACCCAAATACCACTTGTAGTCCCGGTCTTCACTGTTACCAGTCCCCCTCATCATCCAGGGTAGAACCTGTCTCTGTTTTATTCACAGTGATTCCCAGAACTGAGTGTAATTCTTGGCACTAGAAATAAGCTTTATGTGAATTAATAAAATCTAAATTTATAAAGCACTAGGAGACCTCCCAAAAACTTTGCTTCTGCATGTGTCTGATTTAATTCCACCGGCTCTACATTAAGTGAAGAAAGTATAACTGCTGACTTTATCCTGACTCTGACCCAAGAGATGGCAGTGACCACCTTACCAAGACTCTAAGGCTCAAGCCAAAATAAAAGTGAAAGGGAAATGATTGAATGCCAGTTCAAGGGAAAGAGGAGACTCAAGAAAAGCCTGTGTGTTGCTCAAGGTAGACAATCTATAATGGGTCCATTTGTCCTGGTGAGACTCAGAAACTTAAAAGACATAGTAGTGACCATAATGACCTTTCTGTCAATTCAAACTAGAGCAGGAAAACAAACTTCTAAGCAAAATCATTTTTCCTTTAAGTCTGTTTCTTTCAAATAGCATTATCTGCAGAAGACTAAATAATTTATCTAGCATCAGTCACTAGTGGGATGCTAAAACCCATCCCAGAACACCCCATTCCCTTGCTACTTACTGTGAGTGCCAATAAATTCTGTGTTTCTGTTTCTTCTTTTGTAAACTGCAATTATCTCTTTACTTGTTTTTCCTCACTTTTTCATAGTATAGACTAAATGCTACAGGATATATTATTTCCAGCAATTAGCAAACTGGCACAGGAAAAGAATTAAAAAAAAAATTCCTCTAACATTAATTAGGTGATTCTGTCGAGCACTAGTAGTCAAAGGAAGCTTCTTACATGAAGTATGTTTTTAGTGAAAAGATAAAAGGAGCCCACAACTGCCCCTTCTTCTCAACAGGTAAACTACATATAAAAGTTTAAATGTAACTTTCCACCTTAAGAAAGTTGAACCCGGAAATCCATGCAATTTTGTAACTCGGGCCTTTTGCAAACACTATCAAGAGATAAATTTGGAATTAGCTAATAAAATTCTACTTATTCATGTTAAAAATACCACATTTTTACTAACATATTATAAAATATTTTCTGATTATAAAAGTAAAAAAGACCTAGACATAAAATGTTAAGTGATAAAATTTCTAGAAGAAAGATGACAGAAAATCTTTAGCTCAAGATACAGTTCAGTGGTAGAATGCATGCCTAAAATATGTGGGATGCAATCTCCAACACAGGAAAAAATAATAGTCTTTGTGATCTTTGGGTAGATAAACAATTCTTACAATACGAAAGCACTAACCCAAATAGAAAATTAAAAATTGAAGCTTATAAAAATGAAATGCTTAGCCAGACATACTGGGGCATGCCTGTAGTCTCGGCTAGCCAAAAGGGGGAGGCAGGAGAATCATTTGACCCCAGGATCAATGCCAGAGTGGACACCACAAAGATATCTTGTTTTATAAATAAATAAATAAATAAAATGTTCAACTCTTTAAGTTACCATTTTAAAAATTTAAAAAACAAAGTATAAGCAAAGAAAAAGGATTTGCAACCCATATACAACTTGAAAAGAGCTTTGGCAACTGAATAAAAAAAAGCAACCCAGTAGCTTTGAAATGAACTACTTGAACAGAAAATCCATGAAGAAAGATATACAGATTAGTATGTGAAAAAATGACTAACATCTTTCATCTTTAAACTAGAAAGAGATTCCAGTAGGCATCTATAAGAATAATTAAACTTAAAAATTGACAATACCCAGGTTGACAAGAATACAGAACAACTGAAATTCTCACACGTTTCTGATGGTGGTGCAAAATGGTGCAGCTTCATGACACTCTTCAGCAGTTTCTTATAAAATTAAACATACTTCTATTCTACGTTCCCATCAGTCTAGGGCTAGGTGGCTAGCCAGGAAACATGAGACATTTTCTCATAAAAATAGTTGTATATGAATGCTTATAGAAACTTGATTCATAATAAAAAGTTGGACATATTGCAAATATCTATCAATAGAAAAATAGAAAACATTCTGGAATGGAGTCAGCAATACAAAGAAACAAACTACTGATTCATGCTACAAATGAATGAATCAAAAGTTAATATATTGTTCAAAAGGAGACAGACTGAAAGAGCCTTCTGAAAGAGCCTTCTGTATGATTCCATTAGTAGCAAAGTCCATAAGAAGCAAAATTATTTGAAAAATAAGATCGGTGTTGTCTAGGGTCAAGGGTTGGAAACATTTTTTAGGGCTCTGAAGTGCTTCTCAGGGTGATGAGGCACAAGGGCACACATTTCTCAACATTCATCATATCTTACATTTATGATTTCAGCTCAAAGATGTTGGTTATATGATTATATTCCCACAAAAGTATTTAGTACCTCTTGGTCACTTTTGATTATAATAGTAATAAACACTAACTATAAGCCTACACATGTTACAAAGGCATAAAACAAAAAGATGAAGATTTACTGTGTTATCAATTCCTCCTAGAAAATATTGGTATGAAACATGCATAAAATACATACACACACTTTTATGTGTGGGAACACATATTGTTTTATTTTACAGAAATGGGAAAAAATACAGTAACCTACTTTTTACTTGTTTTCTTTTAAACTAATGTTTCTGAAGCTTTTTGTCAAAATCTAATGAAAACAGTTTTCTAATAAATTTCATACTAGTGGTTTGGTAATTGTCTTATAAATGTGCCTTAATGTATCTTACCCATGTCCATCATAGGGAAAAAATTCAAAATCCACTTTCAGAGATTTAACTTGAAAAATAAAAGACTTCATTGACTGCTTTTGTAAAACAACACTTTGTGTAATTTACCCTGGGTCTGAATCAATTTGTATCAGCCATGTACACCCTCACTACTGATGAAAAATGCTAACAGTCGTAACATGGCATGGTAAAGTATGAAGTTCTTAAGAGAGCATTTAGATCAGATAGCAAAGTGAAGCTCAGATTGATGAAGAGAGATATCCAAGGTCCTATGGGTCGTGATTGGCAGATTCAGCACCCATCCCAGGCCCTCTGATCTTAGGGTAGTGATTTGCACAAGTTTTTCCTTAAGTACAGCTTATTAACTAGAAAGGGGCTTCAATGAAGGATCTTGAGTTCATTAACATTTTCTGACCATTTGAGTTCACCAATCTTACCTTCGTTTCTTTTCAATAATTCAGAGGAAAAAAAATGCGTTGAAGGCACCGAGGTAACACAGTGTTTGTCTTTCAGGAATGTTTCACTATGCTTCACAATTTAACATACTGCAACAGCATGACGCAGCTAATGATTCTTTAAAACAGCTTTCTGCTGACAGCATAAACAGAAACAAGTTTATTTTGAATGAGCAGCTGCTGTTTTGTCATCAAAAAACGTTGCTAGCTGAAATAATGCAGCAGGCTGGCAGTGCAGAGAGAGGATAAACGTCTATTGGGTTTGCGGACGGGCAAACAGAGGACCATTTTGCTTCTGCGGCAATTACCAATAAACCGAACAGCCCATGTCCAATTTGATGAGAATAGCGAGTTAAACCAGTCTGCAAAAGACTTACAGAAATGGGCTGCGCAGATTGTCTTATTTTAATGAACGGATCAACTGCAGATGTCAGATTATTTTTAACCATGTACATGGAATTTGTCCATGTCTTTATTTTCTGGTTTTCTTTGAATAAACCTTTTATCTCAAAACGTTCTTGATTCCCCGTAAGCAAACATTCCTAACAGCTAAGAACTAAGGCCATGGAAATTCATTTCGACAACATTTCCTTCTCACCCTTTAACACTTTATTAATAAATAGTTAAGTGCAAAGATTTCTGTGCTGTATCTGTGATTTGAAAAGAAAAAGGATTTCAGGAATGACTTTTAGTAGTAAATAATTTTTAAAAAGTTGTGAGTTGACCAAAATGTTACAATGAGAGCTGTCTGTCTTTTGCAGTGACATATGCCTCTTTATCATCCCATCTTTATTTTCAGTGCAACAGGAACCCGAGGCTGTCTGGGGCTTGGTTCTCTCCTCTGTTTTGTGCACACCTACCCATCTGTGATTATCTAACAGCATCTGCTCAGCAGACCTCAAGCATTCCCCTCAAGTGCACTAACTCATATGTGCTATTAAAAATGTAAAGATTTTTAAAACATTTTTTTTTTTACTCCCTGAAGACTCTCAAAGCCATATAGATCCTATTTATGCTTCACTTGGCTTCCTTTCTGTTGACAAGCTTACATGATCATAGAACATGAATCAAAACTGAGGAATAGAGTTTATGTTAGAGTTGGTAAGTTTTTAACACTGCGATTAACATCACTGGCGATGAACATCACTGAAGAACACTTCTAAATGATAAAAACACTGTGAAAGCCCAACAGCTAAAGGAAAAAAAGGCCAAGTATGAAGCTATCGCTGGGAAAGCAAGCTGTGGAAGTGTTTAGAGTACAGTGACATTTCCACCAGGGCCTGGAAGGTGCCGGACACCTGTACTACTGGCAAGGAAAAGGAGGAAGTTGTAGTGCATTTAAAAACCAGGAATAAGATAGGAAGCAAACTAGACAATGAAGGGACCTGTGATAATCTGTACCCTGTGAAAACTTCAAAACAGGAGAAATCAAGGGCACTTTTCACTGAGTTTTCAATATAATAATATTATTGTTACATCACTGGAACAGCCATAACATATGAATCAAATCAAAGTTGATCATTAAAATAAGTTTACAAACCTTATCCCATTGTAAATTATCAAATATACCATTAAATTAGAGAGCAAGCTTTTCTTGACTTAATTCCAGGCAATTAGAACTGTGCCTTCACTCTCTCACCTGTGTGCGGTTAGCAAATCAGCGGGTGACTAGGTCACGTCCTTAGAGTATCAATTAATCAAATTGCAGACTTCACCATTTTCTTTAGCACTTTAAGCAATTTAAAACTGGTCTCCTTGAAGATCATAGAAATCTGAAAATGTTAAGTGCGGTAAGCAATCAATTATTCATATGCTGGGTTTTGAAAATCATCTAGAATTTATATAACACAGATGCTTTTTAAAATAAAAAACTCTAGATTTAAAAGGTCTGCACCAACCACAAAGGCAACAGGTTGCTACAGTAATGACCAGAGTTCCTGGGGCTGAGGGGCAATAGCCTGCTGTTATTAAGAGCAGCTACTGATATTGGCTGTACAACCAGGGAGAGTTAATGCCTCCTTTGTATCTTCTGTATAGACATAGAGATACCACAAAGAGTCTCATTCTAAATCTTTTATTTTATTCTCAAGATGAGTAAATATCTCTTATCCAGATCCCTGAAAGCAGCTTAAGTAGAGAAATGTAGGCGAGGTTATTCAAACCCAGAAACATTCCACTCCCAGAATAATCCCTAGTACAGAAACAAGACCTGTAACTCTATGACGCAAAGCATCAACTTACTACCATATGTTATGTTTTAGTTGTCTTCAGGTTCTATTTTTCCTTTACAGGAGGCATTCTATTCCCAAACTCAGTTGCAGGGTAATGGCTACATCTTTTCTATCTGCTAAAATTCTGTCATGTGTGATCACTTTCAACTCTGTGAGACCTTGAATGACCAACCTTCTTGTGAAGAGTGCCTTCTCCTGCCTGTCTGCAGCATTTTCATTCTGTATTGCTTACCGGGCCTTATATGATGCATTCTATAATTTGCTCCTCATCTTCTCAATTAGACTGAGATCTTCTTGAAGACAGATCTGGTGAACTTATCAGTGATCCATCTTGGGATATTTGAAGCCTGATCTTTCTCAACATTTCATTTGTGACCAGTGAGGGCCACTCAAGGTATGGACAGCTGCAAAGCACTGTGCCTCATCCACACCATCAATTCATTTTTCACATTATTAAGTGCAAAGCACAATACTGTATCTAGAAAGGTGAACACATGTAATTGCTCTCATCACGTGATTGCTGTTTAAGAGGAATAATAATTCATATTTATAAAAAACTTAAGACAAGTAGGAAAGCTGTATGTGGCACTATGGTAGTATTGTTGAGTCCCTATTATCTTGTTTTGAAATCCTGTGTCACTTACACTCTTTTGTTTTGATTGACTTTATTCTGTTTTATTTTGCTTGGTTTTATTCTCTTTAAAATTATATATATATATATATATATATATATATCAAGATTTAACAAAGTATGTTAAATATGCACAGTTCCCAGGTAGCAAAGAAAAATTGAAGAATTTATACCTTTCAAGAGATTATTTTAAAAGACACAACAAAAAGGACAGAAAGGACAAGTATGTTAGAATAGATAAAGAATTGAGTGTGACAAAACAAATTAAAAGAAATCATATATTTACAGTGTAAAAGAAATTCTCCACAGTCCCGGAGAAGGTTAAAGTCATGGCAATCTTGCTGACAGTGTTTTATTTCATTATACACTGGATTTATTGGAAGACATTCATTTGCGTTGGGGAACTATGCTGACAAACCAAAGACGAACGAACACAGGCCTTCATACCAAGACTATATAAATCAGTTTTTCCCATGACCAAATGACTATGATGCTAACATTCATATGATCTCTTAGGCTATCTTATTTCTTATCCTTTTGTGAGAGAAAATACATAATTGCAATTTTTAAAAGGCTTTGAGTTTACTCTTAGTATGTATAATTGTGTCATCTTAATACATGATGGATGGATTTGGAAGGATTCTTTGTACCAAGTAAAATAAAGACCAGCAGAATGTGTTAACTTTGAAACTAAAAGAACAAGGATGAAAAATGGAAAAGAAGGAATGAATAAGAATATTGTCCAAAATAAAACTTGTTCATAAATTGAATATCATGTTTATTTGATAAGCTAGGACATCTATTCGTTTGTGTTTATCAGGGTAGTGGGATGAACATGCACAGCCAAATTCCTGGATTCTGTGTAACATACTTTTACTCGCTGAGCAGTTGGTGATAGTTGAGCATGCATATGCAGAAGCAGGGCCTTTGTAAAGTCGATGCAGTTGGTGATGATTGGCAAGGAGGACGCATACATTCAGCCGTTCAGTTCATCAGCTCTGAGACTATAGACAGAAGGTCATATAGATAATACACACACTGATGTGAAGTCCACAGAACATGATGTGAGTGAGACAGTTAGTACTCCATCAGCTTGATCAACAGACACTAACTTACAACTAGAACAAAAAGCTCCTGTTTCACAGTAGGGCAACTACAGATAACAATAATGGACTACATGTTTCAGAAAGGATTTTAAAATATTTACCATAAAAATGACAAATGTCTGATTCTTAGCCCGTGCACCGGCAGGGCCCCAGCTGCTTACCAGGGTGGCCAGTAGGCTGCTTGTTCTCCCAGTGCCCAAAGTTCCAACATGATGCAGAGCTTAGGAGTCACTGATAGTTCTCACCCTGGTGCACCAGTGGTTTGCTTTAATTTTGTAACGTTAACAACTAGTTCTAACAAGACAGTATGTAATTTATCAACTAGTGATTTCTTACTGCTTTTTTTCTCTGAGATTCTGTATTGTTTCTACCCCTTTTTCTGTTTTTTTTTCTCTTTAAATAAAATTTTTAAAAAATGATAAATGTTTGAGGAGATAGATATGGTTAACATAATTTAAACATTCACCACGCATTCATGTGTCAAACATCACATTTTACTTAATTAATACTGGAATATATAATTTTATGTTTTTGTATATCAGTTTGAAAAGTAATTTAAACATAGCCGTTTGCTCACTTCTGCGACCATACAAATAAGTAGATATATACGACATAGATATAGACATAGGTAAATAGATATATAGATATCTACATAGGTAGATATGTATTCTTTGATTTTTTTTTTAGCTCTATTGTTCTCAGTGTCAGTCTGAAGATTCTAGGAAGTCAAAATCTAAGATTCTAGGAAGTCAAACCATTTGAACAAGATAAAAACAGACGTGGCAAATGGCATGCATAACTATGGACAGTGTGCTTTAAGTTTTACAGACCAAAAACATCATTTTCTTTACACATCATTGGTTTGTGTCTCCATCTAACAAAACCAGGGAAAGACTTGGTGGAAACCAGGATAGTATCTACTTTGTTTTGAGAGGAAAAATTCATTTGTCCAAGAAGTGCTAAGCACAGAGCTACACATATCTTTTGTGCATTTCTTGGAGCAAAATGATACTTCTGTTGTATTAGGGAAAATATTAATTTTTTATTCTAAAATTACCTCATAATTAATTGATTTTATTCCAAACACTAACATGTAATATGTGGATTTAAGTTGATTATTAATTCCTATTTTCTGATTGATAATGAGATAGTCCCTCAATTATTGCTATAAAGTGGAGTATTTTACTTCCCTGTGTCTTGAGGATTCATGTGTAGAAACAAATACAAGTCAATGTGAAATTATGTGTGCATTCTAACTATGATAGTGCATAAAATATTCATCATTTTTAGTTATTTACTGTTAATTATTTATGATGTCAAGATTATATAATGAATTTCAGAGTCATCTTTTATGAACTTGTATCTTTTTTCTACTGTCAGAAGGCTAAAATTTATTCCACTATCATTGATCAAAGCATACATTTCTCAGAAGATGGAGTATAATGCAGATAATGATGTGAAAAAGAAATAATAATCCCAGACCAAAATTTTCCAAAACAAATTTTCCAGCAAAATTAAATTAATAAATAAAAAATGATAACGTGGAAACAAGACTTTGTAAATAAGGAGAGGGACAGGGGTTGAAGGGAGGGGAGGGAAATGGAAAAAAAAGAGGAACTCAGTATATCATGTACAGGTACAAGCTCCCCATGATGAAGTGATCATCATGTATATCCAAACTGTACCAATAAATTTTATAAAAAATAAATGAATAAATGCATCAAGGAAATCACAAAGACAATTTTAGGTTGCTTTTAATCATGAAACTAAATAAAGGCCAAAATACATTCCAAAAATTATAGGCTCCTAAAAACTGAATGTAAATTGCCCAAACAGGGAGGATATATGAATTTATGGCTGATGAAATATGATAGCAGATGCCTTGCACCTGGATATTTGCAGGCATCTGGAAAGTCTTATCTATGAAGTAGTTCCTGAGAACCTTCACTTGCCCAAGACTATCTATTTTCTAAGGGCACAGTCACTGTAGAAAACAGATGGAAGAGGTACTTACTTCTGTATTGCAACATAATTATATTAAAATAAAGCATAGTGATATTGTCAGGAGAGAGGAAACTGCATAATGCATTTGCTTAAATTTTCTAATTGCTTTTTTGCAGAGCCAAGGAGAAACAGGTGAGTATGGGAGTGTGTGTGCACATGTGTGTACTCAGCATGTCCCTTCACATCTGGAGCACACAGGGAATGTCAGCTCCAAATATCCTATGACCATCCCTATCACTGCTATTAACATCAAATATTTCCTTTTTTAAAGTTTTATTCGGCCAGGTGTGGTGATGCATGCATTTACTCCCAGCACTTGGGAGGCTGAGGCAGGAGGATTGCTGAGAGTTCAAGGTCACTCGGGCTGCATAATGAGTTCAAGGCCAGCTTGAACTACACAGAAAGATCTTGTCTCAAAAAAGAAAAGAAAAGAAAAGAAAAGAAAAAGAAAAAAACAAGAAGAAAAAGTTTATTCAGGTTTAATTAATATGCAAACCTTTGGATATGTACAAAATGTGTATATATTTTGGCAAGTTTGGACAGGTGCAAACATCCATATTAAAATCACTACTGTGGAGATACTGATCATTTTCATCTCTCCAAAATATCCTTTTGTTCATTTGTGGTTTGTTTTGTGGGAATACAAGGCTTCACCTGCTAACATATTTTAAAGTGCCAACATGTATCATTAACAACAGGTTTTATATGGTACACTGGATTCCTCTAACTTATTCATCAGCATAACTGAAGCCAATTTTTCAAAACAATAGGAAAAAAGAAATAAAATAGCAATTTTTGTGATCCTTTAATCTTCTTCCTCTCTAATTCCACAATCATGGCAGCACCTGTGAGCAATGAGATTCTGGGGCTCAGCATGTAGACAGATTTTTTTTTTTCCTGCATGAAGAAACAAGCACACAGCAGGCTTGTATTCACGGCATTTCAAAACAGAGATGTGACTTCTGAGCCGCTGGAACTATGATACATTATATTGCAGTTAAGTTCCTCTAGGGTTTCTGCTAAAACAATTTAAAACCCTCTAACTAATTACCTCAGGGACAACAGCTTGCAAAGAAGGAGAGCTGCACAGGATCTTGGAAGCAAGCAAGCTGAAAGAAGGAAGAAAAACCCTTGCTGAACTAGAATCACTAAATGTAAAATTGCTGAGCAAGAAAGAATTATGTAAATTGCTTAACTTTTTCAAGAGAAAGTCATTTTCCTTTCTCTTCTCTGCATGCTGGGAACATTTCTTTTTCAAATATCGTGGTCACCAGAGGTTGAAGATCTACTAAAAAGCACATTTCAGCATAATTATATGTCAAATCTTGCTAGACTGAAAATGTGCTGGTCTTTGGAGGTATTGATACCTTTGAAACAAAACGTGTGCTAACAAACAGTCTTACTTGTGATACAAGTTAATTGCATCATTATGTAGTGATAAGACAGTGCAATTAGCACATCTCACCACACAGAGACCTCAGGATGGGCATCCAATTAACTCAGGTCACCAGGCTCCTTGCTCAGGATGGAGTTTGCAGTCTGCTCCCAAGATGACTTCACACAGTTGCCTTTCTTCCTGAAGTGCAAGAAAACTTTTCAAAGAAATAAGGCAACGTTGAAAAGGTTAGGAGAAAACTGCTGTCTCAACTTGATTCGGAAAGTGCTAGTCTGATAAATCTCCCACAATGTGTCATGGAAATAGTGTTTAAAATTGAGCAGAGTGACCAAAATATGCAAAAGTTCCTCACATTATTTTTCCATAAATATTTCATTCACTTATTATATCAACATCTGAGGTGGTTAGTTTTGGCTATTGTCTCAAGAACATCAGGAAGCATGGAAATCATATTTAATAAAGGTATATTTAAAACTGAGATCACTGGAACATCGCAAGCATCAAAAAAGCCTACCATGTAATTTTAGAAAATATGAAATGTCTTTAAAAAAATTTGGCGATAATGTAGGTTTAGTTATATAAAGAAATGTGTAATGTCATGGAGGAATTCTCTTTTATTTTTTATCCTGAATAAAAAGGCAGCTCGGGGCAAAAATGTCAAAACAGTGAACATTTATTGGGACTATCTCTTCCAGAGAAACTGGTAGCCTCCATAGTAATTGCACAGAATTTACTTACTACTTTTCTAAACTTGCCACATTAGAACCTATTTATTTCTAAAACTTCCCCCAAGATAATGTAAATTGCTTGGAAAGAGGGAATGTGTTCAAATTCATCTTTTTGTCACCATCATCTGTCATAAAATGGGTTTTCCAATAAATATTTGTTGAGTAAACAAGAAAAATGTATATGTAGGTATGCAATAAGTTCCATTATTTATTTGTGCCTTCAAGATACCGGTCTTTCATAGTTACTTCAAGGAAGGCCATCCTCAGGTTTCCATAAATGACAAATAAATGGACTTGCGCATAACTCGGTATCTTACAAGAATGGAATGCTCTGGCTCACCGCAATGTAATGTCGCCAGTTGGAAACACCGTGAAATGAAAGTAAACAGACAGTGCAGTCTGTACCGATGCTGAGAGCGACTCCAGGGTGACAGACTCCACAAAATACCCAAATCTCGACCAAGGTCTTTTACTGGCATTTGCTTTCCTCTTGGGGGAAATATGCAGCCAGATAATGCTCTGTTAAACTGTCAGTACAACGGTTGCATCTTTAAGCTTTGTCAACAACTTCTTGGCCATTGAGCTCACTGGCTTTTAGAGACAGGCCTCTCTGTCTTCCACCTGTGCATCAGTAAGAACAGACAAAGTCCTGGTCCTAAATAGGTCAGATATTGGAGGACGAAGTAAGATTTATCACTGTAGAAATATCATTACCCAGAAGCTGACAACATCATAGAATAAGATCTGCTAAAAAAAAATCACAAATCCATCAGGAAACTTCAAATATGATAAAGATTTGACTTGGAACTTGGGTGACTTGATTCTAAGCCTTAGGTGGCTGAGTTTAGTTTTCTTCTCTTAAATCAGAAGTCCAAAGGTGAGGCTTATTTGAATATGCAAATGGAGTGGAACAGCTAATTATTTAGTTCAAAATGGTATAGACATAGATACGCATCTGAACATGGACACTAAGAGTTAAGAAATTAAGCACACCCTGACAGTCCGATCCACACTCTGCATACGGCTTCTCACCATGGGCATCCTTACTCATGACTTTATGAAGGAAATACGAACAGGAGGCCATGAGACCCTTTTAGCCTCACAATGGCTCTAGTTCATTGCTCCATGTTACACTCCACTGCCTGAGATAACCCTTGATCTGTTATCCATTCCTACTTGAACTTCACTGATTTTGGATTACTGTTTAGGTTTTAGAATCTAAATCCCAGCTCTTCAAACCTTGGACTCAGGATGCATTTATCTTTGCATTGGAAACCTGCGCACTTAGCTTAGGGGTTAGATATATGTGTGTTTGGACTCAGCTGTGGTTCTAAGTAATCTTCTGCCTTGATAAAAACCCACATCCCTGTAGCAGTTGGCAAGACCTCTCAGCTTTTCACTACCCACTCACAAGGAAATGAGATGATTGAGATATATATATATATATATATATATATATATATATATATATACATGGCTCTCATATTGTGTCCAGCTATGCAACTGCAGATGAAAGATCACATACTGATTGAAATATCCCTGACCCCATTTCTAAGCTATTGGTCAAAGCAGCACTGCCTGTGTGTAGTTCTACCACAGTATGTGCCTCATCACCCAAATCATAAGAAATATTTGCCCAGAGTGCCAAAGCAAGATAGGCAGACCACAGAACACATGTCTTGCTTCTGATTTTGAGAACAAAACAACATGTACATTTGTGTAGTAGCTCTAGTAAGCCCCAGGGAATTTCCCATCTGGGATCTCAGCATCAGGCACTCATAAGTATGATGTTTCTTCTTGCCATTGGTAGATAAGCAATCAGCCACCATTCACACAGAACACATGACCAAATTGAAGATGGACTAGTCCAAGGATGGGTGCTACAGTTGTGGGAGTGGTGGGGAGACCCTTCTCACTCTAAGGTCTGGAAAAATACATTTCTCTGACAGTTATACAGAATCACAATAAATGAATGTCAAATGTTGAACTTTGAAGGCAAACTTCACAAAGCCATTCAAAGTTACAACTTTATTTCAAGTTTTTAAAACATTGATCTGCTTTTATAAAATATACATAAATGAAGATACCAAAGTGTTTTGATTTTCCTCATGATAAAGATGTTTAAGGCATTTATAACAAAGTTCTTAGTTTCTTTCTTTACACTGAGTTATACAATAAATCACATGGGATTAGTTAGTAGTTCTTGGTTTAGTTTCAGAAACCTCTCAAAAATTAATAATAATTGACCTGGAAAATCACATTACACATATTGAATAAGAAAAATGAAAGTGATTATTTTTCTCATTAATCTCACAGTGTAAGTTCCCAAAAGTTAGAATAATCAAGGTTGAACAGACATTTAATTGTAAAATGATAAGCAGTCAAGGAGAATGTGCTAAACTTTTTAATTCCTGTTGCTTCTATTTCAACTTTTTAAAAATACTTCCTTTTTTACAGAATATTTTAAGCCTGTTAAAATAATTAAATTATATTAAATAGCAACACAGACGCTATCTTTCGTATATTTAATTTGTCAAGGAATTTTATAAATAAGGAAACTTCTCTATACCATGGATTTGATTAAATTATTCCCAGTTAGTATAATTTTTTGAAGTGAAAACAGCTTCTGGTGTTTTGTAAGAATTCTGAAAACACTGTATAAGAAGTGATCAAAATACAGCAGGTGGGTAAAAATATTATTAAAGTAAAAGACACATATCAATTAATCCCCTAAAATACTCCTCCTGGCTCCAAAAACACTTATCTCATTATTCTTGCTCCTTCCTGAAACAGTTCTGAAAGTCATCTTTCATAAGTGTCCTTACCAGGTTTAACCAAAGATATGCTGTATATTGCAGCCATGTGACCTCCAACAGAAAAACAGGCTTGGAAAACATCACACTGTGTCTTCAACCACCTTATTCAATGGCTCTGGCTCCATGTGACTGCTGGCTCTTCCCCAAAGTCAAAATAACCACCGTAGGTAAACATTTTGAATGGATTCAGGACATGGAGACAACCACTTCAGCTCAATTACAGACATGAAAGATTTCCAGGACAGCTTTAGAAACTGGCAAAAACAATGGGGTAAGCATATGTGAAGTGAGGGGTGAATATTTTAAGGATTAATACTGGAGGAATATTTTGAGGATTAAGTGGGGATTAATAACAATGTCTTTACTGTAACTACTTTTTAAAATTTTAATTGTCACTATATTTTACAATCACACCTCATAGAAATTCCATAGTTTAAGATTTTCAACAGCATGGGACTACATAAATAGTGCTTTAGTTACTTTAGCATTTACTCAAAAGTAGTCATTTGATTGAGTCTGATTTGAAACTGTTTTAACAACTCCAAAGCCTCTATGGAATGCCAGAGTATTACACCAATACCAGGCTGTGGTATTAAATGACAACTGAAGAAATAGGTGGGTGGATAAATATATATTCACTAGAAACATCATAAAATTTTCTCATAAAGCCTTCTTCTTTCCTTCTTATCCCATGATAATTGAAAGAGAATCTCCGTTAAGTAATGTCCATTTCATAATATTCTTAACAATTAAAAACTATGTATTGGCACTTAATCTTCTTAAAAATCTTCTAAAAATTGTGCTATATTCAATTAGTGAACTATGCAAACTGGGCTTATAGAATCATAAAGTTCTTCAAATCAATTCCATTCCAAATAAAAGCAATATGGTTCTGATCATCATGATTATTCTTTACGCTAACAATTCTTGCTATATTGGAAAAAAAGACTCTTTCTCATTCATACTGGATAATTGAAAGTAATCACATTGATCAACAGCCTACCATGTTTTATTATTTCCAAACTCAGACCCACTTTTTCAGTGACTTGTTTTCAAAGCCAAAAGTAGGCACCATTCATCTCTGAATCTGCATTTGCAAAACTCATGGCCATGGACCAGCACATTAAAAATTTCATTTTTACTCTATTTAATTAAAAAAATTTTATCTTTCCTAGAAGGTGATTCTTGCTTTTAATTACCATAACAATTTTAGATTAATTTTAGACATTTAGAGTCTTCATATCCATGTCTTCCCCAAACTGCTCCTATATAATGACTACTTAAAATGTTTTATTGTGAACTTATTAAGATGATATGAATTGGATCTTAGTTTTTCATTGCCTCATAATACAAAAATAAAAATATATTTGCTTGATAAAATTTATAATGAAACATGCATTTCCAAATTCATAAACTCACTATTATTCTAACATGCCTCGAATATATTGATTTTTCTTTTTTCTTTTGCTTAGGCTTTTGGCCAAAAACCAATATAAACCTAACCTAAGATCTGAGGCAAGCTTCAATATTCTTACACAGAGTGTATATTATGCATGATTTCCTATGTAAGAGACAGAAAGATGAACTTGAATAGGATAAAATTTAAGCAATATTTTCTTTTATCTGACACTTCAGGTGTATGAAATATGAAACAACCAAACACTAACATCCCCCAACTATATAATTTGTCCAAGATAGGTGTGTGATGAAAACAACTATGGTAAGATCAGGACATGTCTCTGGACCTTACCAAGAGTCTAGATGTCCACTTCAGTTAATACATGATATATCATAGTTTCCACTTTCAGAAATTAACAATGAAAAAAATCTTGAAGCAAGACTTTGCTCAGTTTCAAGAAATAGAATTTAAAAAAAAAACCTTAAATAAGCTGATGAAAGATTTGATCAAAATAAAATCAAAACATCCTGGTTTTGAGTGGTGGTGCCCAAGCTTTTGAGCCAATATTCCCATTTCACAGAGAGGGGCTTGAGGTCCAACAGGTGCTAAAGAACACCAGTCACAAGGGTACCTTTGGGACTCCACCTTCCTGGCTTTGGGAGATGCTTTCTCTACACAGAAATTCACAAAAGCTGAAGTAAATATCAAACTTGCTGAACTTTATCGAATTTCTGTGATACAAATGATGTCCATGAACCTGTTACATCACCTCTCCTATGGCTGAGTTTTAATCAAATGCAAGACATGTGTGGGGCGGTACAGATGCAGTGTGGATTTTGAATATATGTGGAATTCATGCTTAGAGAGCACTAGAGCTAGAGAGATCAGTGATGATTTTCCCAAGCGGCTGACAATGACTTCTTGGACAGAGGACAGAAGACCATGGGTAGGGGCACAACAACCACAAGGAAGTTAGGCACCAAAATGAGAGGACTCAAGGGTCATTCCAAACATCATGTACCTGTCACTTAAGCTTGCTGTCCCCAAGCTAGAAACACTTGTATAGTTTATCTCAGGGCAATAACAGTAAACAAAACCAGACATTCTGCAGGAGGCCTTACAGCAGGTGGATCTCTTCCTGGCCTCGGATATTGGTCAGCTCTAGCCTAGACACTGAAACTTTCTGATTGGCTCAACACTAAGCCCCTAAATCCAGAAAGGATTGAGAAAAGAACTACAAATCAGTGCTTTTATATGTAGGTTTTTATGCCTATTTCAAAAGCTTTGGAAAGCAATAATCTTACTTTTAATGAAATAACATTTTCTAGCATCATTTTATTTTTGGCACAACACTGCCATATAATTAAAACAAATATATTGAGTATGGATGAAAGGGAAACTGGCTTTAAGTAAGCAGCAGGGTAGGAAGCAACTAAGCTCTTCATTCTCTCAAACTGAGTTGCTTTTGTGTAGTAAATAAACACAGACATGAATCACCTACTTGCCTAAAGCTGCTTTTTCTTTGGAGCATGATTATCACCACAGAAAAAGGAACAGTTGTGTTTGCTCATATTGCAACCAAGAGTGACAGCTAATGGAAAACATTACCAAAACATTTCCTGATGCTGCGCTCACATTGATAAACCTATAAAATCCCATCTGCAGCTTGTCAATAGTGTATAAACCTAGATCAAGCTTTGATCAATAGCAGCAAGTGGTTATCTTAAGAAAATCCATTTTGCCTTTTCAAGCTTAGATTCTGTTGTTAAGGTGATTTTACTGATTGAATTTTAGATCTCATGCACAAAGAGTGAAGATGATTAGCATTCTTTGAATATAAATGATACTTTGTTATGGGATTCAGTTTCTCCCTGAATTTTAATTTCGACGATGTTCTTTTTTTGTTTTGTTCGTATTAATAATGAGAATTTTAATCATATTCATATGCCTGTAGAAATACAACAGAGTTGGAAAAAGAGGCAAATGTAGTTAGAAACATAAACTATAGAGTCTGGGTTCTGTGATCACATTAAGATCATAATATACCAGTGACACGTCTGCAGTGAAAAATAATTTCACTGTTATTTTAAGGCACACAAAGAGCAATTATCATGAAAGATGTTCAGAGAATATATTTTCTTATCTTATAGTGACTTTTTTTCCCATCAACTATATAACAAGCCTCATAGATATATCAAATCATTTAAAATGTGTACCTATATGATGCTATTTATTTAGCTTTTTCTTTTCATGGGCATGAACATTAATGTCAGACATCTTAGTTCTTCAAATCAAGAAATACTGTGAAGAAGAGAGAAGAATTTACAGAGTAAATGGGTATAGATTGTTATCTGGAGATATTCTTTAAAGAGAAATATATTTTCGTCTTTGAGAAGCAACATATAAACTGTACTCCTTTTTTATCATCTCTCTCCATGCTTAACACATTTTCATATACATACTTGATGAATGGAATAGCATGATACATAAAATATAGTAACTCTCTAGTTAAAGTTGATTTAACAAGACAGACCTCAGACCCAAATACTACCATGAGCAATGAATGGTGTGGCTTCATTTTTAGACTTCCGAGTGTTCACTTCTTCACTATCATTGTAAAGCACTCATTAATATAAGGTATTTAGTACTGTGTAAATGACTCTTGCTTTTTATCAAAAATCCCTTGCTTGTAAATTAACTTGCAACTACTGCTCATATTTAAGTAAGCATGGGTGCTGGTTCTAGACATTTACATAGCAGTATTTCAAGAGAAAAGTTAAATTGTACAAATTAGATTAATAGTAGTTGAAGGTAAATAATATTGGAGCAAGAAAAGACTTGCAGAATTTAACTTTTCATAAATTGCCCCTTTGTAATTCTGGGAAGAAAGGTGTTAACAACAGACATCCAATTTAAACAAAAATGCTTCATTGAAAGCATTTGTTTCTTTAACTCTAATTATTACATTAAAAAAGTAGAATTTGACCACATGGTACACTTTGTAACTAAAAGAAAAGATATTTCCTTTAAAGTACAAAATGTATGTACATAATTCAAACAAAGCTACATTTTTGGCATATATTTTACTTTCTTATATACATGACATTTTATTTACATTACTGGTGTTGGGATATATTTTCTAATTTTTGAAAGTCTTATCTTATATCTTTCCTTCATTTAATGTAAAATGTGGGATTTTGTTGCCAAGGAATATGGGAGCTCTCTTTTGTTTTGTTTTTCCCATGTGAAGAGATTAGTTCAACTTTGTGATAACTAACAGCGAGAAAATGGTGCTATTAGGTATTCCGCTTGGTACTAATTACCACTGCATAGTTCTCTCACAGTTTGGTGAGCCCTGCCCTTCTGAGATGGCGCTCTCAGCTGAACAAAAGAGGCCTTGGAGAATGAGAGCTTATTCACATTAGACAGGTCCTCAGCTATGGTCATTCAGTTCTCAAAATTTCATGAACAATGTATAACAAAAAATTTGAATGTATTCTCACCCTCCTGAAATGTTCTATATAGAAAGATTTCCACGTTTTAAAATAACCAGGAGATGGAAAAAGTCCTAAAGTTCAGACATACAAATTACTACTATTCTATTATCATTAGGTAAGCTCTGCAATTTTATTTTCTTTTAAAGGTTTGCCCCAATCTCCTGAATTCTTTCTGCAGATTTATGTATTTAGTAATCACCCCAGTACTTTGGCAGTAATGAGATCTCCAAACACACTGGATTTGAAGTAAATGTGTTGTTTTCCTTTTGGGGAAACATCCGCTTCTCTCTGTGTCCAATATTTTCTCCATTCTCTTTGGCACCATGCACTTTTAATACATTTTTCCAATTATCCTTTTATTCTATGACTATACCAAATATGAGCCACATACAAACAAAACTTGTGATATCACTGATACATTAGATTTAAAGAATGTGGGAAATGTGTCTTGTGATGCAGTTTTTAAAAACTAAAACCTACATTTTTCAGCTGTTCTGTCCTGTTGATCTCAGTATTTTTCTTAGTTCAGCTTCTTCCCACTGTGGAGAAACACTGCTTGTTTCCAAACATATTCTCCACACAAACAAGAGAGAAATCACGGAGCCCTGCCACAGCATTTGCTTTTTATGCAGCTCATTTTATGGGAGCACCTGTTCATGGAGATAAATGATGCCCAACTTGGATGCCAGCCCAAAAGATAGTGACTTTAGCACAGGGAGCCAAACCAGAGTTGGACCAGCACGCAGTAGACAAGGCCATCTAACCTCTGTAATCAGACCCTGAGGGTCTGCATTTGCAGCAGCTGGTTAGACCTCCTCCATGCCCGCTCATCCTGCTTACTGTGGAATAAATGCACATTTATAAACACAAACCCTAAGTCAGTATCCATCTATGGCCATAAATTGCAATGGTTCCTCTAGTCTAGTTTCATTGCTTGGCAATTAAAGAGTACATTTGAATGAACTTGGTCCTGTGTAAATAATTTGAAGTATGGCAATTATTATAAAGATACACACCCGACAGGCTTTGTCCGCTGTCAGTTGTTGCTAATTCTATAATGAGGGGGATAATTCTGTATTTAAAAACCGCCAACCCAGAGAGAGCTGGTCAACGCCATACCAGAGAGTTCCAGTCATCATGTACAAAATATCTTTTGAAGCACATTTTCATCTGTCCAGAGTGAAATAACTCTCATGGTAATCTGAGAAAGTAGTCAACATTTATGGAAATAAAAATCACTTTTAGAGTGGGCTCAGTTCTCAGATAAATATTGGCTTTATGAAAATTAATACTATGGATGTTAAATAAGCTCGATCAAGGCAACAGTGACTGTTTTGAGACAGAAGTTTAACTCCAGTGCTCATGCTCGGAAACACTGTTTTATTCCATCCAATTCTCAAAACAAGCCAATAAAATATTGCATTTTCTATTGGCGCTATGACAGATAACCAGAAATTTGGTGGCTTAAGCCAAGAAAAACACTCTCTTCCAGTGGTGGGATCAGAATTGGAAATGGTCTCAGCGGGCTAATTTTGTTTCGTCAGCTGTACCATCCTCCTTTTAGAGACATAAGGGGAGAACATGTTCTTTTGAAGCCTCCATTTAGTAGCTTTTCACAGCCAGAAATGGTGAGTGAAGTCTTTCCTATGCTGGATCATTTTGACACTAACTCTTCTACCTTTGTCTTCCACCTTTAAATACAGTAGGGTTATCTTGGCTAATCCAAATGAATAATTCAGGATAATGATGTTACTTAAAATCAACTTAGTAACAACATTAACTCCAACTCCAACCTCATATTATCCTGAAATACACAGGCCCTTGGCTTAGAAGGAGACATCTTTCAGGGCCAATCATCCTGTCCACCCAAACCAGGAATGCTTATCTTCATAAACACGTGAGGAAAGAGGCTTACCAATGTTGAATCACTTGCCTGTTTGCCTAGCTGATAGACGGAAACACCAGAAGTGTTTCTGCTTATTCCATCCAATATTTCCTGTGCCTTTCAGGCATGTGAGAGGACAGAGATGGCCTACTCACACTAGTTATGTTATGGAGAAATTGATAAAAAAAAATATTATATTTTAAAATGTGGGCATGTTTAGAGAAGTTCAAAGGATGGACATTAACTGGGGACAAGCAATGTAATCCTGCCACTACCCCGAGGTAGTAAGAGGAGGGAGAATGTGGCTGAAACTTGGAGTCAGAGAGAACCAAAAAGAGCCCTGAATGGACAAGTTAGCAAGAGCAAAACCTTGCATAATGAGGAACACCCAGTCTGTGGTGACCCTCCAGACTGACAGCTATGCAATTAAAGACCCATCTTCACTACCCCTCTTCCCACAGAACTGGGTGTTCCTCATTCAAGAGCCAAATGACAATCCAGGGGCCAAGGCAGCTACGTGATGAGGCCGAATGGGTCAGCCTCAGTGGATGGCCGAGCAGAAGAGGGCAGAGAGAGCACGGGAGGGGCGGGTCCAAGCAGAGCGCAACCAAGAATTCTCTCACACTGATTATTATTTATTTAGACTATTAATTACTGTTTTAAAATGAATGTCATTGCCAGCTGGGTTTGACTACAAATTGTGTCCTTTGATATTTAAATGTTATAAGCAATTAATGTTGACGTGGTCAGAATCTGTTTTCTCTCACACATTATTTCTTCCACTAGAAATGTTCCAACATACCTGCTCTTAATGGGCTTAAAGCTTGGAGATGCATGGACTCGGTGGAAATGATTAACATCTGAGCTTCTGTTGACTTCATCTCGAATGAATCTCTTCAGGTACAGGTAGACCAATAAGTAAGGTTAAACGATTGCAAAGGTATCAGGTAAAAATAACTCCAGTTACATCTGATACTTTAAGTATAAAAATACATAAAAGACACTTTTATCAAGATAATACGGGCTAGTTTTTTTTTTCCTCTTGTAGGCATTTTTTGAGACAGTATCTAGAAGATATCAAGGCTGCTCGATAGCTTTTTGAGAGCCAGAGTAAGAATGTCTCTCTGCTGTCTCTCCTCCTAACCACAGCTTTTATCCAGCCATTGCTCTTGGCTATTCTTTTAGTTGCATTTAGAATGAAAATCAAATGTCTTTGAAGGATCTCTTTATTGATACTGGAAACTTCACCTTTCAACTTTGGACTTTCCATGAGTTCAGGGTACATATACCTTCAAAATGCACTGATTCGTATATATATATATGCACTTGATTTTTGTATCCTTTGACTTCTTTCCAATTTGTAACTCCATGTTGAACTATGACAGAACTTTGATTTGAATTAACTCAAAAGCATTCTGAATGCATGGAATAGAGCCATTCACTGGCCAAATACTTGTCTTTCAATTCTTCAAACTCCATCATCACTAGTGAATAGAAGAAAGAAGTGGTAGAATTAGCATAAACAAAGCCAATAAACGAAGTAGACCTGAAGGACAGAAAATTGACCATTTATTTTCTGTCAAATGCATGACAGGGAAAGAATTACCAACCAAGAAATCAACTAGCCAGGCTTTCCGGTAAATCACACAAGCCC
This sequence comes from Hydrochoerus hydrochaeris, assembly GCA_004027455.1. Classification (NCBI taxonomy): domain Eukaryota; kingdom Metazoa; phylum Chordata; class Mammalia; order Rodentia; family Hydrochaeridae; genus Hydrochoerus; species Hydrochoerus hydrochaeris. Next base: position 164,353 of record PVLA01000641.1, read on the forward strand.
CGCAGGTTCCAGGGAAACAAAAGACAGCATATCCTATGAGCTTACTGGTACGTGGACTGAGAATCAAACACCAGCTATGTGTGTCCTCCACCCCAACCCATCTCCCATAAGGAACTGGATGGTTAGGAGGACAGGCTGAATTGATGGTAACTAAGGTACATAAAGCAACTAAATGCTTGTATTGTTTGGTTATGCTGACCTGAGGCCAGAGGTCTGAGCATCTCTTGGGAGGATGACCATATGCAATATAACCAAAATGGGGGATTTTCTTCTCTCTTGTCTTTGAAGGCCAGCATTGTTTTCACTATTTTGCTTTGTTCTGATTAATTGTTTTTGCTTTATCCAACATTCTGTTTTGATTGGTTTTATTGTGTTTTGTTTTTGCCTTGATTTTGCTATACCTGATGGAATGGTCAAGTATTGTGAAGATGACAAGATATACTATGGTACCTATTGCTGTTTTCCTGGTGTCCTGCTTTGAAGTTCTGTACCAATTTTGACGCATTGTTTTGATTGGCTTCGTTCGTCTTCTTGTTTTGTTGAATTTTACTATCTTTAACGTATAAAAAATAAATAAATAAATGAATTTTTAAAAAGAATCACAACCAGTTGGCACAAGAAGTTGGAAAATGAGATGTGGTTCTCGATGGAATCAAGAGGCAGCTGGAGACAAACTTAAGGAAGAAACCACTAAGGAAAATCACTCAGAATTTCATGAGATAGACCTTAAGGGTGGGGGGGGCACATAATGGAACCCAGATACATCTATTTTTGGCATTATAATTTGAAATATTTCAAGTACAATAATCGGTGCTCTTTTTAAGGCTAAACCCTAAAGGAAGCACTGTGGCTGAGCAACTAGCATGGAGGTTTCCCAGTGTGAGGGCCATGAAACCACTCACTACATGCCTTTAATCAAGGAATAAGTCATCCAAAAGCTATGATCCTGTCCAATAACCTTGTTTCATTTCTGGCAGAATTACACCATGAATCCTCATCCTGAAATGTGCCACATTATGAAGACTAAATCCTTCATTTAGCTACAAATTCAGGTATTCTCTCCCCCAAGTAATAGCCTGTCTACCTGAAGACAATTGCTATGCTGGTTTCAAACTAAAATGAATTTGAACTTTTCCCTTTAAAATAGCTTTTTCTAAGGGAGGCATCTCTATTAACCATAAGACCTTGGGAATCATCAGAGTATGAAATTTCCTGTCTTTTGACTTGTGTTCAGCCAGAAAAACTTATAGAACTACACAAATTAGGTCAAAGAATGTGATTTAAAGCTAACTGAGGGAGGAGAAAAGAGAATGTGGATTTCCTAGATTCACTAGAAATTATAATCTATTGCATTTTGAGCAATAGAGGAGATTTTTCACATTTTAGACCCACAAGTAGATTCTAATCTCTAATACTGTAACACAAATCAGACACAGATTTTTGTAATTTACATATGACAAATTTATGTTTTATAGTTGTATGTTGAATGCATTTTTCTGAGGTTATAGGGAGAAGTAACACCGTGCTGAAACTTACCAATCAGGAGAAAGGATATTGTGGGTGAAAACACTTCTTCTTTGCATCTTTCAGCTCTCTTGCCTCTCACTGGTCAGGAGGCCACGGTGGGTAGGAAAGAAGGACAGTGAAAAACACCTGAGTAAGGAACAGAGAGAAAAAGGCGAGGTAGAGAATGAAGAGTGAACCAATACAGACTTGAGAGCAATTTACACATAGACAGCAATAGCTTCTAGTCCTCTGTAAAACATTGGAAAACGGAGATTACAACTGAAATGAGTATTCTAACACAGATGGATGGGAATGGATGGGAACAGAAAAGGAACTGGTGAACATCCAAAGTCAGGGCAATAAATAAATAAATAAATAAAGCGGTTAACAGTCAAAGTAGAAAAAAAGACAGGAATATTCATCACAAATCACCTAAGGGTTTCACCAATTCCCGCATAAGAGTATAGGTTAGCATCAGAATCAAATTGCATTTTCAATATAATCTATTGTTTATTCATGTATAATCTGACCATTGTGTGAACTACGAATAGTTCATTTTAGATAATAATCCTTTTATCTTGCTTAAACTCTAAAGATTGTTTGTATGAAATGAGTCAAAAATATGTCGCAGCCAATACTTTGATGGTGGTCAGCATAGACCAGTAATGGCAAACCTTCTAGTTTTCCATGATGTAAACAGTCCACAGCGGCATCACCCCCATGGCATGGACAGACCAGCTGAGCACACCTGCCCGAGAATGCTCACCTGACAGGACACGCAGCTGCCCGCCAGTCCTGCACAGAAAGGCCACTTGCTGGAGCTCAGGTCTGCCCTGAGTGTTTCCTTGCTCCTAATGGATTTGGAAAACATAGTTAATATCTTCCTTCCTCATTAAAAGGACAATATATGTTTGAAGCTAATAGTAATGATTTTCAACTCATTTCTTTTCTGTATGACCTATTTTCAGTGAAAATGCATAAAAATTTTTGGAACACTAGTAGTTTTCTTCTCAGATACCATTGGTTTCTGTATTGGAGACTCTTAAATTTTCCAAAGGTGATAAAGTTTTGGAATCCTAAATTCTGTTGTTTTATATCTGTTGACCATACTGTCTGCCCAAGCTCTGAATCTTCATGTAATGTAATCCATTCTCCTGCCAACCAGACTAATGATCTAAATTACAGAATTTTTAGTTTGTCAAGCGTTTTAATATATTTTCATTTTCTTCTAGTAGTCCAATCCTTTCATCGTCAAAATTATATTTTTAATATGTCTTGTTGCTCCAGTTTTTCCACTTAGTTCCTGACTCACTGACTATTTAAATTCCTCTCTTGAGTATTCCTGACTACCTAGTTACAATTAACCCTTCAACCCATAGAGCAATGGAAACCCAGCTCTAATTTCCCTAAGAGCAGCCTGTTTCTATTATTACATGACTTTTCGCACAAGTTAGAGACCGTCCACAACATGATTCGACTTTCCCAACTCCATTCTTCATTTTTGTTCTCTGTCCTGTGTCTCCAGTCAAAGCAGGGTATGATTTCTATGAAGTAACTTACTAGTGAGTAGAATGATAATTGCAAACATATTTAAATTTTGTTGAATTTCAGAAAGTTCCATTTTATTTTTTAAACAAATCACCACTGATAATGACATAACACGAAGTGTTTTAAGTAGACAAGCTAAGTGGAAAAAAGCAATAGAAATACTTGGTCTTACTACAGCTATCTACCCTATATAGAATTTTCCTGGACTTAAGTTTCTTCATCTGTAACATAAAAATGACTCTACTGCCCTAACATACATACAGACACTATATCAAATAAAATTAAAGCAAATACATTTATTTAAAATAAACTCAATCAAATAAAATTAAAATAATTGAACATGGTAAGAGCTCAACACTGTAGAGGAATTTGTAGAAAATCTTAATAGTCAATAACTTCTCATATGGTCTAAAAATAGTTTTCTAGTTATATTAATGGAATTATAAAAATATAAGCAGTGTTTCTTCCCTTTCAGGGTATCTCGAGGATGCTCCTAATGGTCAGTGACGCTAGTGACCTGTCCCTTTCACCCTCACCGTCTCAGTGACTCCACTCACTAGTACTCACATTTAGTTTTTGAAGGTTTTTCCTAGACATAGGAGTTGACTTTGTTATGTACTCAGAAAGCCATAATTTTGTGCCCTCTAAGTAGAACTTCTGAATGTGAATTTCACCCTGGGTCTCATAACATCACAGTAGGATTAATCCACTTGTACTGAAAGGAGTGTTAGCTTTATAATAGATTTAGGCTGTGCTGCCTTCCTTGTTCTAGTGTCTTAAATTGCCTAGGTAAAATCTCCCCTAAGATCACATTTTAAAATGAGTAAATTCAAATACAAATGAGAATTTCCTTTTACTCAAATCTTCACTTCAAGATCAGCTTCTGGGTAAGTTCACAGCAAAGAAATGTATCAAAAAAAAAAGGATTATAAAATGCATTCTGGCAGTTTTTGATGACACAATTGACATCATGATTTTGCAAGTCAACAGTGGTCTCCAAGAACACTTCCTGTTCATACCTGTGTTTCCGCTATAATGAGCAAGCTCTGTCTCAGCACTGGGAGACTTCAGTCTTCCTTGTCTCTGCGTGAAGCCTGAGGGCCTTCCTGCTCCTCATTTTGTACATAGAAAGGCCTTCTGATCCTGAGAGCTGCAGATTAACCATCTATCTTGTGGAAAGTTTACCTGAGCTTTGCTGACACCGTTGGTTTCCCCTGTTATTATTCAACTGAGATATCCAGTCCTATTTCTTTAAAAACATTCCTATCAGACACCCAATTTTCAAAGATTACACAGATTTCTCACATGCATAGAGACTCATGATCACACCATGACAGGCAAAATCTTCAAAGATGAAGATGTCAGAGCCAGCTACATTTACTACTTGACTAGCTTCCCAATGTGAAGCTCACAAAACTCATGGTCAAACAAAGGTCCCAAAAGTCATGCTTTTCCTCCTCTGTCTTGAGCTTAGGAAACACTTTCCAACAGTCATGATAATCAGTGATAAATCCAAGAACACTAAGAGCCCAAGGTCATACTGAACAGATACATGTTGAACATGAGAAATAAAAACAGCTTCTGTGGCTCTTAAATTGAGACCATGTGCCTCAAGAAGATGGTATTAAAGATGCAAGCAGTTCCTGGACCTGTCCTCAAAGCCAGCACTAGATAAGACAGGTGAGGCAGGAAATAAGGTAGGCAGCCTGCACACCCCCCAGAAGGAGCTCTCAGTGTAAAGTGTGCATTTATCTCCTATTTGCTTCAGTCAGTACATTACTGTGTGTCTGCTATATGCTACACATGATTTTGCAAAGCAACTAAAAAGAATAAAAAATATATGTGCAACAAGGTAATAAATGGACTTGTTTGTGGTAGTTGATAATTTCTAAAGGCTACACAGTCAGGTTTTTCAGAAAATTTATTATTAGCATTGGCTTCATGACTATTTGGTGAAAGAAGAAATATAAGAAACATAAGACATTACCTTGAGTCCCCTTTTCCTGTGAACACAGAAACACTAAACCAATTTCTACTAAAGGTCTAAGACTTTTTTCCTTTAATGCCTTTATAAACATGAAAAATTATTGGGCAGACATTTTAGATCATCATAGTTTATCACAGAAGGTTAAGAAGACAGTGATGACCCTGGAGAATCCCTTCCAGCATGAAATTCTAGCTTAGAGCACTTACACAGCATGCACAAGGCCTTGGGTTCAATCTCCAGTATTGAGGATGAAAAAAGAGTAAAAGAGTTAAGGAGTTAAGACACAAATGGACACCATCAAGTAAGATGTTAGAGTCCAGCCAGAAGCTCTGGAGATTCTCCGTGCACAGCATCTGCCTCTGAAGTTTTAACTGGTACGCGACACGGAGGTGTCTTCAGGTTTTCAACTGAGCATCCCCTGCTTCCCAGCCTCTCCTCCCAGAGCACAGTGAAAAATCCAGGCAGAGGAGATAATATCTATCAAAAACTGAAGCATCCTTTTAAGCCTTTAAATTCCAAGGCATGCTTCTTCCACAGTCCTGTGTAGATCCTACGCTTCTATCTTAACTTCTTCCAAAAGGAGTAGAGAAACAGAAATTATCACTAGGTAACCAATGACCGAATGAGTGCTGGCACCATTCGTAGCACATTTTAGCTTAGCCTTTTTCTCCCTATCTACTTGAGTCAAGTGTCCATGCACAGTGATACACGTACAGTCATTAGCTCTGCCCTGACTGAAGAGCCTAAGGTTTGATCTCAGCTGTGCACTGATGGAGTATAATTTGGAAATTCAGAGAGATGTATGAAATGCTTCTAAATTTAGAATCAAACACAATGGTGGTTGCTAGGAGCTCAAAAGGAAATCAGCAGACAAAGGGAGTGGCTTTTGACGTGGTTGAACTCATTTACAGATGCAAAAATACTATACCTTGTGATGTGTCCTCTCTGCTGTCATAGACTATTAGGATTAATGACTAAGTGACTAAAGGGGTAGCTCAGTGAAAATGTTATAAAAGCTAGAATTCCAGCAAAGGCGGAGTTGACTTTCATTACAATAAGCTGGGACTCAGGTATGAAAGTCCAATTAACCATACCTGAATCTCGACTCTAATTTCTTGCCTCATGAGTCAAAAATTGTCTCCTGATTTTATATAATGACAAATGGACTTTATTTGCTCTTGTCCTTTTCAAAATGCTGCATGTGCAATTTATTCTGTCACTGTCTGTCTGTTTCCTCTAATTCTTCTCTTTCTATGTAGGTACCACACTTCCTCATTTTCTGAGATTTGTTTTTATTTAGCATTAAGCATCTCTGTGTAAAGATTCAGAACTTCTGGGATGAAAAGAGATGCAAAAACAACAACCACAAAAAGTCTGGCCTATGTAGGAATCATCCTGATGGGGCAAAGTTATTTAATTGCTTAACTCTTTATATGGCACCCTAGCTAATTCCTTTAGTCATTTAATTTTTCAGATCCAGATGGAATTCCAAGAATGATGACAAATTTCAGTAGTTGGAACCAGTATCTAAGTCATCACATAGTATTAGGCCATTGTTACACAACATTTCTTGTATTTATGATACTCAAAAAAAATCAGGGAGGCAAATTATCCTATAATAACTCCAGTGATAAAATCAAGAGGGATGTCCGTCACATTTAGAATAGGTGCAGTATAGATTTTTGTTTAAATTAAAAAATAACCTTCTGTTTCACTAAAGATCAACTCAAATCATACTCCAGATTCTCTGCTCACAGTTTTCTCAAGAATGTTGCCATTCAAAATAAGCAGATCACCATACAATATCACTCCCTTCCTCACAATCTGTTTCAAATTTATTTTAGAATTGAATTTGTTCTCCATATGATCAGGAAAGTTTCTAATGGAACAATCTTTCCAGTTTTCAGCAATCCAGTGGTGTACACTGGTATTCCTACTCTATTTCTCTAGATCATATGACATGTTTGCAGAAAATGAGCCATTGAGTAAATCCTGTCAGATCCATGCATGCATAGATCTCAGTATGCCTGTCAGCATACTGAGTGTGCATAAAGGAATCAGGAACCAAAGCTAGCTTTCCTAACAGCAGAAGCACTCTGGCCCCAAAGAAAGACATTCTTGCCACATTTACTTTGTGATCTAATAACGTTTCCCCTACCCTAGAGTGAAGGAAAATATAGAATTAAATGTATAGTCTCTAGACCACACAGTGAAAGTCTTCATAATATTAAAGATATTATGAAAAGGTCTTGCTAAATGAAAACAATGAAAAGAACAAAGAATGATGGGAGGAGGGATGCACAGGGGCCGGGGCAGACAAACTCCCAAGGGAATGTGCCTGCTTGTGGACAAGGTGGCATCAGAGGGAAGCCCTGATGGCTCATGAGGACTCCTAGACTATAACATATGCAGAAAGAATAACAGACCTGAACTGCCAGGCTCTCTTTAAGCATTGAAATGCCTTCTCTCAGGGCTGCTGTAATAATGTTCACACCTGCTTTGTCTGCATGGCTATTGTTCCCCAGTTCCCCTGTTAGTCCTCCTCCCTTTCAATCTTTCTCCACCTGCATTTTGAACAGTGGTGTTCCCTGGGGTTCCCTTCCAAGCACCTGTCTGTTCTCTGCTTTCAGCCCTTTCTAGTGAATGCATCAATTTCAGTAATTACAACTGTTTCTATCTGTTGATTACATTCTGAATTCAAACTTTCCTTCTGAGAATGAGCCCCAGTATCCAAATGTATCCTCTACAGTTCCAACAATGTGCCTAAAGAGGAAAAGGTCATTTCCCTCCACCAGTGGGTTTTTTTGATAATCTTTCTCTACCACTGATCCATACTCTCCACCTTAACTCTCTCGTTCATATATTTTATTTGCTCACCCTTAGCAGTTAGGTTTATTGGAAACGATTGCATACCAGACACTGAGCTAGAATCAGAAAACCCAAATTACATGAGAGAACAAAGAATTCTTATGGAGCTTATAGTCTAGCTTTGAGATACACAATAAACAAGCAAAACAAAATAATTACAGCTTGACTAAGAGTTATGAGTATTATAAACACAAAGTTGCTATGGTGGAGGATATAATGGTGTGGTATATATTTTACGTGATTAAGGGAGCTTTCTGAGAAGTTGATTTTTAAACTGAGCTCAGGAGAAAGCAAGAGATCCAGACCATTGAGTGAAAAAATTGCTATGGGTAAAAAGGAGAAAATAATTCAATCCTGCAGAACTAAATTCATTCTGTGTTTTACCAAAAGACCAGCCAGAGAGGTAAGAGGACAGATGACAACATGGGTGGTGTGTCATGTGCTTACCAACCAGAAACTACCAAGTGTTTTCTGACCAACCTTTGTGCAAAAGTTCTTATCACAAATGCAATTGTATTTGTCCTAGGTTTTTTTCTACCTGTGTGAAAAATTAGGAGAGCAAGTTCCAAGGACGTCAGCTGATTTATACAAGGACACACAGGTACTCAGTGGTAATCTGAGATTTCAAATTAGGCTGACTTTCCCAGCACTCTGCTTTTTTGCCATTTATTGTCACTCAGATTGGAACTAGATTTTGCAGGTATTTCAGTTTTATTAGGATGGAAAGGTATTGACATCCTTTTAGTAAAAGAGACAATGCTTATTCCCTGAGATTATTTGAAGTCCATCGCCACTGATTAAATTCTCCATTCATTACTTTTTCTTGACTTCTCTAGTTTAGGGCTTCAATGTTCACTTGTAGCACTGGTCAGTCCATGCTGCACAGTGCTATCGGTTTACTGCTTATTAAATTCAAACCAAGTCAAGTCACAGCCCTGCTTAAAATTCTTCAGTAGCCACGCCTATCCTTCAGGGAGAAAGAATTTTCAGCTCCTCAGCCTGGCATGTTTTGCCCTCCACCTCTCGCCACAGTCTCACTCCAGCCAGGTTAGAATCCTTATCCTGCCTCCTACACGGTGAATCTATTAAGAGTTCCTGAGTGTGCTCTTTCCCTCCCCCTGTAACTGAGAAGGGAAACTTACAGGTGAATATTATACTCTAGTTTTATTAAACTAGACTCATTTCCTTGCTATTGGCACCAGTACATGTGCTGCTCTCTTTGGTCTTACATCTGGTCTTAACAACTGGCATTTAGGCATATCAGTTATTAAGTACACTTAAATAACTGTGTTACAAACAGCTATGGTGACACTTTGGTCATGAAATCTATATTACTGAAAAATATACTTTACAGCAAGAAAGTTATTAGAGTTTGAGCATGCTAAGGCTACTAAAAGGAAAAATTTATTAAGAAGATATAAAAACAGAAAATGTACACAATGTCAAATTTAGCTTCAAATAAATAAAGCAAAATTCTCAGGATTATGATATAGTGTTAACAAATCATCAATCATTATGGTATGCTTCAATTAACAAAAGATAGTTAAAATAGACAAAAAATTATAAAGCTACTGAATTGTTAATAATATAATCAACAAACTTAATCTCAGTTACCTGTGGACCTATGCACCCAATAAAAAAGCTGTAAACTCTTCTTTGGTAGATGTGGTACATTTGCATAAACTGATCATAAAAAAAAGTCACAAAGGGAATTGCAACCCATTTCCAAGAATTCTTTTTCTGCAGACTGCATCATATTTCTAGTTGCCTCGGGGATACCTAAAATATTCAAGTAACTGGAAGATGCAACAACAAAGCCATTTTAATTATAAAGGCAAAATCACTGCTCCTGTAAACAACCAGCAGAATATTTTAACATTAAAAATTAGATAATAAATATTTTAAGGAAGAAAATAAATATCTGAGTGTGTTAGAATAGTTATTAACTCTTGGAATTATAGCTTCTCCTTGTTCTATTTATGCATCTTTTATTAAAATACTTAACATTGATATGCTTTGGCAAAAAACAGGATATTATTTTGTTTCAATCAAAAGCCTCCAGAAGTCCCTAAATACAATATGATATTGAAAACTTATCAATTCCTCCAAAACATATAAAAGAACAGTTGGAAATGCATTTTGTGACAGGTAATGCACCTTCAGTCTCCACGTGCCTGGGCAAGTGGGCCACTTGTACCCTAAACATGTGTCCCTGAATTTGATGATTCTGGTCACTCTCAGACAGTATTTTCATAAAAGGCACTGACATCGTAATTTTTAAATCCCAGAAACATGTATTAAAATCAAAAATACAATCTACTATAGTTATTAAAGTCCCTGGTTGTTACAGTGAAAGTGAATTCTGGCTGGCTCTTGACAAAATGCTTTTAATTTACAACCTGATCTATTTATAGATATTTTACTTTGACTCTGATTTTCATTGCCAATTACCCTGTCTCATAATTCAACCATATTTGTCATGCTTTTTGACGTTTGTCTATGAATGTTTTTGCGTTACTAGAATTTAAGATTTGGATTTATATGATTTCTTTATCCTTTATATTAAGAAAAAGTTTAAACATATGTAGAGAACAATATAATAAGCCCCATTCTCCTATTTAAGGGTTTAAATATGGTCTATCTTGCAACATATAAAACTTCTGCTAGTCACTTCAAAACTACTGTCCACACCACTTGTGAATCATTTTAAAACAAACCCCAAAATCACATTATTTTATTTATAACTATTTCAGGGTATATCTCCACAAGACACAGGTTACATGTTAACATAAGTATAACATTATCATCACTAAAGTTAAGTTTGATTTGCTCTTTTTTATCTAACCTCTTGAGCTTGGTACTTTGTCAGAATTTTTTTCTAATAGTCACACTTAAAACTGAAAATTTCCCAGAAAGAATTGTTTTAGCTGTATCCTACAAGATTGGATGGGTCATATTTTCAAAATACTCAGTAAAAAATACAACTAACTTCCAGTTCTTACATAATCTAGTTTGGACCAAATGAATATTTAGAAGTAGGTGTTTAATATCCTAACACATGGGAGGGTGGGGTTTGGTAAATTATATTTTTAATTTCTAGATATTTAACTATGGCCACAGAATGTACTTTACAATTTCAAAGTTTTAAAATTTGTAGAAACTTGCATTTCAGTGCTTTGAAATTTGTAATGCTGTGTCTCATTGCCCAGCATTTAAACAATATGGTTAAATCGATATGAGCAAATGTGCTCAAAGCACTTGGGAAAAAAATGTTAGTTCTGCAGCTGGCACGTGCAGTGCTTTATTGATATCAACTAGACCAATAGTGTTAATCAAGACACTCCCATCATCTATATTCTACTGATTTCGTTTTCTGTGTTTTACCAATTTCTGTTACTATGGTAGATATTACAATATGCTCTTCAAATGACCCTTGAGAAACTGAAGACTTCATACTGCACCTTGCAGAAAGGGCTATACAGAGACAGCCTTTAATTGTTACCCACATTATAGATAAAGCTTCCTGTAGTTACCTCCATTCAATAATTGATTTTCATACTGATGGTAAGGCCTGGCTTACTTATACCAACTCAATAAAGGTTCAAAAGATCATCTCATTTTTAGAAGTTTACACAGAATAAACTAAAACTTCTGCAGAGACTGCACCTCATATTTTGACCAATTTTGCCCCCCCCCTCTCTCTCTGGCTCTCTCTCTCTCTGTCTCTCTGTCTGAAGATGCTAGTACTCCCCGACAAAGCTATCACCAGGTCATCTCCAGTTTACAGTCTGCTTCCAGATATTGAGAACCTAAACTGAACTGTGACAGTTGACAGTAAAATGTATCCAAGGAAGTAACCGTAAAGATGGAAACTTGTAAGTGGCTCATCTGTTACCCAGCTAATGATGAGGACTGCTATCCTTGGTGTTTTAGGTAGGGGAAGCTCTAACAGCCTCTAACAGATAGCAATTCAATAAACTTTCACAACTGTAAACTACCACATTACAGTATCTTGGTACAAGGAATGCTTTTGCTAATAATATAGATCCATCCCCAGAGAAGCATAGGGAAAGAATTTCAACTATAAAGACAATAAAATTACAAGTTTATTAGCATTAACTGACATTTTGAGGTGGAAAAAAGATATTTGAGAAGCGGAGAATAATTAACCAACAATTAAAAGCTAAATTGTGAATGCAAAAGGGATTCATTGTTTGCACAGTAAGAGCTCTCATCTCCTAGATCGAGTAGCTGAGCAAATTTAGGTTCATATTCAGGACTTCATTGAAAAAGAAGCCAAATTCTAAAGATTAAATTGACCGCCAAAGTGAAGCATTTATGACAAGGCTGGAATCCAATTGTGGAAGAACAGAGCCCCCATATTCTTGAATCCCCAGATCTCCTGATCCACTGCTGCACTTTCAGCAGTGAACTAGTAAAGGTCTGTTAACCTACGTGGAAGGAAGGAAATTCAAAGGCGTCACTACACAGTACCCCCTCTTGGCTTTTAGGGCAATAACAGGTTAAGGGACATCTCAACAGGGTACATATGGGCCTGACATATACATGAAAGGTCTGTGAGACCTAGCCAGTGTATTCTGGTAGAAGTTGAGGGTTCAGCATGGGACTAGATTCTGAGGATTCTTGATACAGAAAGTTAAAACATTAAATCAGACAAGGGAGAAGTTATTCCTTTGGGGGAACTTTCATGGGGTACAGGTGTTACCATCTTGTCAAAGACCCCAGTAAATACTGGGGACCCTAAACAGGCCATGAAGACGCTATGAAAACATGGACAAAGTAATCATTCACATGAATAGAAATGCAATGATGCTATGGAATAGTGAAGAAATGATTGAAGGATTTAAAGAAGTAGTTGTGCTTGAGTGAATATGCAACTTAAGACAGAACTCCACAGCAAATGATGATGTTGCACGACCAGCCAAAAGGATACACTGTTTGCATAGATAAAATGAATGCACTCGTGAGAAGGATATTAGCACCACTAAGACATTCAGAGGAAACCTTCCTTCATGTGGCAGGTCTCTTGGTGCAGGTGCCATTACCACACCGCACTCAAGGACAGAAGCTGTAATGCAGGAGTTGGGTGGACTTAATTACTATAGCTTGAGGCAAGATTGACAAGAGTTTCTGTTCTTTTTCTGGCACTATACCTTCATGCAACTCTGACTTATCATTGTATCATCCCTCTGACTTCGTGTTTTAAATTTCCATTTCTATTTAAACACTATGTTTACTTCTGTACATTTTTTGGACCTGTATTACAGTCTGCCAAAGCCTGATCAGCATTGGTTAAAATGCTATTAAGCCATTGTCAGAAGGCTTAATTTTACTAGTTTATTTTTTCAATTTGCTTATGTTTTCTACTTTTCTATTACACTGCTCAACTTTGCTTTTTATGTACTTTAAAATATTCCACATGGTTATTTTAAGTCGTGTATCTGATAACATTATTATGCATTGCCTTTGTGGATCTATTTCTATTCCACATCTTTTTGCTTCAATTCTATCCTGTTGATTTTTTCACTGGTTAATACATGCTATTCCTATTTATTTAATAATATAAGGCTTAGCATGAGGTCGTATTATTCCTAAGAGGAAATACATTTGCTTCTGGTAATTGTGAGTTACCTGTATACAATTATAGGAAATGAGAATATATGAATCTTAAGTTCAGTCCATTGGAAGGGAACTTTAGTCCCTTCTTGCGGGTAGTCAGTCTCTAAAGCATGAAGGATTTGCAAGAACTCACCTTGTTAGCAGACACTGAACTGCACCTTGCATTCCTCCAATAACAAGACACTATCATAAGCCTTCCCCTCTCAACCCACCAAGCCACCTTTTCAAAAGTCAACAGCAGCCTCTATAGAAACAGCTGCTCCATGTACAGGCTCATTGTCAAGGGTTACTTTTTGAAAATTTGGTTTTTGTAAATATCCACTGCTTTGTTAGATGATTTCAGTCAACTCTATGTATGTGAGCATGTGTGTGCTGGGGGGGATAGTTTCTAATTTTATCAGCAGGTAAGTAATTTTGCTATGTTTGGATAAGGGTATGCCACAGTCTCGTGTGCTGAGAGCTTGGTGCACAATGTCACAATTATCGAGTGGTTGAGTTTTCAGAGGTAAGGACTGGTGGATCATAATTATGTCCCAGTGGTTCCACCAGAGAGCTTACTGTAATTCTCCCAGCACTGGGTTAGTTTCTGGGAGAATGGGTGGGTATGAACAAGCTGGCCCCTCTCCAAGGCCCTTTCCTGATCCTGCCATTTTACTACCATCTGCCACAAGGCCCCCACCAGAACCAACCAGAGGCCAGAATTTCTGGAACTGTGAGTTGAGCCCTTATTTACAGAATACCCAGACTCGGGGGTTGGCATTTTGTTTTGTTTTGTTTGTTTTTTTTACAAATCCAAAATAGATCAAGACAAGTATATCCCATATTTTATCATGTTTCATATTTTAGGCAAGTTCTCTTTATTATTTCCCAATTAATTTTTGTCCAGGCATACATTTTTATTACAGATGAACATTAAAGTCAATTTGGAAAGTTCCTAAAAACTTCCTATGGAAAATTTAATAAGTTTAATGAAATTCAAAATTTATTTTAGGATAACAGACATCTTAATCTTTTTGCTTTTATATTAACATAATTTATCTCATGAATCAGCAGCTTCTCTTTTATTATTAAATATAAATTTGCTGTTTTCTTCGTAAAGGCATATACACTTCTGATTAAGCTCTAGCATTTTAATTTTTTTCCATTAGTGTTTGAATGAAATATATCTCTCGTATATTCTGCTAGTGATTATTGTTAGTGCTAAGGTGCTTGAATTTGAATTTTACACCATTACTTTGTGTTTTATGCTTTGTGTCCTCTTTGCCAAATGCTCACCATTAGGAATTTATTAGATAAACTGAACAACAGGGTGGACGAAAGAAAGAACAAGTAAACTGAAAGACAGGCCAATATAAATTATTCATTTAGTTTGGATGGAGCAAAATAATGGAAAATAAGGATAAATCGTGAGATATCTGTCAGTGGCTCTGAAACGTCCTACTATATGTACAATTATATTCCCACTTGGAAATGAAAGAGAATAGAGGAGAAATATTTGAAAAAGTAGCACTAACAGATTCCTTCCCCAAATCATTTACCAGCAGCTATCTACAACTCAGCAAAGATCAATGAAAGCCAAGCAGAATAAATGCAAGGATATTCATACCTGGGCATCACATAGCATGATGAAAAGAGGGAAAATCTTAAAAGTAGCCAGAATAAAAAGCAACCTGTGTTCAGGGAAATGACAACAAAAATAGCAACTGACCTTGATAAAAAGAACAACAAAACAGAAAACAATGGCACCTTTGTAAAAAGACACAAGGAAATAAAAGTTCTATAATTCTACATCCAACAAAGATACTCTTCTTTCTTCTGAAAGACATTCTCAAAAAGTAGTAACATGAAAAAAGAATTTTTTATGAGGAGATTCAGAAACACCAAAGGAAGGACAATGTTCCTAGTCAGCCACTCTGCACTGGGGGAATGGATGAATGGCACTAAAGGGCAAAACATAAGTAAATATAAAGGACTGATTTTTAAATGTTTAAAGCGCTACTGACTTTAAAGCACCAACCATACACAGTAAGGCTTACAGCTTATGTAAAATTAAAACATTTGACAATAGCACAAACCAGTTGGTGGCAACACAGAAATATACTTTTATGAGATGTCTAATCTGTTTGTTATGTAGCAAAATTATAACTCAAGACATTTAACAATAAATCAAGGGTACACGAAGAAATACCTAGAGCTACCATTTAAAAATTATTTTATAGTATACTATAAAAGCAAATACAATAGATAAAATTAAATAAGCAATACTTGAAGGTAAGATAAATGAAAAATAGTGAGAAAACAAAAACAGATGGCACAAAGAGAAAACAAATAGCGAGACAGTGAATGTGACCATATTAGTTCAGTAATTGAAGAAAACAGTTGACAATTGCCCAATGATCAAAAAATTAATTTGATCTCTAAATTAATCTATGGTCTCTAATCACATAAATGATGTGTTTTTTCAGTGTAATGTGTTTCAAAGAATAAAAAATTCCTAAGTAGATATCATAACATTATTAGTCAATGCTTAGTTCTTCTTCAAAATAAAAATAAAGTTTGAAATATCATTTGAATTTATTAACTTAATTGTTCATGTACATGAACTAGAAGGTGAGCCTAAAATACCTCAACTTCTGAAACACTCTACATTTCTGAGAACACAAATTAACTTACCCTATGAAATTTATACAATATCATAATGTCAATACTCTATGACTAGCTATGCTTCAAATTTAATGAAAGGAAAATGACCTAAAATTTTGCATATAACACTATCAATATCTGTAGAATAAAATTATGTTGTGTTGCCACTCATTGTACAGGGGCTGAAGAGCTCTCCATACAGGAAGTAAAACATCTCATACAGGAAGTAAAACACTCACCCTACACACAGAGTTAGTTAGCTAACTCCCATCGGGCAAAAAAAGAATTTTCAGGTCTGGCCAGTAAGAGTCTCAGGAAAGATTTATTTAGGGAAAGAAGAACATAGTTTCAGAAGACAGCATGAACATTCAGAGAATGAGATGCATTACAGTTTGGGACTGGATATTTATGGGGATTTGGGGGTAGAACTCTGTGGTACCTGGAAATCTATGAAAAGAGGGAATTCAATTTACAGATGAAAAGAAATGACCCTCTCTACAGGGAAGGGTAATGATCCATTCATAGGTGATTGCCATCACACACATGGAGCATAGCCTATCCAGAAGGGAAAGGCCCATTTTATAGTGAAAAAAGGGATGATCTATTCACAGGGGAACAAGTTCACTCATAGGAAAGAAAGATCACAGGATCGCTGTGTCTTTGAGGAGCTCAGGGATTTTTCCTGGGTCTGTGTCCTGCAGCTGCAGGTTTTATTGCATCTACCACTTTAAAATTATGATTTCCCTTATCTCCTTTCTTCCTGTCTTTATTTCTGTCTTGTTTCAGTGTTAATAGACTTTGCTGAAATATGGAAATAATTAAATTTTTACAAAGCTAAATGCCATCTTCTAAAACTCACCTATGAAGGCAAAACAGACTTTTGCCTTTGAATTTTCAAAGAATTTTTTCTTCAATTGGTATTAATTGATGAATAAACGAATAAGCTAAATCAATGTCCTTTTTATATAAAACATAGGCACTTTGCAAAAGGAGTTTGCTGTATAAATGCTTTTGCTGAGGTTTTCACACTGAGTAAAAAAGCATGAGGCTCCAAAATCTTCCTCTAAAACATTCCTGGCCATGAACGAGCAGAAGTTGGATTTGAGTGAGATTCAGCCAAAATGAACCAGACCAGCTCAGAATGGCGTCAGAAAGGCAGGGAGGATGTACAAAGCTAAGTCTCGGTGAGGAGGGAGATTGAGTCTTGGTTTCCACAGTCAAAGACTAAGCAGTACCACAGTGAGATAGCAACTGTTTATCCAGAGGGTAAACTGAACAGTTACCCAAGAGCGGTACAAGATACGCTATAGTTGGGAGAGATTCCTTTCCTAATAACCCTCAGGGCATTCTGCTTGTGTGCTTAGTTCAGGTGTCCTAAATTAATTATAGAAAATTACCTGATGCTTCCAAAGTAACAGTTTTTGTGGTGAGAAGAGACAGGCTGATGGAGCTTGGGCTTTTTAAAATTCTTTTTTTTTTACTTTCTGCAACAAATAAATAAAATTTAATAAGCTTATGTTTGATGATAAAATTAGTAAAATTACAGAGAGTGACAAGAATTTAGAAGACCTGTTAACAAGCCTAATTTGTCCATAGTGGGGTGAAATAAAATTAAGATGTGTGATGGAACATTTTTCCTAAATATTTCATGGTTTTTTTTAAATAATGGCATATGTTGGAAACTTTGTGATGGTTTTCCTAATAATATTTACTTATAAGAACAGTGTTGCTGTTTATCATGTAACTTTCCAGAAATCTTCAGAGTTTAATTTTATTTTGAAATAATTTCTGTCATACAGAAAAGCTGAAATGATAGTTTCTGTAATTTTCTTGAAAGAAAAAACTAATACAATATTCTGGTGTTCATCTATAAAATGTTAATATATTTTAGCAACCTTAATAAATAATGAAAGGATATTTTTGTTATGGTATTTGCAAACTGAATGAAAAAGTAAAAGAAAATCATGTTTGCACAAAACTTAATTCATTTAGAGTACAAGCTACTATATTCTAGGAAAGTTGAGTGAATTAAAGATGGTGAATAATACCACTTTATCTTTGATAAAGGGGCCAAACATGTTCACTGGAAGAACGATAGTCTCTTTAATAAATGGTCCTGGAAAAACTGGCTATCCCTATGCTGAAAACTAAAATGAGACCCATGCCTATCACCATGCACTAAACTGAAATCTAAATGATCAAAGATCTAAATATTAAACCAGAAACAATAAATCTGTTGGAAGACAAAATAGGTAAAAATCTTGAAAACATAGGGGTAGGTAGAGAATTCATGAATAAGAACCAAACTGCACTGGAAATACTTCCCAGAATCAATAACTGGGATCACGTCTTACTAAAGAGTTTCTGCATGTCGAAAAAATCTCCAGCAGAGTGAAAAGAAAACCCACAAACTGGGAAAAAAATCTTAGTGAACTGTCCCTCAGACAAAGGACTTCTGTCTAGAACTTATAAAGAATTAAAAAAAAAATCAGACCCCCAAAAGTCAAAGACCCAATTCAAAAATGGGCATTTGAGATGAACACACAGTTCTCAGATGAAGAAATACAAATGACAAATAAATACATGAAAAAATGTTCAGCAGCATTGGTCATCAGAGAAATGCAAATTAAAACCACACTGACATTCCATCTCACTCCAGAAAGAATGGCCAGGATCAACAAAACTACCAACAACAAATGCTGAAGAGGCTATGGGGAAAAAGGAACTCTTCTGCACTGTTGGTGGGAGTGGAGATGGTGCAACCACTGTGGAGGTTAGTCTGAGATTCCTCAAAAAGCTGGGATTGGAAGTCCCATTTGACCCAGCTATTCCACTTCTAGGCATATTCCCAGAAGAACTGAAAACATCATACCACAGTGATATATGTTTATAACAGCACAATTTCTAATAGCCAGATCTTGGAAACAACCTAAGTGTCCATCAACTGAGGAATGAATAAAAAAATTGTGGTACTTTTATACAATGGAGTACTACTCAGCTATAAAGAATGATCACATTGAGATGTTTATAAATAAATGGATGCAACTTGAGACCATACTCATAAGCGAAATAAATCAAACTCACATAGTCTCCCTAGTGCAAGAAAAGGTAAGAGTATATAAAATTCTATGGTAATAACGGATCCCCATTATATTGCTTTGAAGTCTTGTAATGTTTTCATTCATTGGTTGGAATGGTTTTATTCTATTTTATTCTACGTTATGAAGAAAACAAGACACTGTCAGCCATTGCTGATTTAATATCATCTGGATTTGAAGCCCTACCATGCTTTTGTTCTTCTATCACCATTGGTTCTATCATGTTGTGTCTTACTAGATTTTAATATGTGTAATAATATAAATAAATTTTTTATGGAAAATGAGATTATAGTAACCATTGTTCATTTTCTGTTATTTGGTTAAGAATGTTTTGTAATAGTTTCATTCTCTTGAATGCTTTTATTCTATTTTATTATGTTTGATATTGTGTGTGAAGCTATGCTCAACTATTTCAAAGAAAAAGACATTATGGTAGCTACTGTTGATATCCAATTGTCTTGTTGTGAAGTGCTGTGTTGCTTGTATTGTTCTGTTCTGATCTGCATTGTTCTGTCCTCTTTTGTTTTAGTCTCTGTAAAATAAAATTTAAAAAAAGATGGTGAAGAATATTATAGTTACTCTCCAGTAACGGGTGCATAATGTGCAGCCTAGGGTGGTATCCTTTGCAGCAAAATACATCAACAGTTTGGCTATATTTAGTCCATTTAAAAGCATATGCTAGAAACATTTGGAAACTATTCTCTAGACAATTCAGAAAGTCAGCTTAAGGGTAAAGGAAATATTGAATTGGATTCCCTAAGGTATATGAACATGTTTTGAGCTACTGAACATGGAATCAAACAAAAATTTTTTTCTGAAACATTGTTGAAGTCATTAACATGGAGAAGTAAGCAGTTAAAAATAAAGAACGTTTCTTGGGATAATTAATAAAATATGTATGCTTCAGATGTTATTCCTTGGATTTTCTCATCTTATTCTATTGAATTAGTAGGCAAAATAATTTTGACACATAGTTATATAGCAAAAGTCTTAGATCAATAATAGCTTGTCTGAAAATAAATTTCTATCACAAATTACAACTAAAGGAACTTTGTACAATTGGTAACTCAGCAGACTTATTTAAGCATGCAAGGGAAGGGAGGGGAGAAAAAAATTTACAACTGATCAGATGGAAACTGATTGATAGAGAAGAGTAATAGACCAGGGTATTGCTCAGTTTTCCAGCCTCTGGGACACAATATCCAAACCTATAACTTATTGGAGAAGAGGTTTAATTTGGCTCAGGGTTTCAGGAGATTCAGTCCAGGATCAGATGATTTCAAGGCAGAAGCATCATTGAAGAGAGCTGCTTAGCTCATGGTGGCTGAGAAGTAGAGCAGCAGAACAGTACCCAAGAGGAAGGTGTCAGCAACCAGATATGAATCCCCTGGCCACACCTCCATGACCCAGTCAACTATGGCTAAAAGTACATTTTGCTAATCTCCTGGGTGGCTCCCAAGTCAATCAAGTTGACAATCTGCCTTAACTTCCCATCCTACCCTGTATCATTTTGATATCCAAGAAAAGTTTCTTTAAACCAAGCTTATCTCCAAATATACAAGGATCATAATTCTATCTAAGCTGATACAGCCATCTGGCCTATGAACCAAAACACCGTAATTCCTTCTCCAAAGTCTCAACATTACTAAAAAGTCCAAGTCAAAGTCTCTTTTGAGACTTAAGGCAAACTCTTAGCTGTGAATGCCTATAAAACTTTGAAACAAGTTTTTACAATCCCAAGATACAGTGGCACAAGGGTAAATATTTCCATTTGCAATGCAATGGTGGATAAAAAAAGAAAATGGCCATTGTAATCTCTAAATCTTATATGACAAATCTTAAATTCTGTAACTCTTTGTATAGCATTCAGGGTACACAGTGGTAAGATGTGACTGCTAAGGGACCTAGGTGATCCCATACCTATGGTCTTATGCACTGCAGCCCACATGGTCTCTCTCTTGGGTCGACTTTACTGACATCTCAACTTTGATCTGCGTATGTTCCAAAATCCTGACATCACTAACTTCCCCAGATCTCCACTGTGCCTTGAGCTTCATTCCCACAGCTTCTCTTAGGAGCACACTGCCTGGCCTGGCAGACCTTCCTCTGAAATCTAAGTGGAAGCCTGCAAGGTCCCACAAATTTTTCTTTTTGCACGCCTGAGCAAAGAGCATCATGTGGACAACACCAAGGTCTGCTGCCAAAAGGAGCAGTAGCTGGGCCCCCTTGGACTATGACTGCAGCAAACTGAGACATACATGGCTGGGCACAGTGAAATTAATCTTGGCGGACAAATTCCCCAGATAACCCTTTTCAAGCAGGGGCCCTAGAACCCTACTCACAAAAGAAAGGTGACACTTTTGCACCCTTGAGCCTATGATGCACAGGGTCTTACTGATTCCTGACATGTCACAGGTCATCTTTTTTCTTTGTTTAAAGTATTGTTTTTTGTTGTTATTGTTTGTTGGTTTGGTTTGGTTTTTCCTAAAGATACTAATCTATTCAGCAACAACACTTCTACTGGCTCCAGCTTTGCCCATGGCTTCTTTCAGGCCAACGTTTAAGTTTTTTTGAATTTCTCTGCTGTGCATTTTTCCCCTACTTCAGTAACCATGTCACCCAGCAGCACCATGCCACAGCCTAAACTTTCTGCTACCTTGAAATTTCCTCTACTAGATTACTTAGTTTACCTCCTTTAAATTAAGGCTATCAAAAAGTCTCAGGACATAGACAAAAATGTAGACAAATTTTCTGTCAGAACATAATACACACAAGCTCTGGTCCAACTACCAATGGAGTCCATGTTTCCAAATGAGCTTCACAATCTGCATTCCTATTGGAATTCTGGGCCTCTGAGCTCCAACACGCATCACCTGTCAAGCTCTGCTTATAGCATTGTAGGACTTCTCTGGCTTGCGTCTCCAAATCTTTCCAAACTTCTCCAGCCAAGCACTTTTGAAGGCTTCTAAACCACATTGTCAGGAACATTCACAACAACAACCCCAATTTTCTGGTTTCAATTTTTGGCATCAGTCAAGTTTCTAATCCCTAGAACAGTACCTGACTCTCACAACTTAATGAAGTAGACACATGGAAAAGTGCCCATGAGACTCTCAAACCAATCAAGTTAACAAGCTACCTTAACAGTCACAAGCAGAGGGGGGAAAATGTGAGTGCAGGCACAATTTGTGTGGCTGCTGCAAGTGAACACCTCTGCTGGCCAAGCACCACTGCTCTTCTGGAGGTAATAAAATCTACTCACTTACTCATAGTGGCCTGTAGTAGGGAGAATACAGTGGTCAAAACAACCAACTTTAACCTATAAGTGAGTCTACATATAAAACTGTAGGACAATAGAATGATAGAAAAGTTGACACAATAGAGACAAGAAAGATAAAAATATAAATCCATAATATTAATACACAAGTTAACTCTATAGTACAAAATACTTATTAAGTATTAGGTATTATAGTACTTATTAAGTACTAGGGCCCAATAGTTCCCAGAAGCAAGAAATATATTGGTATCACACCACCTAGCAATAAAAATGAGAAGAAAGGCAAATTACAATGCTCATGGAAATGGTTTAACTATTCACGGAATTGAAACCTAAGAGAAAATAACTGCAGAAGACTCCCAACATCCATTTGTAAGCACAGGGGACCAGTTTCCATTGAATAATTCTTCTATTGACCGTGAATGCCAGTCAAATACAAAACAAATCAATTAATAAAGTTCTGTAAGACAAGGAAACAATGTCTATATAGGGAGTGTTCTAATTTTCTAGCTTGATCCAAGTTAGAAATCTGACAAAATGCCTATTCTTTACTGCAGGATTTTCTTTCTTCTAGTTACACAAGGTGCCTGTGTACTTGCAGCCTCCAGGGATTTACTTAAAAGTGTGCTATGCCACACAGATCACCTTAAATAAGGCTTTAGGCAGCCTTTCATAAATATTGTATGAGGTAGGATTATCCTCAGCTGAAAAGATGGAAAACTTAACATTATGGGATAAAGCAAGATGTGTTACTCACTGAGCAAAATGCGTGCAGTAGACTAGAGAAGACCATTCCTCAGGGTCACCAGCGACAAGGCTTTCTATTTTCCTGCTCTGTTGTTTTTGGTATGTGGTTTTCACACACTCAGTCGCAGAATTTTCCTGTACCATTAATGCACCACAGTCAAGCAGGAAAAAAAATGTAAAGGAATAATAGAAGAAACATCCCTACTTCATCTTTAAAATAACGTCCAAGTCTGACTTAGCTTTATCTTCTCACAACGCCTCCTACATGGCACTAAATCGAATAGAGTCAGATGACTACTGCGAGAAGGCAGGGACTACGAGAAGGTCAGCATTTTAAACAAAGCACATTGATTTCCAAGGAAAAGTAAGATTCCCCTAATAATGCAGAAAGAATGGCAACCAGCTGTGTCCACCACATATATCATTCCTTGCAATTGAACTTTGGAATAGGCAGGCATCAAGGAAACCAAAACTGTATTTTACATTCAGAATATGAAGCTCAGGTGAGCTAGGTTCCCAGTTCATGCCAACTATTCGATGTGCAAACTAAAAAGAAGTGAAATTAAGCTCACCAGTAGTTAGGCCTAAAATCTAGTCAACCCACCTACCGCCAGGATCATCCCAAGGAAATGAGAGCATGTAGAATGGTAGCTTATCTCCCAAAACAAACTATCCACCAGCTTTCCCACCTCTGGCACAAGATGCCTGACAGACACAATTTAAAGGAGGAGAAGAGATTTATTCTGGTTCACAGTCACAGATATTTCAGTCTCTGGCTGGTTTCAAAGCAGAACAGCGTGGTAGAAAGAAAAAGTAGAGAAAAGCTACTGACAACTCATGAGGGGAAGAAACAGAAGCAGCAGCCAAGGATCAAATTTCCAAAAGTTACCACCCATGACCCACTTCCTCCAAGTAGTCCTCACTGTCTAACAACCCATTCAGTTATGAACTCCAGAAAAAATACTTTTAACATATTCAGTAAAGAGTATAAAAGACTTAAAAATTGCATTTGTCTCTTTTGCTGTTGGGAGAGATGAGACCATGGAAGTAACTATGACATATGCAGAGACATGTAATAAAGATCTTGGAACTTGAAATCACAGGCTTACCTTTTTGGTTTGCCCCTCTCAAACTGTATCATCTTACACGGAAGGAAGATTTTCCTCACAATGTCATGGTGAAGGTTGGATGGAATAATACGTGAAAATTGCCAACACAAGGACTTAAATACACTAACAAAAATTAACATTCTATCATTTCTATTACTATGGTTCTCCAATGCATACATTAACCTGTTTGAGTAACTTACACAAATATCCATGCAGAAGGGGGAAAATGTCAAGAAAGTTGCTTAAATTTTGCAATCAGTAAAAAGAAAATATAGGACCCTCGTTCTTAAAGTGTCTGTTGATTCTATGCGTTAACATGAACTTATTTTATGCTGATTTCTAAGAATATCTAGAACTATGATTAACAAAGTAGCAGCACGGTAAATTTCAACAATAGTCAATTATGGAGGCAATGAACATCTGAAATAAAAATTCAATTTATATTGCGGTACAAAATCAAAAGAGAAAAATACTTAAAACTAGACCTCCATCATCTTTTCAAAACACACTAATCATCCATTTTTTTATTTAAAGAAAAAAATTGAAACAGAAAGAGGGTAGAAATAATACAAAATCTCAAAAATGAAACAAGGCAAAAACAAAAATAGTAACCAGTAAGAAATCACTAGTTGATAATTGCATATTTTCCTCTTTGAAGTAGTTGTTCAAGTTACAAAAGTAAAGCCTACAAAGTGGACATCCAAACAGTAAGACTGCACTCAGTTTTGTTCATCCATCCAACAAAAACTAGCAACATGGTTATCAATCCCACACACTCAAACATACATGCAGTTATATCCTTTAGAATACTTTCTTTTCCTCTCTTTTTTCTTTATGATAACTATAATCCATTCTCATAAACTACTTAGAAGTTCTACACATGTATAAGTCTTTACATGTATACCTAGCCTTTCTGTATTAGAGGGAGAAACAAATAAACAAGTCAACAATACAAATTCCTAGAGAAACATGAAATGAAAGGGACATATAAAACCACAATACTAGCTGATCTATGGTAGTTACTATGATGTCTCTTGTTGTTTTCAATAAAATTGTCTATATTGTCAAACATAGTATAATTAAACTTAGCATTGCATTGCACTATTAATAAAATCTAAACATTGGAGATATTATAGGACTTCAAAGGCAGTTAATAATCAAACCAGTATGGGTATCCTATTGAATCTTGTCATCTTCAGAGTAGTTGCCTCTACTCAGACTTGATACTCTCAAGCATACCAGATTCAAATAAAATCAGTCAAGATAAAACAGCGATATCACCAATCTTCTCTGGCTTATCTCTGCTATGCTATTTTCCTGTCATTGTTGTTTGTTTACTTTTCACCTTCATTCCACTGTCTGCCCCTTTCTTTGAAGCCTTTCTGCCATTGTTCCTGGAACCCTGGTGATTTTTTTCTCTCTCTAGAATGTCCTTCAGTATTGTTTGCAGGGTTGGATTGGTGGTCACAAACTCCCCCAGTTCCTCTTTGTTGTGGAAATATCTTGTCTCTCCATTAATTTTGAGACAGTTTTGCAGGGTACATCATTCTGGGTTGGAGGTTATTTTCTTTCAGGGCTTGGAATATTTCACTCCAAGCTCTTCTTGATTTGATGGTTTGCATTGAGAAGTCCACTGTGATTTTGATGAGTTTTCCTTTATAGGTGATTTGTTTCTTTCCTCTGACCACTTGTAATATTCTGTTCTTGTGATGGATTTCTGGGATCCTGATTATTATATGAGCAAGTTTGTGTGTTCCCTGTGAATGCCACTGGCTCAGAACAGCCTCGTCCTAGGCTATTGAGTTTCAACCAGGGGCCTGGCCCCAGCCCAAGCAGATCCCACAAATCTACTTTGGACCAGGGGCCGTTAACCAGTGCTGCCTCAGGTTTTGATTCAAGCTGGCCCTGCCCAACTCCAAAATGTCATCTAGCTGGTTCTCCCACTCTGGGGAATCCAGTTCCGGTCACTCACCAAAGTTCATGCAGCTTGACTGGGTGTTTCCACTCCTTGTCACAGTGCCTCCCCCAGCCAACGGTCTGGAGCTCACCAACACCCCCCCCCCCGCTCGCCTGACTCTAAGAGGTGCTAGGACAGCAACCCCAGGGCTTGCCCAGCTCCAGCCCTCTGTCCACGCTTCTTCTTCTTCCTTTTTTTTTTTTTTGTTTCTTTTTCTTTTTCCTCAGTTTCCTCCTGGGGTCATGAGAATCCCTCTCCTTTTGTCTGGCTTTCTCCATGTTGTCAGATTCCAGTGTCTGAGTTGTTCTTTTTTTCAGAGAGGCTCTGTTATTATGCCACCACTCATCCATTTTTTACTAAAAATTTTTCTGAACACTTTTCAGAAAGATTGTCTTTTCTTGCTGAAAATAAAAAAATACCAGGTGAATCTTTAACCCTATCCTCTTCTGGGCTTCATAAGATAAAAATGAAAATTCATGTTGATGATTTTTAGAAGGAAATATTTCTTGGAAATAATGCCATACTTGCATATTTTCCTTTGGGTCCCTTAGAATATTCTGTAACATAAAATCATTCACTCAATAAAAGATCAGATACCTATCTTGGTCCACCAAATCCAGGAAATAGCTAACATTTTAAAGGAAAATAACATGAAAGTAATAGATAAGAATCTATATTACATTATGGCATATGTATTTAAGTGTTAATACAAAATACCTTCTGTAAAAATTTCAGTGTTGTGACTTGTGTTAAGTAAAGTGAGGCAAGTGGATCAGAATACAAATTCAAAAGCCTTGGTGTTTGATATTTTCTGATATTTGACTTCATGATATCCTTGATAATTTGCACAAACATTTGAATATGAAATTTTACTTAAGGATTAAGTTCTTTACACTGAGTTAAATATATTATGTTGTATATAAATGTTTGTTTAGGATAAAATAGTTTAAGGTAAAATTAGAAAAACCTTAAGCCATTTTTAAAAGCCTAAACCAACATATTAAAAGTCTTTCAAATTTAGTACTGATTTTGGTAGATGCTCCTTACTAATTTTCCTTGAGAAAGCTGATGACTGTAGCAGATTATTTAAATAGGTTGATAATTTTTAAGTGTGTTTTCTTTTTACAGCTTACATGCCATGTTCATATTAAGCAATCAGATGTAGTTTTAGATAATTCAATGAACAGTTAATTCTTTCAGGAATTATGTAGCTCACCAGGAATACAAATATAATTTCAAAAAAATCTTATTTGGCATGTAACTTAATAATAAATCATCTCTGAAATTCTCACAATGGGTCTCCATAATCAAAATCAGAACTAGAAACAGAAATTTTTAATTAAAACTATTCTTTGATCACTCAAGATGAGATGATTTGATCATTATCTACAGAAATTTCATTAATCTTTAGCTATGACAAATTTGATCAAATTCAAATTTTATAACAAAATTTTATTCATAAAGACATAAGAATTCATTTTTAAAAATAAATGTATAAATACTGCTTTGTATACTTTTTAGTTAAAATCAAAACAGCTATGGTAGCCCATGTAGCCTGTGTAAGAACTGTTGGGGTCTGTACCTAGACACCAAATGGGTACACAGTGAAGGCTCAAAGGAATGAGACACACAGCATGGTCTTTAGGGCTGCAGGAGTGAAATCATCAGCAGAGCTCGTAACTCTGCTAGCTGGCTGACCTACTGACACTGGGCAGTCTGTATTTAATCAGAACAAGGAATTGAGCTGACAATGGAGGAAACCTGAAGAGGATCTTGGGAGGGGTTCAAGAACCCCTCAGAGCAACAGACAATGCTAATTAAGGAAAACTATCCAGAAAGTCTCTGGATGGCCTCGGTTCTGGCCTATCTTGCCTCCTGAGGTGTCTCCTTGTTCTCAGTTCAATCATGCCTAGGCCATGTCATAGCCCTGCACATGTATTCAGTTTCAATGCTCTCCAAAAAAGGATGTGCTCCATTAGATATTCAAGAATCTCAACTCTATTATTCTTAAGAATGAATGTTTTTTAGTCCATTAATTCATTGAATAAGTGCTTTTGAACAGTTAAAGAGTTCCAAGTCTAGGGTTAGGCTCTATTTTCACTGCAACTTGTCCATAATCAGGGAGAAAGACCCTAAATTTTTCCTGTAAGTTTTCAATTACATAGGTAATGTCCATAGGTTACTGGTTGACAGTTAATGTTCCAATTTTCACTAGAATAAAGAACTTAAATACATACTTTTTGTGATTAGTATTGACTAATTTCTCCATATTGTGAAATCCCATTTTTAGATTTGAGAAAAGGCTTCCTTAAGGAGCTATAATACATTGCTATAATCTTAAAAACTGAATGTGGTTGAAGGGAGAAGACAAGATGGCCAATCACTGAACAACAAAATACAAATCCTCCCAGGAGAAACAGCTCATAAGCCACAATAAAACACCCTGGAGAGACCCAGACAGAGGGAGATGGATCCTCTTGACACAGGAAGAAATTAAAACATAAAAAAGCTCGTCAAATACTTTGGGACTACAACTGAAACAGCTAAATATTATGGGACATAGCATTTTCGCAGTAACTTGCCAAGTTTTCACCAGCTTGAATCTGTGCCGGCCAGCAGAGCCGCCAAAACTCGTTCCCACCGCCACTCACAGGAAGCACAGCAGCACTGAAGTTGGGGGTTGGTGAGCCCAACGGAGAGCAGAGAGTGGAGCCAGTGAAGGGAACTTCATTAATCCACAGTCAGTGCTGGGAATGAGACCCCCCCATGGGAAGGGAGCAACCAAATGGGCGACATATTGGAATTGGGCAGAAGGAGCCTGAACTGGGAATGACAGTGACTTCAGTTGGTTGTTCCCTTCCTAGATCAGATTTGTGGGATTTGCTTGGACTAGGCCATGCCTCTGGCCAGGACCCAATGAGCCATCCCAAATCAATTCCCTGCACCTAGCACACACTAACTGGGTGAAGGCACCTGAAGTTTGGCTGGCCCAGTGGGGAAGGGCAGGCCTACGCAGCTGCTGCTTACACCTCAGTGACAAGATCAGGCAGGAGAGGGTGGAGGTCCCTTACCAGAATGCTTCAGAGGAAACTTGGCCAGCAGGAAAGGGAGCTGAAACCTGCATTGTAACCTATGTGGAGGAAGCCAGGGCCATGACAGGAAAGAGAGGCAGAAGGAGGCCCCCAGCCCAGAACCCTGAGAGCCCTGATCCAGGAGAGGGAAAAACAAGGGAGACAGAAGGCAGCAAACACACATCAGACATGGCTTCAATGGACATTAAGAGATATCTTCGGGACCTTGTAGACAAGCTCAAAACCGAAATATTAAATTAGGTAAAGCAGGCTATGAGTAGAGTAATAAAAGAAATTCTTTCAGGAAGCATCTCTCAGGATGATATAGACAGAAGTAGGGAGGAACACAAAAAAAGGAGAGAAACATTTGATAAAGAATGTAAAGAAAATATAGAATATATGAAGCATATTCAAAGAGACTACCAGGAAATTAAAAACTCCATTGAAAGCTGGCAAAACACCTTAAAAGAAACTAAGGATATACTATCAAAACTTGAAGACAAGTTGGCAGTGTGTGGTCATGAAAGGAAAGATTTCTTTAAAATAACAAGGAAACAGGCAGTAACAATACAAAGGCTAGAAGATGACAAGAGAATCTACAATTTAAGAATAAGAAATGTGAATGAAGAAGCAGGAAATACAGGTTAATTACAAAGGCTATTCACGGAAATAATTAAGGAAAACTTCCCAAGCATAGGAAAAGAAAACGACATTCACGAGTGTGAGGCATACAGAACTCCAGCCACCTACAACCAAATCTACACCCAGACATATAATAATCAAGATATCAGAAATTGAAAATAAAAACAGAATATTAAAAGCCATCAGAGAAAAGAAACAGATTACCTATAGAGGAAAGCCCATCAGAATCACAGGTGACTTCTCAATACAGACTATCAGATCAAGAAGGTTGGGGCAAAGAGCTCCAAGCCCTGAAAGAAAATAACCTCCAGCCCAGATTGATGTACCCCGCAAAACTCTCACTAGAAATTGATGGAGAAACAAGATGCTTCCATGACAAAGAGGAACTGGGGGAATTTGTGACCACCAAACCAACCCTACAGAGAATACTGAAGGACATTCTAGAGAGAGAAAAAAAAAAACACCAGGATTTTAGGAACAGTGGCAGAAAGGCCTCAATGAATGGGGCAGGCAGAAGAATGAAAGAGAAAAATAGACAAACAAAGGCAGAAAAATAGCATAGCAGAAATGAGGCAAAGAAGGATAGCTAGAAACTCTAACATAGATGGCCTTGATATGCTATATTGTAAATAGTGCACCAGGATTTAAAACCCACATTACTCACACTACTCTGCTTAGATGTATTATATTCTGTTCCAGTCATTCTACCTATACTAGATTTGAGGGCACAGACAGTAATCCCAAAAATAAAAGGATATTATACAGTAATCATCCTTAATTTCCTATTAACTTAATCTAAAGCTCTGTAAAACCTACACTGTTTTACCATGACTGATCATAATCGAATCTGGTTTGTTAGATTGCTGTTTTATATTGATAGATTTTATTAAAAGCTATTATGATTGATAATATCAAGTCTGAGAGTAGGCAACTGCACTTAAGATGACAAGATTCACTAGAATTCCACTCTGGTTTGGTTATTACCTGCCTTTGAAGATTTATGCTGTCTACAATATTTTATTTTTATAATATTGTTATTTACTGCTATACTCAATCATACTGCTATATTCAATTATGCCTGATGATATAGACATTCTATTGAAAATAATAAGAAACAACACAGTAATCATTGTAGATCACCTTGTACTGTGGTTTTATATGACTTTTTGATTTCATGTTTTTATAGGAATTTGTTTTTTGTCTTGCTAAGTTTTGTTTTTCCCTCTAATACAGAAAATATACAAATACATGCAGAGATTCATGCATTCATAGCTGTTTACACTCTCACTGTTTGAATATCTACTTTGTATGCTTTAATTTTGTAACTTGAGCAACTATTTCTAAGAGGACAATATGTAATTTATTAACTAGTGATTTCTTATTGTTTTTTTTTTGAATTCTGTATTACCTCTACCCTTTACATGCTTTTGTTTCTCTTTAAATAAAATTTTAAAAAATTTTAAAAAATAGTTGAAAAAAATTGAATGTTATTTTTATCTAACATTCCAAACTACAACAATGTATTTTTTTCTCCTTTGACACTTTACATAAATAAACTTTCCTTTACTTTGCATAATACTTTTCATCTTTTTCTAGGTTGGTTAAATGTTAAGTGTAGAGATATATTTATTACTGGAAATTCGAAAATCATGACTAAATGTCCAGTTCTGATATTGCAATCAACACTTTGCAGTAAGACATTTGAGAGGCAAGATTTGTGGAAAAAATGGAATTCTCTAACTTCTCCTAGCTCTTGATTAATAGCTCATGAACTAGACTAAAAGAAACTGTAATTTGAATTATCTCTTTGTTTATAGAAACTAGACTTTATATCCTAGAGATAAGAAGAGAAGAAAACTGAAGACATAAAAGTTTTCCCTTCAGTTTCTGGTGAGTAGTGAGAATACATAAGCATGGAAGAAAGGAGAATAAGAGGAGACCAAATGGGTAAGTTGCCAGTCATCCCAGGAACTGAAACTCAAGTTGCTGGAGTGGGTAAGTACTATCCAAATAGTATGAAAAGTGAGATCATTGGACCGAAAGCACCTTGGTCCTTATGGCATGCAATGAGAGTGAACTTCCATATAAAAACTATCAATTTCACCCTCAAGCTTCTACACCATGTGTACACATGCAATAAGTCTCCATATGTTATATCATAGATATTCAGAGTATCTACACAGGTTGGTAGTCTAGCTGTAGGTGAAAGACTAAATTTGAGATTGTAGAACTTGGCTGGAGACTTCAGAGAGTTCATGGATATAGTGACATCATTTGCACCTCAGCACTCACTTGTTTGTCCCTAGCACTGAGACGCGGTTGTAGCTCATCACCAACACAGCTACCCACAGCATTCAGGACTTACACAGCTTCTCAACATAAACACAGCCTTACACAGCTATTCACTACATGGACAGCCTTAATACAGGAACAAACCAATCCAGCCACTAATTCAAAACAAACATGAGGGGCATGTGATAGCAGGAATTGGATCAAAAGAAATCCCCTTTCCAAAAACTATGATTCTGCAATGCAGTCCCCTATTTCAATCTTAGAAGGAAAAGGAACAAGTCCAAACATCTGAAAGATTGGCATTTCTACAGGAAACCCAAATAAGATTTCTATTTTAGCTTATAATTTTGTCCCTTCTGTCCTCAATCAAAGCTTAAAGGTTGAGGATTCATAAGGTGAATAAAAAGCAATAGATCATGACATATTATATATTTTGCCTACTCGGGTTGAATTTGAGAAAATCCAAAACCCTACAAACATTTATAAAATTCATATAAAGATAACTTGAATTTTATATGTATTTATAGAAATATATAATGCATGAATTTATGATTTATAACTCTATATGTGTGTATTTACATTAGATACACTACATTACTTTACATCATGGAAAAAAGTTAAAACAAAATTTCATGACAAAATAATAGGGAAGTAATAATAGTTAATACATTACATATTGTTTTCCTTACAGTAGTTATTCAGGCTATGAGATATGGGCATAATTATTTCTTCAATCAATATTAGCACAAACCCTCCTTTTAATGAACTAAGAGACACTCAGAGTACAACTGACTTGCATTTTTTCTCTTTTCCCTACTGTCTTTTCCTCTTTCACCCATCCCAGTTCCTTTTTCCTTTTAAACAATTTTTCCCACTTCATATATAAAATCTTAATAGATATATTAGTTCTAGAAAACTAAAAGTAAACATTTTAAATGCCTTAGATACCATTAAATTACCATTTGCTTCAAAGAATGAACTAAATAAAGTTGAATTGTCAAAGAAACTGAAGATAAATTTTTTCAATGCTGCTATTACGCAGTTTTAATAACGATTATAGAGCTTCAGGGTGTGATATAGAACAATCATATTCCTTTTTTTTTTTTTTTGCCATATTGTCATCTGTCAGGGTGCAAATGTGTCAAAATCAGTTGTTATAGTTTAGATCCAGAATGTTTCCAAAAGTCTTACATTCAGAAATGAACATGGGCAGAAAGAGTTGATTACTGGGGAGATGACTTTGAAGGTTACCTTCCCATCCCCAGCTCTTTCCTTCTCTATCCACCTCCTGGATGCCATGAATCAGGCCACCCCTGGACTCACACCACTAAAACCAGGAGCCAAAATAAACCTCTCCTCACTAACTTATAGGAATAAAGTACTTTGTT
Source organism: Hydrochoerus hydrochaeris (assembly GCA_004027455.1). NCBI lineage: Eukaryota > Metazoa > Chordata > Mammalia > Rodentia > Hydrochaeridae > Hydrochoerus > Hydrochoerus hydrochaeris. The sequence continues at coordinate 198,126 of PVLA01000641.1, forward strand.
CCAAGGGCAAGAAATCAGCTAATATATGAATCATGGATGAAACTAAACCTGTAATTCCTAATCCCTTAAAACCTGCTTCCTATAGCTACAGGAATTCAAAAGTGACAAAAAAGATGAAAAGTAGGAGAGTTAACAAAATGCCTAATAAGACTCCATGTCTATTTCTTTTCTTTTTATTTATTTAAAGACAAACAAAAGAATGTGTAGGGTAGAGATAATATAGAATTTCAAAAAAAAATAAGAAATCACTAGTTGATAAATTACATATTGTCCTCTTAGAAATAGTTGCTCAAGTTGCAAAATTAAAGCATACAAAGTAGATAGTCAAACAGTGAGAGTGTAAACAGCTATGCATCCATGAATCTCTACATGTATTTCTATACTTTCTGTATTACAGGGAAAAATAAAACTTAGCAAGACAAAACAAATTCCTATAAAAACATGAAACCAAAAAGTCATATAAAACCATGGTACAAAGTGATCTACAATGAATACTGCGTTGTTTCTTATTATCTTCAATAGAATTGTCTATATCATCAGGCATAATTGAATATAGCAGTATAACTGAATATAGCAGTACATAACAATATTGTTAAAATAAAACATTGTAGACAGTATAAAATTTCAAAGGCAGGTAATAATCAAACCAGAGTGGATATTCTAGTGAATCTTGTCATCTTAAGTGCAGTTGCCTATACTCTCAGACTTGATACTATCAAATCATAACAGCTTTTAATAAAATCTATCAATACAAAACAGCAATCTAAAAAACCAGATTCGATTACAATCAGTCATGGTAAAACAGTGTAGGTTTTACAGAGCTTTAGATTAAGTTAATAGGAAATTAAGGATGATTACTGTACTATATCCTGTTATTTTCAGGATTACTGTTTGTGCCCTCAAATCTAGTACAGGTAGAATGACTGGAACAGAATATAATACATCTTAGCAGAGTAGTGTGAGTAATATGGGTTTTAAATCCTGGTGCACTATTTACAATATAGTGTATCAAGGCCATCTATGTTAGAGTTTCTAGTTATCTTTCTCTGCCTCATTCCTGCTATGCTATTTTTCTGCCTTTGTCTATTTTTCTCTTTCATTCTTCTGCCTGCCCCATTCATTGAGGCCTTTCTGCCACTGTTCCTAAAATCCTGTTTTTTTTTTCTCTCTCTAGAATGTCCTTTAGTATTCTCTGTAGGGTTGGTTTGGTGGTCACAAATTCCCCCAGGTCCTCTTTGTCATGGAAGCATCTTGTTTCTCCATTAATTTCTAGTGAGAGTTTTGCGGGGTACATCAATCTGGGCTGGAGGTTATTTTCTCTCAGGGCTTAGAATACTTCACTCCAAGCTCTTCTTGATCTGATGGTCTGTGTCGAGGAGTCAGCCATGATTCTGATGGGCTTACCTTTATAGGTAATCTGTTTCTTTTCTCTGACAGCTTTTAATATTCTGTTTTTATATTGAATTTCTGGTATCCTGATTATTATATGTCTGGATGTAGCTCTGTTTTGGTTGTAGGTGGCTGGAGTTCTGTATGCCTCACACAACAGAATTTTCTTTTCCCATGCTTGGGAATTTTTCCTTAATTAATTCCATAAATAGCCTTTGTAATTCACCTGTATATATTCCTGCTTCTTCGTTCATGTTTCTTATGCTTAAATTGTAGATTCTCTTGTCATCTTCTAACCTTTTTATTGTTACTGCCTGTTCCCTTGTTATTTTTAAGAGATCTTCCCTTTCATCATCACACACTGCCAACTTGTCTTCAAGTTTTGATAGTCTATCCTTAGTTTCTTTTAAGGAGTTTTGCCAGCTTTCAATGGAGTTTTTAATTTCCTGATAGTCTCTTTGAATCTGCTTCATGTATTCTATATTTTCTCTGTATTCTTTATCAAATGTTTCTCTCCTTATTTGTGTTCCTCCCTTCTTCCATCTGTATATTCCTGAAAGAATATCTTTTATTACTCTACTCATACCTTGCTTTAACTGATTTAATATTTCAGTTTTGAGCTCATCTACAAGGTCCCAAAGGTATCTCTTAATGTCCATTGAAGCCGTGTCTGATGTTACATGTTTGCTACCCTTAGTCTTCCTTGTTTTTCCCTCTCCTGGATCAGGGCTCTCAGGGTTCTGGGCTGGGGGCCTCCTCCTGCCTCTCTCTCCTTTCATGGTCCCAGCTTGCTCCACACAGGTTACAGTGCAGGTCCCAGCCCCCTTCCCTGTTGGCCACATTTCCTCTGAAGCATGCTGGCAAGGGACTTCTGCCCTCTCCTGACTGCTCTTGTCACTGAGGTATAAGCAATGGCTGCATATGCCTGCCCCTTCCCACCAGACTAGCCAAACTTCAGGGGCCTTCACCAAGCTAGTGCATGCTAGGCGCATGGAATCATTTTGGGACAACTCATTGGGTCCCGGTCAGGGGCACGGCCCAGTCCAAGCAAATCCCACAAATCTGCTCTAGGGAGGGAGCAACCAAATGAAGTCACTGTCGCTCCCAGTTCAGGCTTCTCCGGCCCAATTCCAACATGTGACCCATTTGGTCAAGCCCTTCCTGTGGGGGGTGTCATTCCCAGCACTGACCATGGATTAATGAAGGTCCCTTCACCAGCTCTGCTCTATGTTGGGCTCTTCAACCCCCGACTTCAGCATTGCTGTGATTCCTGTCAGTGGCAATGGGAACAAGTTTGGGTGGCTCTGCCGGCCGGTGCGGATTCAAGCTGGCATAAATTCAGGCTGGCGCAAAGTTGGCAGGTCGCAGTGAAAATGCTGTGTCCTGTAATTTTTAGCTGTTTCAATAGTAGTCCTGATGTATTTGACAGGCTGTTTTGCATTTTAATTTCTTCCTGTGTCATGAGGATCCATCTCCTTCTGTCTGGGTCTGTCCAGGTTGTTTTATTCTGGCATATGAGTTGCTTCTCCTGAGAGGGTTTGTATTTTGTTGCTCACTGGTTGGCCATCTTGTCTTCTCCCTCCATGTCTATTTCAGTGAGAACCAAAATAACTATCCCTACCTAATTTAAATTCCCTCCTAACTTATAACCATTCATATCAATGTTTGATTCCAGCCATAAGTTATAGGAATCTGCCTACTTTTCAATTCTTTTTCATTTCTGAAAGAAATGAAAAACTTTTCAATTTTGGAAGAAAAGTTAGAAATTATATATTCTCCTTCCCTAGAAAGGTGAGGTATCTTTCCAAGAAGAGCTTGTTTGTTTAAAACATTATGCATTATAAATTGAATCTGTACACAAAAGACATATATCACTATGCTGACATTTTATAATAAACAGTAAACAACAGGAAATGACAGTAAAAGAATCCAAATTGAAATTTTCTTGATTTTCAGCTACATAAAGTTTAAGAAATTACATGTTTACATAACAAAAGTCTTGCTACACTAAAAAATGAATAGCTCCTGATTTTGTTAAATAAATCCAACTAATTTCTCTCTTCTTATAGGCCATTTAAATTTATCATTTTCCAAAGAAAGAGTCTTTAAAAATGACAATAAAAAGTTAAATGCCCAGAAAGGGTAACTTACTGTGACCTATATGAGTATAAAATCCAGTACAAAAACATTCTCTAATTTCATTCTGCAGGAGTGAGACTGTGTTTTTCTTCTGTGTATCATTTTTCATGGTCATAGTGTACTGTTTAAAGACAAAAAGCAAGAAGTAGGGATTTTTATTTGGAGGAGAGCATTCAGAATAGATATTTATTCCTATCTTTCATAATAGCATTAATAGGTCTTATAAATGCATTTCACTTACAAGATTTTAAATGCACCCTTTTGGATTTTCTTGCATGAAATCAATTATTGCAGAAAGCTGAATCAGAGAGATAAGTATCTGGAATGATTCAAGGTTCCAGAAAAAAACAAAAGTTGGTACAGGGACATATAGAAAGAAAGAATAAAAAGGATCATCTATTCATATTTGGTGACAGGCAGATTTCTGTTATTTTATAAGACCTGAAATTAACTACTCCAAAAGAGATTGGAACTGATGAATCCAACATTTGAGAGTATTTGACATGCCTGGAAAAGCAGCCATGTGAAAGATTAAAACAGCCCTCTTTGATTTCAGCTCTTGAAGAGCAGCAGAATCAGTCATGGAGGACAATTGAAAAGAACTTTTATTTTACAGTGATATTATTGGTACATAGATGTCATTTAATTGCTGATGAAATTATTTCGGAGGTTTATAGTTTGCACTTATATTTTGCCTTTTGATTTGTACATAAGCAGAAAGCATAATTCTGATACATATTGCATTTCATTAACATGAGGCCACCATGAAGAAAAAGGAAATGAGCTCTGCACATTGGTCTTGGCAACTCTTAAAGATGGATCAAGTGCCTTTTGCATAAAACAATATACATGAAATTTTGGAGGTAATGGATGGAACATTATGACTTATACTTAGATGTTTCCCCAAAGCTGCATGTGCTCGTAGGTGGAGTTTTTCAGGCATTGTAGGAAATAGGGTGTGTGATGATGTGGTTAAAGATATTATACTGAGATGAATGGTATGTTGCTGTAATTAAAGGGCCACCACCTAGAGTGTGAGAGTTTCCCATCCTGAGGACAGGGATCCAATAGAATATAACACATAGAAATAGGGCTGCTGCTGTTACCTGCCACTTGCTGCTTGCTACCTTACTGCTTGCTGCCTTCTGCTTGCCCTGGTTTGCCATGGGCTGTTTCTCCTCCATGATGCCCCTCTGCCATGTCACCCTGCCTTGAAGCCAGTTGACTGTGGGCCAAAATTTCTACAAACTGTCAGTCAAAATAAACCTTACCTCTTTTAACTTTGAATGTTGGATATCTTGCCTCAGTAGGGAGAAAAGTGGCTAAAATAATAACCTAAAGTAGATGAGAGGATCTGCCATTTTATACAAAGGACTTGGGCATTCTGAGATTTTGTGCAGTACATTCTGCAAAAGTGTTGGAACAGGGGACTTGGAAAAGATGGCAGATCAATAAGCAGCAGAATACAGAGCCTCCCTGAGAGAGACAACTCATGTGGGAATAAAACATCCTGGAGAATTCCAGACAGAGGAAGATGGATCCTTTCAACCCAGGAAGAGACTAAAGACAAAAGAGCTGGTTAAACATGCAGTCATGGTGCTTCCATTGGAGAAGCTAAGATTAGAGGCTGCAGCTTTCTCACAGGAGCTGCCTGAATTCAAACCGCCACAACTGGTCAGAGGGGCCTGAACTCATGCATCTGCTACCCACTGGAGCCACCCAAAATCACGCTGCTGCAACTAGCCAGTCACTCTGAAGATAGAGATCAGTGAGCCCATTGGAGAGCCCAGTGGGGAGGGGCCAGCATATGTCACTCCTGCTTAAACCTCAGTGACCAAGAGCAAACTGGAGAGGGCAGAAATCCCTAATTAGGGCGCTTCAGAAGAACCATAACCAACAAGAAAAGGGGCTGGGACCTCCACTATACACCTGTATGGAAGAAACCAAAGACATGAGAAGAAAAAGAAACAAAAAAAGTCCCCCAGCCTCCAACCCTGAGAACAATCCAGGAGAGAGGTAAATAAAAAAGAGATTGAGGGCATCAAACATGCAACATCAGACACTGCATCAACGGACATAAAGAGATATCTCCGGGACCTCGTAGATGAGCTCAAAACTGAAGTATTAAATCAAGTAGAGCAAGATATAAGTAGATCAATAAAAGAAATGCTAAGCACCTCACAAGAAGACACAGACAGAAGGGAGGAACATGAAAAAAGGAGAGAAATGTTCAATAAAGAATATAAAGAAAACCTGGAATATATGAAGCAGATTCAAAGAGATTACAAGGAAATTAAAAACTCCATTGAAAGCTGGAAAAACTGCTTGAAAGAAACTAAGGATAAACTATCAAAACTTGAAGACACATTTGCAATGTATGATTATGAAAGGAAATGTCTCTTTAAAAATAACAAGGAAACAGACAGTAACAATACAAAGGCTAGAAGACAAAAAGAGAATCTATAACTTATGAATAAGAAATGTGAGCCAAGAAGCAGGAGTAAATACAAAGGAAATAAAAAGGCTATTCACAGAATTAATTAAGGAAAACTTTCCAAGCATAGGAAAAGAAAATGATTTTCAGATGTATGAGGCATACAGAACTCCAGCCACTTCCAACCAAAACAGAGCTACACCCAGACATATAATAATCAAGATACCAGAAAGTCAATATAAGAACAGAATATTAAAAGCCATCAGAGAAAAGAAACAGATTACCTATAAAGGAAAACCCATCAAAATCATGGCAGACTTCTCAACACAGACCATCAGATCAAGAAGAGCTTGGAGGGAAAAATTCCAAGCCCTGAGAGAAAATAACCTCCATCCCAGATTGATGTACCCTGCAAACTCTCTCTAGAAATTAATGGAGAAACAAGATGCTTCCATGACAAAGAGGAACTGGGGGAATTTGTGACCATCAATCCAACCCTATAGAGAATATTGAAGCATGTTTGAGAGAGAGAGAAAAAAATACCAGGATTGCCAGAACAGTGGCAGGGAGATCTCAATGAATGGGGAATGCAGCAGAATGGAGAAAAGTAGACAGCCAATGGCAGAAAAGTAGCATAGAAGAAATGAGGCAGAGAAGGTTGGCTATAAACTCTAACATAGATGGCCTTGATACACAAAAAAAAAGAAGAAAGAAAGAAAGAAAGAAAGAAAGAAAGAAAGAAAGAAAGAAAGAAAAGAAGAAGAAGGAAGGAAGGAAGGAAGGAAGGAAGGAAGGAAGGAAGGAAGGAAAGAAGGAAGGAACAGGCAGAGTAGATCAGGATATAGGGTCCACCAAAATGCTCTGTATAAGAAATAAAATCAGCCTGAAAGAAGGTTTATGGACCGAAAATCAAATATGAGAAAACATCCTCTATGTGACAGGGAACCAGAGAGAAATAGGGGCAACTCGACCAGCCTCTGCAGATAGGTTGGAAAGACAGAATACTTATGTGTAGTAGAGAACTACTCAACTATAACGAAGGAAAGCCTTGAGGCTTTTGTAGGTAAAGGAATACAACTTGAGATCAAGTCCAGGTGTGAGATGGTTTGGAACCACTTATGTAAATAGAAGGTTGCCCCCCCAGTCTAAAAACTGATGGAGTTGGTGGGACCCAAAATGCACAGCACCCTGTGGGAGTGAAAAGGGAGGAATAGTCCAAAAAAAGAAAAAAGGCAGGGGATATTGTTAATAGCATACCAGGATTTAAAACCCACAATACTCACACCACTCTGTTTAGCTGGATTATATTCTGTTCCAGTTTGTCTACTTGTACTAGATTTGAGGGCACAGACAGCTATCCTGAACATAGCACGATATAGTATGGCAATCATCCTTAATTTGCTATTAACTTAATTTGAAGCCCTGTATAATTTACACTGTTTTACTATGACTGATCTTAATTGAATCTGGCTTGTTAGATTCCTGTTTTGTATTGACAGATTTTATTCAAAGCTGTTATGATTGATATCATCAAGTCTGAGAGTACAGACAGCTATACTGAAGATGACAAGATTCACTAGGATACCCACTCTGGTTTGATTATTGCCTGCTTTTGAAATTTTACACTGTCTACAATGTTTTCTTTTTATTTATATTGTAATGTACTGTTATATTCAATTACACTGCTATATTCAATTATGCCTGATGATATGGACAATTCTATTGAAGATAACAAGAGACAACATAGTAACAATTGTAGATCACCTTGTACTTGGTTTTATATGACTTTTTTGATTCATGTTTTTATAGGAATTTGTTTTGTTTTGTCTTGCTATGTTTTGTTTTTCCCTGTAATACAGAATGGATAGGAATACATGTAGAGACTCATGCATGCATAGAACCTATAAATAGTTTATAAGAACCAATTATATAATGCATGATGAAATGAACAACTACTTTGAAGAAAAAGAGGCTACAGTACCCAGTGTTGATTCCATAGCATCATGATGTGAAATCCAGCAATACTATTATTCTTTGTTCAGAGTGATCTTAACCTGTTTTGTTTTGTTTAATTTCAACATATATGAAGGTATGGACAGCTATTTTGAAGAGAATGAGAGACACTATGACAGACATTGTTGATCTCCCTATTGTCTGGTCTTGAAGACCTAAAATGCCTCCCTCATCCTGTTCAGATCAGTTCTATACTATGTTATTTCATGTGGATTCTCTGTATGTGAAGATATGGACAACTATTTGGAAGAAAATAAGAGACAATATGATAGATAGTGAAGATCTCTGATGATCTTGCTTTGAAATTTATGTCACTTACATTGCTTTTTTGTGTTCTGTTTTGTTCTTCTTTTGTTGTGTTTAATTTCACCCTCTTTAAAATAAAAAAAGTATTGGAACAAATCTTCTAGCAATATTGAGAGGTGACTGTACAGAACAGAGGTGGGGAATGAGAGAAAGGGAGAGTTGGACAGAGAGGGAAAGAGAATGAGGCAAATGTAGTATTAATATTTGAGGATGTAAACCAAATGATAGAGGAATTTTCTGTAATAAACTTTTTGTCTTCAATAAGTCTGAAATTATGTCCAATTAATAAACTTCAAGAAAAAATGAAATAAGGCAGGCTACGATAAAACTGCTGAGTATGAAACTTGCCATCCCCAGGTCACTTTTATTTGGGAAATGCCACCCTGTGGCTACTTTCACAGCCCTGATCTGCTGATTGCTAGTAATAAGATCTGGAGCCTGACCTGTAACAAATTTCCCCACTTCATCACTTAAGTACAGTTGATAGAACTTTTTGGAACTGTATGATTCTTAGAATTCAGCATTATATAGGAAACATTTCATTATCTCATGTCCAATCAAGATGCAATTACATTTCCAAAAATGACTGAGAAGTTTTTATCATATTTGATTTGCAATTTTGGAAATAATGCATTATGCAATGTTATTTAGCAAATTCAGCAAATCTGTTATTTACAAAGGCAAAAACATTTGTAAGTCACTCAATATAATAAGCAGCAAAGATTTAATATGCAAAAAAGAAACTAATCTTGCATTAAATTTAGAGTTCTAAGTAGTTTTTAGTTGATAGTATTAAAGAAAAGTTATAATGAGCTTCAATGAAAAAGTTTTAGTTCTCTGAACTATTCAAAATGGTATTATCCTAGTAACTATAAAAATTAAAAGTAATTACTCATACTCCTATAGAGTAGGGCATTTATTTTGATATCTTTATACATGTCAGTTCTATAAATTCAGTTTTCCAGGATTATGAACCCATAGTTATGAGGTTGATAGTCTTTTAAATGATGTATATTCTTCACCAGCTACCAAGGTGTTATATTTTCTTTTGTCTAACTGATAAATCTCAGATTTCAAGCCATCTTTACACACTAAAGCTATGAAGAAAGTAGCTTATTAAGTGTCAAAATACAGACCAAAAAAAAGCCAAGACCTGTGCCAGTTTCTTTTTCTCATAGTCTTATTATACTTCTTGCCAAATCTTTCAGCTTCAGAATAATAATTTTATTAATTGCATTGGCAAAAAATTCAAACACAAAGCAATAATAATTATAGAATAATGAGAAAACATGTCAGGAGAAGTTACTACTTGTCTGGTACTAGGTTAACCTTGTGTATATTCACTGTCTTTCTTAAAAGAAATCTAAAAGCTTTATCTCCAGCTGCTGAATGAGCTAGAACTGAGCTGTCTGGGCCACCTTGTTAATTCAAGATCATCTCTTTGTATCAACATTCTTAGCCTTGATCACACCTGCAATGGACTTTTACCTTGTAAAACAACTAATTCATAGGAACCTGGAATTAGGATGTGGACAGCTTTAAGGGGCCATTCTCTGCCTACCACATGCCAAATGACACATACATGGGAAAATATTTTGGACTAGGATACCTCTGGGACAAAAGTTTTGATGCATTAAGAGTATAGTACATAACATGGAATGAGAGGCACAGCCAACAAATTCCTGCCTCTGAGAGAGACATGGATGGAAGATGAAGAGAAGAGATCCCTCCTCTGAGGACAATAAGTGAACATTCAGGGACTTTTGTTTTCTCAGTCCTCAGTGAGAAATGCTCTGAGGCTTCACTGGAAATAGACATTAAAGAAATGAATGCATCTCTCAAAATAAAACCTTAAAAGTAAACTATCTTGTTAACGAGTAAGAAACACCCATCGGATTGGGTTAGCCTAGTTATGGGTGTGATGGAGTAACAGACTTTCTGAAGATGCATGACCCACTCTGAGTGTGTGTGTGGCACCAGCCAAAAGGTTGTAACTTGGATGGATGAAAAGGGAGAGAAGGAAGATGCACTTCTTCTTTGGAGGAGCTCCAGTCTTCGCCCTCACTTTTGGACATCAGTCTCAGGTTTCCCGCCCAGATTCTTTAGCCTTTCAGCTGTAAACTACATTTCTGCATCTAACCCTTGCAGAATTATCATCTCAGCAACAAGAATGTAGTTGACATTTCTTCCCACTCAAAAGTGATTTTGAAAGGATGTTTTGTGTACTCCTTTCTCACTGGTTTAGATTTAACTTCCATACTACCAAACACCCTACTTTCAGAGAAGTGGTTTCCGGCTTTCACAGGATAACATCCTGTTATTCTAAAATGCTCAAACTCAATTCTGCAGACAATTACAGGAAAAAATGTCTTTCTGTAAATTCTATAAAAATTTTAAATGATTACAACTTCAAGTTTAAGCCTTCACATCTCTAATGTTATAATTTTGATAATTCATGTCAAATGCTGAATCATTATAACATTAAACAATGAAACCATGTCATTGCTAAATGTCATCTGTAGAGTATCAAAAATATCTTCAATGTCAATGTTACAGCTATAATTACAGGGACAATTGGTGACAGGTTGTGATCAATACTTTATTCTGATAAGGTCACCATCATTAGTCTGTTGCCCTCACTGGCTGAAAACCATTTCCAATTTCAAATCAAAAACACTTGGCATCTACTGTGCAAAATCTCAGTCTTTCTTTTCAAAGTCATTGATTAAGTTTTATTTTCACGGTGAAATGAGCATGAAAGCAGAAGCAAGCTTCTCATAGTCTTAAGTACTTTAATATTTTTATACAGTTGAATAAGAGTTAGTTTTTTTTAAAATCATCCCTGCTTTCATCTTAAAATCTGTTAAACTCAAATGTTGGTATTTAAATTATTTTTGAGTCTTCTAATATAATAATTCTAATGGCTTAATTTAATTAAGCAAACATAATATTTAGTATGCATGCTCTATGTTCTCCAGAGAAACTACTGATTTTCAGTCTTTCAATTTCTGAGGGAAAATCTGCATTCAGATTTTTACCACGTAACACCTTGCACTTTACAATTAAGATGTTTGCATTTGTTACCAGATGAGCTACCTGATTAAGGCAAACCTCCTTCCCTGTGATAATAAAAATGTAAATTATAGAAAATTTAAAGAAAAAAACTAGCAAAATTTTTAAATAATTCCTGTGAAGTCTTGAAAAATAATCTATTAGGCATAAATAAAAAGGATTTCCAAGCACAAACCAGAGTGCAAAATTTACAACTTTGATATTTGTAGCAAAATTGATACATATGACAATGGGAATTTTTCCCAAAGCCATCCTCAAAAGCATGATAAGATAAAATAAGAAAATAAATACAAGGTATATTTATTAAAATGAATAAATGTATAATAGTAAATACTTCATGATATTTTGGAGTAAAATTTAGGGTCTCCAGGTTTCTAGATTTATGGCTCAGTAAACTGAATAGAAGGTAATGCTGTCTTTCTCACTTTCTTAGTACATGTGTAGTCCATCATGTTTACAGCCCTTGTGTGGAGTTGGTGCATGTACATAGCATGTCTTCATTTTTTTTTTTACCTTTCCCCTCTTCCATCTCTTAAGGCCCTTTCCATTTGAGGAGGACCTGTCTCCCTGCATCCTAGTATGTTTCATTTTGCTCTTTATTTATAATTTTGGTTTCTCATATATGAACAACTGCGTGATATTTAAACTTGTGTGTCTAATTTATCTCACTTAACATTATGGTCTCCAAGCATCCATTTTCCTACAAATGACTCAAGTTGATCTTTCTTTATGGCACAGTAGTACTTCACTGTGTATAAATACTACATTTTCTTTCTTCATTTATCTGCTGATGGACCTATAGGCCATGTCCAAGACTTAGCTACTATTAATCATGCTTCTATAACCATAGGTATGCATGTATTACTGTAATATGATGTCTTTGATTATTTTGGGAAGATACCTTGTCCTCAACATAGAAAATTCAAGTCATGATAGCAATGTGGTAAGATTGGGAGAAATGATGAATTTATTTTTACTAGTCTCTCTAAGTTACCTGAAATCATTCAGATGGAAAGTCTACATATAATTGGATATATGTATCTAGAATTCAGGATAATAATCTAGAAAGACTGAACTTGGAGTTATTAATGGCTAGGTGATGCATGGAGCTGTGTGATGAACTTATTCAAGAAGTATACAGCAAGAAAATAATACAGTCAAGCAAGGACTCCTGAATAGCAACCACTTCGCAGACTAAATTGCAGGAGATAAAGAAAATTCTATGTAGTAGAGTGAAAAATGACTCAACAAAAATACAGGGAAAATGAAGAGTGATTAACCACCCAAAGACCAAAAAGCAGAGTCAGCTTAAATACTAAAGGAATTGTCAAGTGTCTAGTACAGTCCTATTCTTTTTAAAAAGACAAGAATAATATCCAACAGGGTGTACTGAACACAGAACTAGGCTGCCATGGGTGACACTGAGAAATTAGATTCAGCAATCACCTTGGTGGAAGCCTGACTCTAGAGAACCTAAGTGTTAGATTATACACTGTAAACCAGTCTACCAGTTAACATTGATTTTTCAACTTGACTGTATAAAGAGATTTCTGAAAAGGAGATTCTATTATGAGGGCACTGACCTCATCAGTGGGCAACCCATTGATAAGTGCATGGTTCAGTGGACTATTAGAAAGTGGGTCTAGGAGGAAGTGACCATGGGGGTAAGAGCTGGGGAATTGCATTTGTGCCTTGGTCTCTTCTCTGGCTTTTCCCTGCCTCTCTGCTTCCTGACTTACATGAAGTGAGTAGCTTTATTTCATGACACCTTGCACCATGAAGGTCTTCCTCACCAGTTTCACAAGAAGAGAACCGTGTTAACTCAAACCCACCATAATGAAATCTGATGCATGGAGTAGAAGTTTCTCATACTCTGATCCAAAATAAAACATTTTCCCTTCAGCATTTTATGCCAAGTATTTTGCCTCATCAATATAAAGGTGACTAATACCTTTATATTGATGATGCCTGGTATTTTTTTTCTTTTTCCAGAAAGTTTACCCATGAAGTGATAGAGTCATAGTAGCAGCTATTGGAGGTGAAAGAACTGAGGCTTTTTTAAAAAAATCAGAAGATAATCAGAACAATCATATTCCAAACAAGGTTTCATTGACAAAATATAAATAATGTGTGGAGGAACTGATGAAGAAGCTCACTGGGGATGTAAGTGAGGGAAAGATACAGAGGAGATCTACAATTTAATCTTTGGGAAGACAAGGGGGAAAGTGAGCAGAGGTCTAGAAGGAGATACATGTGTGTTAGCTGAGGGTAGGAGAAAGACAAGTTCCTGCAGTATCTCATATTTTTCTTCCAAATGAAAAATGAAGTGATCTTCTGACCATTCCAAGAAACACAGCATGGTACAAATTTTCAGAAGAGTAGAGAAAGTTTTAAAATCTGTGGAAGAAAGAACAACTAGTTAATGACATAAAATGATTTCTAAGCACTACAAATAAAACAGCTTAGGGAAGAGACTATAAATTTGTAATAGAAACATCTGCAATTTCTAATCTTACCTGATATACCATTTTAGTACAAAATCATGGATCACTGAATTGATTCAGCTTAAAGTTTCTTTCCATTGTTGATAGGATAAATGCACAAACAAAAAAGTGTAAGGTATGCTTTAAATATAATTATTGCACCATACTAACAGAAGAGTATTTATAAGGAGGAAGAGCTGGTAGACTAAGAGAAAGTGGATGCAGCCACAAATCCAGAATATTCAAATGTTTACAAAATAAGTTTTCTTGTAAAAGAATATTTCAGTAAAAGTTTATGGTGCAAGAACAAACAATTAAAGATTTTCATCTAGAAAATGGATCTGTACTAGATGTTTTGAAAGAGCTGACATTTGTCTTAATAATTTTTTATTGAATCTGAACTTATAACACTGCTTCCTTCTCTGTGTGTGGGAGGGGAATCGGGGTGGGGATCTTGTGGTACAGGAGACAGAACCCAGGAACATGCTGCCACTGAGCTACATCCCCATCTTTTTACTTTAGTTTAAGAAAAGCCCTGGCTGGGCTCAAACTTGCAAGCTTCCTGCCTCAGCCTCCCCAGTGCTAGGATTATAGGCATACACAAATGTCCCTGGATGTTGCCTTCTTTCTCCTAACAAATAATTACCTCCAGTTCAATAAACTATGTATTCTTCCCAGAATCTTCTGTCTTATCACTGCAAATCTTTGTTGCTCCTAGGTGAACTTTCATCTATTTATTCTTTTCATTTGCAATACAGGTATATTTCTAAAATATCATACAGCTCATTATTTTTTCCCCTAGGATGTTACTTCGCCTTTGCTTTATTCAAAGGACAAGATTTTACAAATATTTTAACATTGCATCAGATACTTTGTGTCTGTCTCATCTCATTTTTTTATTACTTATTGCTCTGCAAGATCATATTTGCACCTGTTTGTTTATTTTACTAGGGATTGAACCTCAGTCTAGGCTGAGTTCAAACTTGACCCTCTGGTCTCAGCTTCCTAAGCCACTGGGATATAATATTATCATTACCTTTTGTTAACAGCTTTTACTCTCTTTAAACTTTCCTCTCTACCTTCATCTTTCATATTACAATTTTCTCAGGATAAACAAGTATTTATTTACCTTTCCCTCACACTCATGAGGGATGAGTTGGATAACTGTTAGTCTTGCTTTTCTTTTGGAGCATTAACAGCATTTTAGTCTATATTACTGACTTTTCTAATTTTTATCCATATGTACGCTGGATCTTTCTCTTTGCATAATGCTTACCCACTCTGTGTGGTATCAATTTGACTTTACTGTCACCTAAAAACACTGGAACTGGATCTTCTTTCAATCCGGGGAACTGAGGCTGCATGAGGTGAGTTACAGCATGCTTGCACTGGCTCAGGGAAAGCTTTAGATTATGGTTTCCAGTGGTTAGGAGCCCGCCCAGCTTCCTAAAATCCCAGAGGTGACACTAGAGCTTCCTCTGTCCTGACTGGACCACTCCTAGTGACTTTCTTTCAATCTGGAGAGCTGAGGCCCCACGAGGTGAGTTACAGTGCACCTGCGAGAATTCTAGGAGCCAAGGGCACAGGAAGTGATTTCCAACACACTCAGGGGATGCTTTGGAACATTGCTTGAAACCTGGAAAAAGAGGAAAATGACAAGATGAAAGACCAAAATGCAATCTCAAACCTCCAACCCATCCCAACAGAACTAGGAGCAATGTACATAGAAGAAAATACAAGCCATACACCTGAAATGCCTGAAATGATATCAACTGAAACAAAGAAACAACTCCAGGAAGCTTATAAAAGAACTCAAATTAGAAATAATCTCCCATGTAAAAGAAGAAATGATAAAGGTAATTAAAGAACTGCTGAACACATCTGATAAAGACAGTTAAAAAATTAGAGGAACAGTGCAAAAAGATGGAAACCCTGAATGAACAATATAAGAAACAAACAGAATGCATGAAGCAGATTCAAAGAGATATACAGGAAATCAAAAATTCCATTGAAAGGTGGCAAAATCACCTCAACAAAAGTGAAGATAGAATTTCAGACCTCGAGGACAAGACTGCAGCCAGTGAACAGGAAAGGAAAGATCTTTTAAAAATAACAAGGAATCAGAAAATAATAATTCAACAGTTGCAAGATGATGCAAACAAAAACAACATAAGATTGATAGGAGAAACAAAAAAGAAGGGGACAACACAAATAATAATAAGAGGCTATTTACAGAAGTAATAGCTGAAAATTTCCCAAACATGAGAATGGAAATTGACATATGGACGAGTGAAGCATATAGAACTCCAAATAGCCATATCCAAAACAAAACTACACCCAGACAATAATAATCACCATCCCAAAAATCCAACATAAGAACAGAATATTAAAAGCTGTTATGTCAAAAATAAACCAATATATACAGTTATAACCATTACTGTAAATGGCCTCAATTCACCAATTAAAAGAAACAGACTGGCAAAATGGATAAAGAAACAACATCCAACCATATGCTGTCTACAAGAAACCCATCTAACCCGAAAGAAAACTCATAGACTGAAAATCAAAGGTTGGAAAATAATACTTCATGCAACAGGAACCCCCCCAAAAAGTAGGAGTAACTATTCTGTTTACAGACAATGTGAATTTCAAACCAAGAATGATCCAAAGAGATAAAGAAGTTCACACATGCATACTTGTTAGGGTAAAATTTCAAGAGGAAGAGATAACAATCTTAAACACATATGCACAAATTCCAGAGCACCCAGCTACACAAAACAAGTATTAACAGAAACAAATCATGTGATCATTTCTATAGATGCAGAAAAAGCTTTTGAAAAGGTCCAACAATCAATCATGATAAAAACCTTACAGAGAATTGGAATAGATGGTCTTTTCCTCAATATTATAAAGGCCATCTATGAAAAAACAACAGCCAGCATCATATTAAATGGCCAAAAACTGAAAGTCTTTACATTAAAATCAGGCATAAGACAAAGATGTCCATTATCACCACTCCAATTCAACAATTAGACAAGAGAGAGAAATAAAAAGAGTAAAGATAGGAAAAGAGGAAGTTAAATTATCATTATTTGCAGATGACATGATACTCAACATAGAAGCCCCCCAAAACTCCATTGAAGGACTCTTAGATATGATAAATAAATTCAGTAATGTAGCTGGATACAAAGTCAATACTCAAAAATCAATAGCATTTCTATACACTAACAACAAAATCACTGAGAGAGAAATAAGAGAAGCCCCACCCTTCACAATAGCATCCCAAAAAATGAAATACTTAGGAATTAATCTAACACAACAAGTAAAAGATCTATTCAGGGAAAATCATAATACCCTGAACAAAGAAATCAAAGAGGACCTCAGAAAATGGAAAGATATCCCTTGTTCATGGATAGGAAGAACAAACGTTGTGAAAATGGCCATTCTCCCAAAATTGTTACACAGATTAAATGCAATCCCAATCAAAATACCACTAGTATACATCATAGATCTAAAAAAAAAAAACACTCTTAAAATTCATCTGGAACCAGAAGAGACCTAGAATGGCAAAGGCAGTTCTAAGCAGCAAAGGCAAGACAGGAGGCATCACAATCCCTGACTTGAAGTTATACTACAAAGCTACTGTAATAAAATCAACATGGTACTGGAATAAAAACAGACCTGAAGATAAATGGAATAGATTAGGAGGTACAACTACAACTACAAACACACTCAACCACCTTATCTTTGATAAAGGGGCCAAACATGTTCACTGGAAAAATGAGTGTCTCTTTAATAAATGGTGCTGGAAAATTTGGCTCTCCATATGCTGAAAACTAAAACTAGACCTATGCCTATCACCACATACTAAAGTCTAAATGGATAAAAGATCTAAGTATTAAAACAGAAACACTAAATCTGTTGGAAGACAAAGCAGGTAAAAATCTTGAAGACATAGGGGTAGGTAGAGAATTCATGAATGAGAATCAAACGGCACAGTAAATATTTCCCAGAATCAATAACTGGGATCATGTCTTATTAAAGAGTTTCTGAATTTTGAAAGAAATCTCCAGCAGAGTGAAAAGTAAACCCACAAACTGGGAAAAAATCAGAGTGAAAAGAAAACCCACAAACTGGGAAAAAAATCCTAGTCAACTGTACCTCCGACAAAGGACTTCTGTCTAGAACATATAAAGAATTTTAAAAAATCAAACCTCTGAAATTCAAAGTTGATAGTTCTATGATCACAGAGTCTTAAACCATTCCCAAAAGACTATTCAGTATGTAGGGTGTGACAGAGAATCCATAATACTGTATTTCCAGCCTAATTCCCAGATGTACATGATATAAAGAACTGCCTCACAGGTGTGTTCCATTATAGATATTGTTAAATTTTTTTAAGAGAAAAAAAGATAAAAATGAAACAGAGTTCCAACACAGGTTCGTAGGACAGTTAAAATAACTAATGCATTGAATATGCTTGTCTTTGTAGTAGTTATTCAAAGTACAAGATATAGGCCTTCTATCTTCTCCAAACAATATTAACACAATCTTTCTTCTTAATGTGCTAAGAAACTAGCTGTATAACTATCTTAACTATCTCAAACTTTCTTTTTCCCTTCCTTTCCTATCTGCCTCATCATGGTTTGTCTTTTCTTTTAAATTGGTTCTTCATAATTTACATTACCTATTTCACATTTTGGATATTATTTACTTCTTCAGTTTCTCATGCTACAGAGACAATACAAAGTTTATAATATGGTTCTGATTTATTTCACTTATGAGTATGGTCTCATAGTGCACCCATTTACCTATAGAAGTCTCTCATTTACCCTTCCTTATGGTTGAGTAGTACTCCATTTCATAAAAGACCACATCTTTTTATTCATTCTTTGGCTAATGGAAATTTGGGTTGTTTCCAAGATTTAGCTATTACAAATTGTGCTGCTAGGAACATGGATACACATTTATCACTGTGGTATGATGTTTTTAATTCTTCAGGGAAGATACCAACAAGGGAAATAGCTGGATAAAATGAAACCTCTAATCGTAGATTTTTGAGGAGTTTCTACACTGACTTCCACAGTGGTTGTACCAGTCTACACTCCCACTTACAGTGGAGAAGGTTTCCTTTTTCCCCACTCCCCTGCCAGCATATGTTATCCGTTGATCTCTTGATGATAGTTATTCTTTTCTGGGGTGACAAGGAATCTGGGTGTTGTTTTAATTTGCATCTCTCAAATGACTAATGATGTTAAACATTTTCTCATGTATTTATTTGCCATTTGTATTTCTTCATCTGAGAAGTATGTATTCATTTCAGATGCTAATTTTTGGATTAGATCTTTGAATTTTGGAGCCCTGATTATTTTCATATGTCCTAGATATAAGTCCTTGGTCTCTATATGTCCTAGATATAAGTCCTTGGTCCTAGGGACAACTGGCTATAAATTTTTCCCACTCCATGGTTGTCTTTACACTATGTTGATGACTTCTTTTGCTGTGAAAAAGCTTTTTAATAAGGTGACATCCCATTTGTTGATTCTTTGTAATATTTTCCTGGTGGGCTGGGTTTTGTTCATGCAGTCTCTGCCTACACCTGTATCTTTGAGATTTCTACCTATTTTCTCTTCCAGTAAATTTAGTGTTTATATTTTGACTTGCATTTAGTGCAGATGATAAGTGTGGGTCTAGTTTTAGTCTTCGATATGTTTTTCAGAACAATTTATTAAAGAGGCTATCTTTCTTCTAGTGAATATCATTGTCTGGCTTGTCAAAGATAACATGGATCAGTGTGTTTGGGGCTGAGTCTACATCTTCTATTCTGATACACTGATTCCCAGGCCCACTTTGTTTGTTTGATTGGTTGGGTTTTTTGTTTGTTTGATTTACTTTTTGTTTGTTTTTTGCCAATACCATGCTGATTTTATCATAGTGTTTTGTAGTATAATTTTAGGTCTGGGATTGTGATGTCTCCTGGCTTCCCTTTGTTGCCCAAATTGCTTTTACCATTATAGATTTCTTCTGGTTCCAAGTGAATTTAAGGAGTGTTTTCTCTAGATCTGTGAGGTATGCTAATGATATTTTGATTGGTATTGCATTAAATCTGTATAACAGTGTTGGCAGTGTGGCCATTTTCACTATATTGGATCTTTCTATCCCAGAGCAAGGGCTATCTTTCCATTTTTTGATATCCTCTTTAATCTCCTTCTTTACGGTACTGCAATTTTCACTTAACAGATATTTTATATCCTTTGTTAGATTTATTCCTAAGTATTTCACTTTTTAGATACTACTGTGAAAGGTATGCTTTCCTTAATTTCTCTCTGTGTGAGTTTGTTGCTTGTGTACAGGAATGCTGTAGATTTTTGGGTGTTGACTTTGTATCCTGCTACACTGTTGAATTTGGTTATTAAATCTAGGAGTTTTGGGTGGCATTATTGGGATCTTGTATGTAGAGCATCATGCTTCCTTTTCCTATATTTATTATTTCTTTCTTTTTTAAAATTGTTTTATTTAAAGAAAAAAATGTGAAACAGAAAGAGGGTAGAAATAATACAAAATCTCAGAAACAAAACAGAAAAACAAAAATAGTAACCAGTAAGAAACCACTATTTGATAATTACATATTTTCCTCTTTGAAGCACATGTTAAAGTTACAAAAGTAGAGCCTACAAAGCGGACATCCAAACAGTGAGACTGCAATCAGTTTCGTTCATCCATCCAACTAAAACTTTAGCAACACACTCAAAAATACATGCAGTTATATCCTTTAGAATACTTTCTTTTCCTCTTTTTTTTCTTTACAATAACTATAATCCATTCTCGTAAACTTAAAAGTTCTACACATGTATAAGTTTCTACATGTATACCTAGCCTTTCTGTATTAGAGGGAGAAACAAATCAAAACAAGTCAACAATACAAGTTCCTAGAGAAACATGAAATGGAAAGGACATATAAAACCACAATACTAGGTGATCTGTGGTAGTTACTATGATGTCTCTTGTTATTTTCAATAAAATTATCTGCATTGTCAAACATAGTATAAACTTAGCATTGCATTACACTATTAATAAAATCTAAACATTGGAGACATTACAGGACTTCAAAGCCAGTTAACAATAAAGCCAGAATGGGTATTCTATTGAATCCTGTCATCTTCAGAGTAGTTGCCCCTATTCTCAGGCTCAACACTCTCAAGCATACCAGATTCAAATAAAATCAGTCAAGATAAAACAGCAATATAACCAATCTTCTCTGGCTTATCTCTGCTATGCTATTTTTCTGTCATTGTTGTTTGTTTACTTTTCTCCTTCATTCCATTGTCTGCCATTTTCTTTGAGGCCTTTGTGCCATTGTTCCTGGAACCCTGGTGATTTTCTTCTCTCTCTAGAATGTCCTTCAGTATACTTTGCAGGGTTGGATTGGTGGTCACAAACTCCCCCAGTTCCTGTTTGTCATGGAAATATCTTGTCTCTCCATTAATTTTGAGAGACAGTTTTGCAGGATATATCATTCTGGGTTGGAGGTTATTTTCTTTCAGGGCTTGGAATATTTCGCTCCAAGCTTTTCTTGATTTGATGGTTTGCATTGAGAAGTCTGTTGTGATTTTGATTTTTCCTTTATAGATAATCTGTTTCTTTTCTCTGACCATTTTTAATATTCTGTTCTTGTGATGGATTTCTGGGATCCTGATTATTATATGTCTGGGTGTAGATCTGTTTGAGTTGTAGCTGGCTGGAGTTCTATATGCCTCATTTATCTAAACTTCACTTCCGTTGCCTATGTTTGGGAAGTTTTCCTTAATTATTTCTGTGAAAAGACTTTTTATTTCAATTGTATTTTTTGCTGCATCTTCAATTACATATTTTATTCTTAGGTTATAAATTCTCTTGTCATCTTCTAGCCTTTGTATCGTTGCTTTCTGGTTCCTTGTTATTTTTAAGAGATCCTTCCTTTCACAATCATATATTGCAAATGTATGTTCAAGTTTTGAAAGTTTGTCTTTAGTTTCTGTTAAAAA
>PVLA01000641.1:227150-469124 GCA_004027455.1 Hydrochoerus hydrochaeris
AGAAAGAAAGAAAGAAAGAAAGAAAGAAAGAAAGAAAGAAAGAAAGAAAGAAAGAGAGGGAGACAGAGAAGGAGGAAGGGAAAATTTCATAAATTAGAACACTTAATTTTGTTACAATGTCAGTTCTCTTCAGATTTATCCATGTAATTTAACACTGATAAAACCAGATGCTGGTTTTGTTGGAAACCAACAGGATGACTATAAATATATAGAAGAGTATTAAGCATGTGAAATATCTAAGAACATTTTTTGAAAAAGAAAAATGTTAAAAATTTACGCTTCCAAATTCAAAGATGTAACATAAAGCTCCAATAGTTACAATGCTGTAGCAAGGGTAAGAAGATAGCTTAATAAAATGCCTAAGAACACCATCATGCTGATACACTTTCTTAAATTACAGTGCAAGCATTATTGCAATCCAGTAGTGAAAGAATATTCTTTCCAAAGAATGGAACATTTGGG
Source organism: Hydrochoerus hydrochaeris (assembly GCA_004027455.1). Taxonomy (NCBI): domain Eukaryota; kingdom Metazoa; phylum Chordata; class Mammalia; order Rodentia; family Hydrochaeridae; genus Hydrochoerus; species Hydrochoerus hydrochaeris. Next base: position 227,613 of record PVLA01000641.1, read on the forward strand.
TATCTATATTGGGAAAATATGAGACCTGACCTCTACCTCATATCTTGCAATAAATTTAATTTCAAAAGGATCACAGCTTCTATTAAAGAACAGCAACAATAAATTACATATAATACCTTTAGAACTGGGAAAAGGGCAAAGATTTATTAAATGCCACTAGCTTTTTAAAATCACTTTATTAAAAATAAACTCTTTTCCTCAGAACACATCACTAAGAAAACAAGTAAACAGGCCATGGCAGCCAAAGATATATATTCTTCACATATAAGGTTTATAACAAGTAGGCAACTCAATTACAAAATGAAAAAGACTTGAATCAGTATTTCATGGGAATTTCTGAATGTCTAGTAATCATGTAAAAAAGTAGGTTATTATTTTAGGGGAACAGAATTTAAAGTGATATAAAATAGCAATATACATAGCAGAATAGTCCAAGTTAAAAGATTCACAATATCAAACATAAAAAGGTATGAAGCAAATAGATTCACACAAATTACCAGAACTATAGTAAAAAATACAATCATTTTGAAAAGAAGAGTTGAGCATTTTCTTCAAAAGTTGTGCACAGAGATATCATATAATAATTCCATATCTGGGTGTTTGCAATAGAGATCATAGAACAAACTTTACAGAACCATACATACAAGAATACTTATATTTATAGTAACTTTGCTATTTAATAGCCTGATACTGAAAACAATCCAAAAGTCTACCCAAAAGAAGAATAAATAATAAAATTATTACATGTTCATGCAGTGGACTATAAATTAGCAATAATAAAAGAACGAATTTCTCATATTTATAAAACCTGGCCAAATTTTACAACAAATTATTCCAAGACTAAAAGAATACTTATAATTTATCATCACCTCATGTGAAGTTCAAGTGTAAACAACAAATCTAATCTACAACATTAGGAGTAAATAGTGTTTAGTTATCTGTTGGCTCAAGAGAACTTATGGCATAATGGAAATACTCTATTTCTGTATGTCAGTGGCAATCACAGGGTATGTACATACCTAAGATTGCACTGAGTGGCACACTGAATATAATATGCTTTATTATAGTTAAGTAACATGTTTTCCAAAAAAGTAACATTTTTAAAATCCCTTAAGGAGTCTCTCTACAAGTTGCAGAAACACATTATGAAAGATGCAACACTCTAAGGTGATTCTTTTGAAATTAAAGTCGCTACTGTGTACGTTGAACTATCAATGTGGCACTCACGTCACAAGATTCTGAAAAATCTTATAGCAGCATAGTCAAGATCATTAAAAAATGTACATTCCAAAATACTTCTATACCAATCTTCCATGCTAGGAAAATCCCAAATGGTAGTTCATCACCCAGAAAACGCTGTTTCGTGAAGCATAAAAGTAGAGGTGGTCCTGCATAATAAAGCTGGTTCACCAGAAAAATACTGCAAATTTTATTATTAGGTATTAAATTTTTAAAATATTATGATGGTTTGTTTGCTTTGAGATATGAGTGTCAGATTTTAAAGCTATTTTAAGAAATAACAGAAAAGTAGAGAAACAAAGGATAAAAGGCAAAGAGCAGAGCCTAGGTCATCAGTGTGACATCATGATTCTTGCCTTTGTTCAGCTTGGGTCCCCTCCCAGCTCATGCACAGACCAGAGAAAGTCATCAACAGACAATAATTAGAATCCCTGTCTTAAAAGTTAAGAAAACAAAAGCTACACGATTTAAATAACACTGATTCAAGTACTTTTGAGAATTTCCTGATGACAAATCCTTTGTTATAAATGTCATGTCATGTCAGGAATAGTCTCAGACTCCATGAAGGAGATAAACTAGCCTACCAAGAGCTATTAAGCAGTAATTGGATCTTGAACAAGTCATCCCCAGCAACCTGAGTTTACCCTCTTCATTATTAAAATGGAAGTTAAAATTTAGTTCTCTACCTGTACTATTTAGATGAGCTAGAAATCCCAGTTCTTTTACCCAAATAATGCTAATTCAATATCCGTGTGAGCTGTATAAAAAGACAAAGTCTATTTGATATTACTAAACATCCATTCTTGCATTTCAGAGTAAGAAAATGAGATAAGGCATGCCCTCGGACACCCCTTCTGGAGGGAATACGTCTTCAGAAAATATCCCTCAGGCTACTTGCTGCAGCAAAGCTACTGCTCCCACTTTGCTTCAGTGGGAGAACCTACACGGTAATTGACTGAGAATTCTAAGGCCATGCCATCTGTTACTGTTTGTGTTCCTGTGGCCCCACTCCCAGGCCTCACGCAATCATGGACGCAAACAAATCTAGCCTTTGTGATTGGTCCGTTGTCTGGTGCTTGGATTGATGATTTAAGTGTTACACCTGCCTAGCGGTGGAGCCAGCGGGAAAAAGATGTGCTTTTTTCTTGTGTGGTTGGCGCTTTTGCTGTTTATAGTGGCCATGAATGGCTACCCCACCATGCCATGCTGCCTCCAAGCCAACTGAGTATGGACTGAAACCTCCAAGAAATATAAGAAATAAATCTTTCCATCCCTAATTTGGGGCATCAGGTACTTTGTCTCAACAAGTAAAAAGTAACTAAGATATCATCCTTATTAGGTGATTCACTTTGCATAGGAAATTAATAGTAACATTTAGAACACTGTCTATTAGGAATTTCACTCCATTAAGCACACAACAATACAGTAGAAATCAACACTGAATTGCCAACAGACTGAGCTTTGAATTTGCCATCATTTCAAACTGACACAATAATATGCAAAGCTGATTCCCAGTCAAAGAGCTTACATGGCTCCGAGATTTCCAGTTCCCCCTTCTGGACAAATTTAAGGGAAACGGTGGAATTGATTCAAAGAACCAACTGTATCAGTCATTTTTACTGGGCTGCTTCATAGACTGTGCTGGCATTTGAGGACGAGGTAGCTGACATGACTAACAAAATCACACTGCTGCATTCTCGTGGGTTTATCCAGAAAGCCTTTTTAGTTTTTAAAGCAAGAGGATTAAGATATTTCAAGAAATATGCAAAACATGGAGAAAAATTTTCTGCGTTCAACTGGGCATAATGAACATCACAATTAGTAGCAGCATGCTACATTATCCTTAATCATTAAAATTAACTTATATTATGCATTCTTCCCATTTTGTAGCTTTCAAATTACTTCAACTTTAATTAGCGCCGCTGGTATTTTCTTGTAAGCACTTTCATAAAAATTAAGATCATCTCTAAAAGAGTCCATTTCGCTGAGGTTTCTTAAAATCTTCAATCATATTTCATTTGTTAGGCAAATATTAACTTGATTGATAAATGCCAAATAATCCTCATTTTACTCTTTGGTTTAGAGAATTTTGTAGGCTTTCCTGATACCAATGTTATTTTCAGCTCAGTTTGAAATTATAGTTCAATAACTTAGAAACTAGAACATTTCTGTTCCCCTTTATAGATTTACCATCCTGGCACAGTACTGCTAAATAAATAACTTATTTTGAGGTGGCCATATTTTCTAAATCAGAAATACCATTGTTGTTTCATACACAAAAGAAAAATGATACTTAAGGCAATGTTTTTCAAAATGTGGTTTTCAAGCCACTTGTATCAGAGTACTTACTTGAAATGCAGGTACTCCGGGCCCATTTCAGACATTAGTGGGAGGATCAGGCACCTTTATTTTTAATAAGCTTGTCAGATAAATTCTGTGCACTCTCAAGGGTAGAAAACAGCTAGAGACATGTACTGTACCTAGATTGCAATTTTAATTTATTACATAAAGTATTTCAATTTTTAAAACTACAGTGAAATATTGAATGTGTAGAATGGGCTTTTTTGTTTGTTTTTTTGAGAAAGCAAATCTACTTAGGGCTACGCTTGTATTTCTTGGCTTATGAGAAGCTTGTAACAGCATCCCAGTCTCTCATAGAACCTGAGTGGATTACACTAGTAAAGTCAGAAAAAATAGGGCAGGTCAGTCAGAACTAGACTGGGGGAGAAAATTAACAGGTGAAACGTGCACAACTGCGGAATATTCTGTATTCTCTTCACCTCAGGAGAAAATAGCTTTTAGGAATTTAAACATCAAAGTACACACCGTCCCTGGTTGCACTGTCATGCAGTCAAAAATGGAACCAGGATGAGAAGCACATGCAAAAAAAAAGGAAAGGGTCATAAGCATTGGAGCCCCACTCATTCTCCCCAAGCTGGTTGAGAAATATTTGCTGAGGCAAAATAAGAGTACAAGAGGAGTGTGAATGATGTATTATACATATTCATTGAGAGAGGAGAGAGGAGGAGAGACAGAGAGACACACCAAGACCTTCTTTCCCAGTATTGTTGCATTATTATTCCTAGTGAGTATTTCAGTAGGTTTCAGATATATAATAATGTCCCAATATATCCAGGAAGTCTCATCTGTTTGGAGACAAACAGGAAATTAAAAGTTTTGAGACTTGTAAAAAACAAGTTTCACCCTCGCTATGTCCCTTGGATGTTCATTTCGTCACCTAAGCAGCCTGTTGTGTCCTGGCTGTCCTTGTTTTCATCCCTGGAACTTAGTGGCAATATTTACAAACAGTATCAATGCTGCCCTTTCATCTGGCCTGGTGGCCTTTACCCACAAGCTTCATTTTAGCTCCTTTTTTCTGACATGTATTTGGTAATAGAGAATAGGGCTATACTTGTATTTCTTGATGTATCAGTTTAAAATATTAACTATTTCCTTTATTGGGTGTAAAGAGGATTTAGACTTTCACTTATTAGTTCCTTCTCAGTGCCCACCTCTCCCTGTCTCCCACTCTGCCTTGGGTGTCCTTGAGTAAGGAGCCGCTATTCCAATTTCTCCCCCAAATAAAACTTTGTCTCTCACAGGGAGTGAGAGAGGCAGCTGCCCGAATGCACTGAACAGCGACACCCTGGGATAAAGTTTCTGATAAACACTTGCAATTCACCCTCCCCATAGGAGTCCATGTCTCACCCCACCCCCACCTTTCCTAACCTCCTCCAGCCCCAGAGTCTTTCCTGCTAGAACTTGTCATTCCCTTTCCATCTTAAATCATTTTTGAGCTTTTAAAAAGTGTGTTGTCATTGCCTATTTTACCCTCACTATTCCCAGATTTAAGAAAGGAGCTCAGATAAATGTATGTGGACAGAATACCATGTCTGACCTGAAATTTCTAAATAGATAGTATAACCTCTTTATTTCCTCACTTAATCACCTCTGAATGAACTAAAATGTATCAGTTTTCATTTTGATTTGGTTTGATTAAATTTTATGGGCAATAGTCTTATTGTTTCAACTTTGTTGTATAATGTCAAAACAGATTCCCTCATACCCTCACACAGTGTAAATGGCCGTATAAACTAGTACACTTTTGGAAAATACTTCATCAGTATGTATTTAAACGACTAAAATTCCAATGCTCTTAGATCCACTAAAATTCCAATTCTAAAATTCTTTTCTAAGAACACAATCTGAAACACAAGAATAAGGCAATCATGCACAAAGATGTTTATTGTATCCTTGCTATGAAAGGATAAGAATGGAAATAATCTTATACTAACAGAATTAAAAATTGCTAAGTAAGAAAAAGTATAAAATCCTAATATAATGAATACAGATAATTTTAAATGTTGCTTTAAAAGACTGTGTGAAAATATTAGAGTTGGGAACTGAGTTAAAGGCCCATTCAAGTAGTTCTAAACCCAGTCAGAAAGGTTACTTCAAAGATAGAACAAAACTTGGGAAATCTGTTTATTGAAGACATATTTGCACATTAGTAGTAAACTGAAATTGTCAGTTATAAGGTCTTGGAGAAGACTTATTAAGTTTTTAAAATATCTTCTGAAGAACTGACTCCTAGGAAATTATAAGCTCTGTTTTGCAAAACAAAATCCAAATACTTGAAAAATACAAAGCATCTCAGTTCAAGAGGTCTTGGAGTATATTGGAATCAGCACAATTACTTGTATAGCAGTACTAAATAGTTTCTGAATGTGTATTCTGATAATAATGCATGATTATTGTTATTCCAAGAACCAGTACAACTAATTATTTTGGAACACGGATGATTTGAATTTGTTTCAAGACTCTCTTTGTTGAGAATGAAAGCTATTTCATATAGTTAACCATTTCATTATAAAATTTCTCAATACAGAAATAAGCTCCCAAACTTAAAATGGGCAAGCTATGAAGAACAGTTGCATTTATGTTTAAAATCCATATTACAAAACTCAACTCTCCTAAACCCTAAATTAGTTAATTGTTCTTCGTGCTGGCCTTACTGTCATTTCATCAGATGGAAGAGTATCCCTCAAGAGTGATGAGAGTTTTGCAGAAGAGATTAACCTCTCGCTTCCTGGTAATGATTTTGAAGTATTAAAAAAAATTGACAGTGAGCCTGAAGCAAATGATAACATTAATGATCAATTGTGTTTATTTGAGCAAAGTTTATAATTGAAATCCAATGATTAAAGCCATTGTGACATTACTTTAAATGAATCAGGATGGCTTAATGACCCATATCATAATGAAGTATCACTATATATCATTAATATCTTCTTATAACCACTGAAAAACAACTATTAAGATATTTTATGCTGAATGGCCATCTGGGACAATTGTTTATTTTAGTGTTTTAAAAAGTTTATCACTTTTGATTACTACTGACTACTTCAGTCAAACTAATAATGTGTGCTTCATTGTTTAAAATAAACATGCAAGCTATTAGTAGTATGCCTTGAATGATTCTTCAATATAGACCAAATTCTTTTTTAATGCCTACCATCATAGTATTTTACTTTATGCAATTACTACTTTCATTTCATGAATAAGAGATTCTATTAGCTCTACTTTGGTGTTGTAAATATAATACAACCTATAAAAGACAACCCAATAAAATATATGTGCTTATAAATCCTGCCTGTAAATCTGTTTAAAATAGTGCCCCTTTGGTCCAATATCAATGAATATATGTGTAATACTTATAAATATAGGATTAACATTAAATTATTAGAGTACATTATGAATACTTTTCTTTTATCAGGAAGCACTGATACACTGAAGAATAGTGATAGAAATATGACAGAAATTTATGGCATGAGTGGATTCCTTCCTTATAGTTAATTACATATGGCAGTGTCAATAACATGGCCATCAAATAAATACATGAAAAAGGTTCAACATCACTGATCATTCAATAAATACAAATTAAAACAACATCAAGATTCTATCAGACTCCATCAGATGGCTAACATCAAGAAATCAAATAATAACAAATGTTGGTGGGGCTGTGGGGGAAAAGGAACCCTTCTCCATTGTTGGTGGAACTACAGACTGGTACAGTCACTGTAGAGATCAGTGTGGAAATTACTCAAAAAACTAGGATTGGAAGTTCCACTCTATCCAGCTATTCTCCTTCTGGGTACTTTCCCAGAAGAATTGAAAACATCATGCCACAGCGATATATGTGTACTTATGTTTACAGCAGCACAATTTGTAATAGCCAGATCTTGGAAACAACCTAAATGCCCATCAACTACAGAATGGATAAAAAGATGTGAGATTTTTACACAATAACATATTACTCAACTATAAAGAAGAATAAACTTGAAACATTTATAGGTAAATGGATGCAAGTTAAGACTATAGACATAAGTGAAATAAATCAGACTTACATGTGTTAATATTGTATTGTCTTCCTAGTGTAAAAAAATGAAAGAGTAAATAAGATCCAAAATGTACAATAGATATTATGAAAGTGAAAGGGGAAGAAAGTGCTCAAAAGGAAAGAACAACTAGGGTAGAGGAAAGGATTATATGTATATATGTATACATATATATGTGTGTATATGTATATACAAAATGGATAACTATACTTCTAATCTCTTAGTTCATCAAAAAGAATAGTTTGTTTTCACTATTTGATTTTTATGCCTAAATCTTGTAATCTGAACTACTTTGAAGATAACACTATGCAATATATTAACAAGTGTTAATTTCCTATTACTATGTTTTGAAATTTTGTATTATTTTTATCCTTTTTCTTCTTTTTAAAATAAAAATAATATAAAAAAATAAATAACAGTGCCATATCCCACAGACCCATCCACAGCAAAGAAACAAGGAGAAAAAAAAGGAACTATAATCACCAAAGTTTGCAAAACATGGGCATGTTTCTTACTGAAATATCTGAAGCTTATAATATAATGAAATGAGAAAAAAAGCTGAAGATTAAGATCTGTAATTCTGTTCTGACATCAACTACCAGATTTCCATAGTAAGAGCTTTTAAAATGAAAAATTAAAATATCTACACTCAAAAACTATCAGTACAACATTTCAAAAAAAATGCCAATATATTCAAATATATTTAATATCTTCTTTCAAGACTCTGGTCAAATCAACAAACCTTATTTAGTTTTCCTTGATATGTTTTATTCTCCCACAAATGATTGTTGCTTCATTTAGTCTTCCTATAGTATTTTATATTTAGGTAAATTTTAGCAAATATCTCATTATTGTATATTAATTTGTACTTCTATATTTTCCCCTACTAATCCAGGTACTCTTTAAAGGCTGGAACTATTTTACTTATTTTTTGTATTCCATGTAACAAAACCATAGTCCCATACAATCAATATATTCAGTAGTCAACTTTTCATCATTTAGTAGAGTTATAGTGAAAACCCATCAACTATAGAATACATTTCTATAAGACGGTTATACTGGTTATACTTGCGTCTCCTGGTCAAGGGAAGCTATTGCTCCCTGAACATTTGTATCTTTAAAATACAACTGCCTAAAATCATTGTCCCATCAACTGTCCATAACTACGACCCCTCTTGACCCTAACCAGTCTAAATCTCATCATCTTACTAATGATTGGATGAATAAGTACTTTTTGTATAAGTCAGGAATTTTCATTCTACATGACAGGCAACTTTTATGTGCATATGCATGACTTTAATGCAGGAAGTTGTTCATAGTAAATAGGCTAATATATATATATATATATATATATATATATATATATATATATATATATATACTATTGGAAGCCACAGAGAACTTAAAATGCTAGTAAATATGCCAGATTTACTTAGTCCAGGTTTTATTCACCTTCATTTGCCATTATAGTCATACCTCAAATACTAAAGGCTTATAGTTTGTTTTGTTTTGTTTTGTTTTTTGTTTTTGTGGTGCTGGGGATCAAACCCAGGTCCTAGTGTATGCAGTGCAAGAACTCTACCATTAAGTCACATCCCCAGCCTGGTTTACACAATTCTAAAACAATCATAGCAAATATATTCAGAAGAGACCACTTTAAGGTGTTTCTACTGCCAAGAATTTCCTAAAACCTCCATGTTGAATCTGGAAAGCATAGAGTTTAGAAAATGGATTTTAAAAAAAGACCCTAGGGTTCAACTAAAATCCTGATGCCTAAAATGTAATTCCAGATAAAACCATTCAAAAGGCAATCACCTGGGAGACTTTGAATTTTGGAGTCCAGGATGGTACCATTTATTCAGCCATGCACTGAATTTATACTGAAGAGCTGCTACCACACTACAAATATCCCTCATTTAACAGCCTACCATTTAACAACTGTTCAGGCTTAAGACCCATCTCTTATTTTTAGTATATTTCCAAGTTGTGCAGTTCTGTACAACTGTCTTTTTTGTACATATATCCTGTTTCTACAGTATTGTGACATTTGCTGATATACTGGACAGTACTGTGGCTTTATGCTTTGGTGTACAGTACAGTACTGCCTGTAAGAGTTATGCAAAGAAGAAGTCATCGAGTTGGAGTTTTCCATGACCATTTGTTTGCTCTGAATATTGTAATGTACACAATATATACAATTCTTCATTTAGCAACCAATTCATTTAACGACAGGCATGGAATGTGGTACACCCTGAAGAAATCAGCCTGCTGCCAAAGATGACCACAGCTACAGTACCGTGCTAACTCCAGGCTGAAATTTGTAACCCCCATCCAACTGAAAAAAACTGACATTGGTTTCATCACTTTATGACATTTATCTTTAACTTTTGAAGCAATTTGCTTTTACATTTTTTCCAGGCCATAATCTCAAGTTAGTTTTGTCAACTAATGAGTTCTTGATTTACCCCTCTGTGCAATGGGTTAAGGAAGAGATAATATTTAATTCCCATTTCTAATTCGTCTTCCAGACTGTGCCAACATTTCAGTCTAGAATACTCCTAGTGTTGCCTGCCTGGCAAGTACTAGGCTGTGAGTTCAATTCCAGTACCAAGAAAAAAAAAAAAAAAAAAGAAAAGCCAAACTTCCATTTACAGGCTACTGGGTAGATTCTTGCAAAACTTTCCTGAGTCTTAGTCCTTTCTTGGGGCATCAGCTTTTATCCTTTGGATTCATACCTGCTGGGGAGATCTGCTGATTCAGTTTGTGTTATTTTGATTTTGGAAGCATCCATGAGAATTAAGACATATACATGGCAATTGCCGCATGTGTCTTATCAGTACAGAGTACTTCAACAGTAATGTTCAGCCTAGAGTTACTGTTCCCTCAAAAGGAAAAGAAAGAATCTAAATTGTAACAATTTTTGTTATTGTCCATTTTCTTTGACAAAGAAATTCTAGCTTTTTATTTATCTTTTAACCACACTAAGCCCTCTGCTATATTGCTGTATTAAGCTACAGCTAAAAAGAAAAGAATAATATGCAAAGTAAAGCATATCTTTTGTTTATTTCTCTGTCATTTTTTGGTGGGAAATTCTAGAAGCATTAATAAAATAACTTTGAATATTATTTTAAGTTTTTTATAAGATATCAAACTTTTTATATTTCATTCAAAAAAAATTTTTTTATACCAGGATCAAACTGATGACCTCATGTTTGCCAGACAGGTGCTATGCTGCTGAGCTCATTTTTAATCTAAAAACCTTTAGCGAAAAACCAATTTTTTAGAAGTAATTACCCAAAGTAATCTCTCTTCTATTTTTATTCCTGGAAAAAGAAATCTCACAATTAACTTAAGAGTCTCAATTGGCTACAATCATTCAATTAGTATGTACTACTCCTGCACCATCTGAAAGCAGCAAAACAAAATTCTGCCTCAGAGAATGAAACGATCTAGCTACCCAAATCTCAGTCTCTTTCCTTTCCCTCTCTCCCTGTTTTTCCTTTTCCTCTCCCCCTTTCACCTCTGAAAATAACCAACATTATAAGATTTTTTTTGTCTTTTTGATACAGGGTCTCCCTAAGCAGTTCAGGCTGGCCTTGAGCTCACTTTGTAGCCCAGGCTGGTCTCGAACTCACAACGATCCTCCTGCCTCAGCCTCCCGAGTGCTGGGATTACAGGGTGAGCCACCATGCCAGGCCAACATTATAACATTTATAAGACATCAATTGACCAAAACTGAGGAAAAAAGGAAAGGGAAAAAGAAGCAAAGAGACAGGAAAATCAGATATTAAAGTTAAAAATATAAAAACAACAGGAATTAATTTTGGCCTATGAAAGGACAAAATAGAGAATTTTCAGACAATAACCAGAAATTATAACAAGAATCAAATAGATGTTGTCACAATAAAATATATAGCAACTGAAAATAAAAGCTAAATACTTTGGCTTAATAATTATTTTGCACAAAATGAAGATAATAAAAGATTTAGAATACGAATACCAGAAAGATAAACTAATGCAAAATAATAAAAAAGCCTCTGAAATGAATTCACTGAGTGAAATGGTTAAAAAGTCTAACACATTTAATTTACACCAAGCAGGAAAAACAAAAAACAAAAAATTATAAGAATAAAGATAATTATTGAAAAACTTTCAAACTGATGAATAACAAGTCATACTCTCAAGAAATGTTACAAATTCCAACTGGGATAAATAAAAGTAAAATTAAATGCATAAATATGGAAAACTGTTAGAAACAGAAAAAAAGTATTACTTTCAAAGAACTCTGACAGCCAATATAACAATAAATACAGAATCCAGATGATGATATGATTACAGCTTCAAACAATAAATGACTAACAATCTAGACTCCTATACCATGTAAGAAGAGCATTACTCAAACATAAAGGTGAATTTAAGCATTTTTAAACAAACAAAAATTTAATTCAACATCATGGGGTGAACAGTAGGTGAAATATCATTGGAGGTTTTTAAAGCAGAGAAAATGGTGCTAAGCGGTAGGAAAAGCACAGAAGGAACTAGAGAGGTCATAGTTGTGGAAAAATAGAACTGCTTGCTGGGAATTAACACATATGCACATATAACTAAAACATTCCACAGAATTACCAAAAGGTGGACAAATAATAAAGTTCAAGTAGTCCTAAGACTTTTCTGTTTCTGGACACAGAACAATGTAACCTATAGTCATGATAAAGAATAACGCAACAGAGGAGAAAATTAAGAGCATACTCAATAATTGATTCAATTGAAAGAAATTTTAAAAATAGGAGGAAAACAAATCAAATTTAAGATTGTATTTATCAAAAATAAATTAAGAAATCTGATAAAAAATTTTAATATGACAGAAAATAACTGTCAGAAAATAGACAAATAAACTCCAAATTATTTACTTAAAATACAACCAAAGTTCAAAGAAAATGGAAAGCCTGTTATTACAAAAACAGTAGTTCTCCAAAATAAAAAGAAATGGATGAAAACTAAGAAAAATTGTAATTTGGGGCAAGAAATATTTGCAAAGAATACACAGAGTTTTTTCATAATGACAAAGAAGTCAGTGTATCAAGAAGATACAACAATTCTAAGTTTGTATACCTCAAATAATGTATCCTTAAATTGTATAAAAGAAAAGTAGAAAACATCAAGAAGAAATAAATGAATCTATAACTTATTAAAAGGTTATTAATAGATCCCTTTTAGTAGCTAATAAATCATTCAGATTAAAAATGAAAATATGAGACAATTGAGTGAGATTTACAGAATAATTTCAGAGATAAAACACTATAGTCAGCATGTCCAAACTGAAATTGATTTAAGTACATATAATGGGATAACCAAATTGCCCACATTCCAAATCATAAAACAAGGTTCAGTAATCTTCAAACAATTGAATTTATATGGAGAATACTCTCTGAGAACTCTGGTGTTAAGCCAGAAAATGATAACAAAAAGTTAAGTATAAAACTGTCAAATATTTCTAAACAATATATTTTTCAAAAATTAAAAAACATTTTAACCTCAAAAGTAAAAAACATAGCAATTTAGAATAAATCTAAATGTGCTTGTAGAGGATAAATAATAGCGTTAAATCCATGAATTACAAGAGATGTCCAGAAAATCATTTAGGCACCTACCTCAATAACTTAGAAAATTAAACCAATATTAAACTCAAGGGAGTTTTAAAAAATAACATTTATAAAATATAAAGTAACTATAATATGAACCATTATAAAATCCCAAAGTCTAATCAACAATATGAATGTGGCAATGCAAAAGCTATAAATGACAAATGTAGGAAGAAGTATATGACCCGAACTAATTATTAAAATGTCAGGAACAAATTACCTAAAACAGCCCCAGGCTAACATGTAGTAAAAACTTAAATACAATGGAAAAATTCCTTTGGAAATACAACATTGTAAAAATTGCAAAGTACCTAAAATTTAAATTAATTTGATCAATAATTTCACCTACACAATGTGAAAACTTCAACTCATATAAATTCCACATAAACTTTGAAAGCATTAATGAAAAAATTATCTTTTACAGTGTCATCAGCAAATAGAAAAATGGGATACCTTTCAAAATTTTATATTGGTTATATATACTACTATGCATCATAACAAGGACCTTCCAAAAATAAAAAAGTAAAATTACAGACCCTCTTTCATGAGTATAACAAATTCCTAAAATCTTAGATAAATTATGTTTCAAAAAGGGTAAAATTAATCAACACACCAAAACAGTAGCAAATTAGATTTATTCCAGGAATTTAGCATGGTTTTAAAATTTTAAAATAAAATTAATCTAAAAATGAATAATATGAGCAGTTAAAAAGAATAGTCACATTAATATATAAAGGAAAACCATTTAATAAAATTCAAGTCTCATTCATAATCAAAATTTTAAAATCTTAAGAAGATAGAAATAAAAGCAATCTTCCTTTGTTTGATAAAGATTTTCTGTCTACTAATTCAACTCTGAACTTAAGGGTGAAATATTGAAAAGTTTCTTCTGAAATTGGAAAAATAATGAAGTCATGGTAACAACTTTTGTGGTACCATAACAAAATTCACATCCAGAAGAAATGGAAGATAGGTGGGAAAAGTTTAAAGAGGTTCCAAGGAAGAAATAAATGAGTCAGTGTTCATAATAATATGTTTGTACTCAGAGAGCAAAAATATTTACAAAGTCCTACTTTTCAACAAAGTCCATGAATATGAGATCAGCGTACATGAATGAATTTAACTATAACAAAAGTGAAAAATTATAAAATATTTTAAATTAACTAACTTTTTACAGTATATTAAGAAACAGTAAATATCCAAGCAAAACTCTGATAAAACATGTCTAAGAACTTCTTACAGAAGCTATGGAATATTGAGAAACATCAAAGACCACATAAGTTTAAGAAATTATCTTATTCAAGAAAATGATTTAGTTTCATAAAATTGAAAATTCTCTGATTTGTTTTATAGGTTGAATGCAATATAATCCCAGTCTAAATCTCAGCAGGATTGTAGGAAAGATAAGGAGGAGGTGAGAAAAGAACTGATATATGGATTGTACCGTATTATCAAAGACAGTCTTGAAGGAGAGAGATATGATACATTAGCTGAACAGTAATTAAAATAGCATCCTATTGATGCCAAAATAAACAAGACCTAAGCCAGGGCAAGTTGGGACAGGACTATGCATGTATGAATATTTAACTTACATCAGACACGTTATTCATAGTATAGTTCAGTCAATTTTAAAACTCTAAAGCAATTCTGGTCAGCTGTGTACCCCACCCACATCTACACATTCCCTCAACTGCAGATAGCTTGCAAATAAAACTGTAAAGTAATCGTGGAAGACAGCACAGAAGAGTACCTCCACTAATTTGTTATAGCAGAATGAATAATACCCTCCCAATAATTCTGGCACCTGTAAATAGTACTTTATTTGGAAAAAGTGGACTTTTCAAATGTAATTAAAGATCTTCAGATAGGAAAGTGTCCAGGATTATTAGCACAAACCCTAAATGCAATTGCATGCAGTCTTACAAAAGGGAGACACGCAGTGGTCTGACTGCACACAGACAGGCAAGGCCAATGCAAAGTAGTACAAGCAAGTGATGCAGCCAAGAGTCAAAGGATGCTGGCAGCCACCAGAAACCAGAAGAGGTCCTTGCCTTTTAAACTCTCCAGGTTGTCCAAGACTCTACTGGGACTAGATTGCTACCAAGGGATGGGAAATTTTAATGTTTGGTTTCAAAACTCTAAGAGAATAAATCTCTGTTGCTTTAAGCCACCAAGTTTTTGACAATTTGTTGTCATGCCTAAAGGACACGACAACAGCTGTCAAAACCGGTCCCTAAAATGTGCTACTCATAAAGGAAAATATTGATGTTAAGAGTTTTTTAAAAGTGAGAATGCCTGTTCGTCAAACAAAGTGAATGAAACTAGGAACAGAGAAGATACTTGCATTGTTTGAAACTGACAAAGAACGGTGTCAAGGAAAAAAAAATACATAAATCAACAAGATAAAAGCCATCAACCTAACAGAAAATGAATGAGAAAACTTGGCTAGAACTCCACAAAATAACATACAGAAATAGTGCATAAAATGTCTGCTTCATTGGTCATTGAGAAATGTAAAATAACATTATGAGGAGATATCACTCCGTCCCCACCAGATAGATTGTGATTAAAGTGTTTGATAACAATGGTTTCAGTGTGATGTGAAGAAAGAGAACTCTGAAATTGGAACCTCAACTGGCAACATTATTTTGGAAATGTGTTTGGCAGTACCTGTTGATACTGAACATATGTGCTGTTATGACCATAAATCCAATCCTATTATATCCAAATAAAAATTGCACAATCCTGTGTGTGTGTGTGTGTGTGTGAGTCTACCAAAGATAGGCACAAGATCACTTGTAGGACTATTGTTTATAATAACTTCAAAATGAAACAAGACATACATACATAATACTATTAAATGAATATTATAATAACAGAAGTGAGGTTATAAAATAAATGAAAACTTCTAACATATGTAAAACTTCAAACATCTAAATTATACAGCTATAATGTTAAAAAAACAAATATAAAATAATGATTGACTATACCATTTAAATATTGTTCAAAGTAGACAAAAAATAGAGTGTTGGAAGTCAGAGAGTAGTAATCTGTGTGAAAATACATAATGGAGAAGAGAATGGGAATACAGTGGATGAGATGCTTAATAACAGTTTGGTCATACAATCTGTGTAATAAATTTCCAAGTTACTTTCTTCGGTGGTGCACCAAGATTTACACTAATAATTTGTACACAATTCTGTAAGTTCTACTTTCACTAAGCCATGTGTTTGAAAATGCAGTACAGATTCTTTTAAACCACTTTAAATGACTTTAGTCTGCCATCTATAAATTCCTAAAAATGATCTGTTGGGATTTCAGTAAAATTTTTCTCATATGAGTTTTATGAGAAGATTAGCAGTTTTACATATTTCACCTCCCTATTACATGTTTGGTTTCATTTATGTAACACTTCTTTATGACTTTTAGTGGCACTGCACGTATGTATGTTTTATCTATCACATGTACCCTATGGTTCGGATCTAACCGGTCCCCAAAAAGTTTCCTGTGTTCCAAAGTGCAGTTTTGAAGCTGGTTGTATCTTGGGGACGCTATACTCATCTGTGTAGTCACCCACGGACAAATTCATAGCTGAACGTGGTGCTGGGAAGGGGAGCCTGGCCGGAAGAGCAGATCACTGGAGATGTGACCTGGGCAGGGGATTCCGGTCCCCATGGCCCTGCTCCTCGCCTCTTCCTGGCTCTAGGGATCGCACACCTTTCCTCTGCCATGCGTTCCCACCCTGCTATTTCTGCTTCGGAACTGTTTGCAGATTTACCGCTAGATGCTACCGTGCAAAGTAACCTTTAGATTGTATTTTTCAAATTTGTTGCTAGTGCATAGAAATTGATCTCTGTACTGTATTTGTTGATATTCTTGGCTTTTTTTAAGCCATCAGTTAATTCAGAAGCAAACCGTAAAGTTCTACTTTTTTCTTTCCAATAATTGGATATCCTGTTTTAAAAATCATCTTGCTTTTCTGGCTATATGGAGTGAAGTAAAAATAAAATCCATTATGGCATCCTTACTAGATCTTGACTTTAAATTGAATTTTTCTAATATTTTCCCCTTCATTATTATGCCTGTTGGAGAAGTTATTGCAGTTTTCAATTGTTTAACAATTCTTGTATTTTGGGGTTATGTCCTATTTGATTCTAATATAGTTATGTATTCATTATTTAATATATCATGCTAATAATTTTCAAAATCTGTGTCTCTATGTACATAAATATTAACCTATAATTTTTATTTTCTCTTGCCATCATTGTTCAGTTTGTATCAAGGTTATGCTACTTTTATAGAATGATTGGAAGACCCATTGCTCCCTAATCTATAAATCATTTATATTAGATTAGCATTATTTTTTTTAAAGGTTCTGTAAAATGCCCTTGTGAATTCTCCTAAACCCAAGATTTTAAAAGTTGGGGACAGGATATAGAACACTGATTCTATTTCTTTATTATTACAGGTTGCTTCACATTTTTATTTCTTCTTGAGGGTATTTTCATACTGTTTTTTCAGAAAATTATATATTTTTTCTAATCTTTTCATTTTACTGATTTAAAGTTGTTCACTTTTATTCACATTTTGAAGCACATAACATAAAACAATTTATGTCCTGTTTCCATAACTAATATTGTTTTTTCCACCTTAATCTCTCTTGATAAAAGCTGGTTTATTTTTGAATTATCAGTTCTGGGTTTAGTTTATCTTTACTACTATCTCTTTGTGAAAACTGTATATTTTTTCAACTCAATACAATTGAATTTAAAGTGATCTGAAATCATGTTGTCTATTTAATTATATTAAATGGGAGATAAATCTGACTAGAATACCAATATAAGTCATTCTCTAATAGAATTAACTCCTAGTAGAGAAGATCAATCATAAGAGTATTAAATTAATGAAAGAAAAAAACTTTAAGGGAAGTTCCTATAAGCATGACTAGATAAATGATTTTGATTCTCCAATTAAGATGTATTTTTGCCTTAAGTACCAAGATTACTCCTTAGGAATCCAAGTGTTCATTTGTTTTTGCTGACTGTCATATAATACTCAATTTTATGTGTTGAGTTGAATAAAGAAAGGAGGCAAATTAACAATTTTTAAAAGTGTGTCATCTTTCTTGATTCCAGTTGTATTTCTCTCATCTTCCTAGATTACTCCAGAAACAAATATTCAGCACTCCCCTGGGGTACAGCAACACAAAGCTTTAGTTTTCCTGAGAGAAAAGGGAATACAGAGAAGCACAGAAATAAAAACAATAGCAAAATATAGAGGAGAAGCACACTATACAAAGAAATCCTCACAGATCTCTCTAAAAGTAGAATTTTAAAAACCTTGTGTTTATGAAAATTAACTGGCTATCAAAAACATACTGGGAATGCATTGAAACAAAAGGGCACAGTGAATATGAAGACCATAAGGCCACAAGAAGCTCAACATAACTGACTAAGAGACAGAAAGCTCCATAACTGAAACCTAGGAAAGAAGTAAATTACAAAAGATACAGCAGGGGAGAACAGAACCTGGATGCTCTATAGGCCAAAGGGGGAGTTGGATTAATTTTAAGAACCACAGTAAATCCCTAGGGAGTTTGGATTTGGTTTTGGTTTATATTTTTGTTTTGCTAAAATAAACAGCTATAATATGGCTTCAGTTTTAAAAAGATAATTTTAGTTACTGCCTACACAGAACGGCTTGTAAAAATAACAAGAATGGTTAAAAGAGATATGAGTTGAGTTTCAAAGATGATATGGGTTTTGGATAGGCACAGTGACAGGGAGATGATGGGAATCAAACCAACTGAAGAGAAACTCTCACAATTGTGATCCTTAATGAATTAAATGTAATGGATAGTGAGGCTAAAGAAGAATATAAAAAGGATAAATTCAGGGTCTGTGGCAAGAGAAAGTGAATGCTGGAAGAACATTACGATACTCTGCAATCCAGTGTCAAAGATGCCTGTTTTTGCAGTAATTGCACAAACATTTCCTGAAAGGGCAGAGATGGTAAAACACAATATAGAGAACAATTAATTATGATGCTGAGAATGCCATTCCAAAGTACAAATCTTACAGCTTACTTACTGCACAAAACTTTCTTTCAAACCAAAAATTATTAAACTATACAAATGATTGTGAGAGTGAAATTAAACAACATAGGCAAAAGGAACCAGCATGATACTTAGCATTTATTCAATAAATAGCACTTACTTAGAAAGTACTTATTAAGCCAGAAGATAGAGGTATTATGATGACCTTGTTGCATATGAAACATACTCCAGTATTCTCAGAGTATTTTGGATCCTTGTTTTCCCCTCAGAGGTGGAGATTGAGGACAACCCTATTCTAAGGGCTATGCATGTATTACTTCTTCAAATGAGTTATATTTTCAGATGCTTAATTTTGTCAAAATTAAATATTGAGTGTATTTAGCTTTCCTTAAACAGTTAATCTGTGGATTTGGGGGGCACATTTTTCAAAACATGTCAAACTTTAAATTGTCAAGAGAAGAATATAAAAAGAGCATGGAACACCCTGACATTAAATTATTTGGTAGTAAACTCCACCTCAGCTCTTCTCACGATCTGAGCAAGTCAGTTAAATCTTTCTAAACTAAGGCCTAACGGAGCAGACAATGGGAGTCAGAATAGATAATTGTTTAAGCCATTATTTATCTCAGGTCTCTAAGATTGGAGAGAATAGATCATTCTTTGTTCTGATAATTGTTAACTGGATGAGTTTCTATACATCAAAACCCTTGTTAATCATGAAATATCAATGTATCAATTCTTTCTGCTAATGTTTGTTACTCAGCCACAGATTAAGCATCTAGACTCTTAGCAGTAAGGATTTAGTTGTAGGTAAATTAGCAATGAATGAATGAATGTACAGTACAATTATTAATGGCATAAAGTGAAATAAATAGAAGGATGAAAAATGGGTAGTACTTTGTGTGAGAGGGTTATTTTGGTCACTATAAATTCTACTAAGAAAGTATCATTTAAATTGAAATCTAAAGGTAAAGATGATTCAGCCTTCCAATTTAACAAAAACATAGAAAGCTCCAGACATAATAAGCAAATGTAAACATCTAACATGGAATAAGCTTAGATTCATCAGAAAAAAATAGAAAGGCTAGAGTATACAGAGAAAATTAGGTAGAAGGTAGTATAAGAAGAAATATAAGACTTAGATATCAATCAATGAACCTACATGTTTTAAAATAACCAGTTGGGAATTAGACATTGGGAAGGATTAGACATTTAGAAAGTTAGCAATCATGAAAGCAGTAATCATAAAGGAGGTAAAAAAATAATAAACTTTTGGAAACATAGAGATTGAAAAGAGCTGCTGATAGATTGGATGTATGGCAAATGAAAGCCAATAGTGACTACTGCATTTTTAGTAGCTACAAGAACTCATGGTATTATTTGGTGAAGCATAGAAGGCTGAGAGAGGAGAAGGAAAAGATGGTGAGTTGATAAACAACAGGACACAGCGCCTCCCTGAGAGAGACAAGGGATCCCATAATAAAACAACCTGGAGAGGTCCGGACAGAGGGAGATGGATCCTCTCAACCTACGAAGAAACTAAAGGCAAAAGAGCTGGTCAAACATGCAGTCTTGGGGTACATTGCAGAAGCTGAGATTAGTGGCCACATCACTTTCAGCCGCCTAAATTTGCGTCTCCACTGCAACTGGCCAGAGCAGCCTGAGCTTGCTCAGCCATGACCTACTGAAAGTGGCTGGAGCAGCCCGAACCTGCTGGAGCACCCAAAACTACACTGCTGTGACTAACCAGTTGTGCTGAAGACTGAGGTTGGCAAAGCCCAACAGAGAACGGAGCCAGCGAGGGACCACCATTAAACCGCGGTGAGTGCTGGGAATAAGACACCCACCATGGGAAGGACATGACCAAATGGACGACATCTTGGAATTAGGCAGGAGGAGCCTGAACTAGGAACTACAGTAACTTCAGTTGGTTGCTCCCTTCCCAGAGCAGATTGGTAGGATCTGCTTGGCCTGGGTCATGCCCCTGGCCGGGACCCAATAAGCCATCCCAAACTGATTCCCAACACGTAGAACACACTAACCCAGTGAAGGCCCCGAAAGATTGACTGGCCTGGTTGGGAGGGTCCAGCATATGCAGCCCCTGCCTACACCTCAATGACCAAAAGCAAACAGGAGGGGGCAGAAATCCCTTGCCAGTGTACTTCAGAAAAACCATAACCAACAAGGAAAGGGGCTGGGGCCTCCACTATACACCTGTATGGAAGAAACCAAAAACATGACAAGAGAAAGAAACAACAAGAAAAAGCCCCCAGCCCAAAACCCTGAGAACAGTGATCCAGGAGAGGGAAATACAAAAGAGACTGAGGGCGGCAAACATGCAACATCAAACACAGCATCAATGGACATTAAGAGATATCTTCAGGACCCTGTAGATGAGCTCAAAACTGAAATATTAAATCAAGTAAAGCAAGATATAAGTAGATTAATAAAAGAAATGCTAAGCATATCTCAAGAAGACACAGACAGAAGAAGGGAAGAACACAAAAAAGGAGAGAAACATTTGATAACAAATATAAAGAAAATGTACAATACATGAAGCAGATTCAAAGAAATTACAAGGAAATTAAAAACTCCATTGAAAGCTGGCAAAACTGCTTGAAAGAAACTAAGGATAAACTATCAAAACTTGAAGGCAGGTTTGCAGTGTGTGATCATGAATGGAAAGTTCTCTTAAAAATAACAAGGAAACAGACAGTAACAATACAAAGGCTAGAAGATGACAAGAGAATCTATAACTTAAGAATAAGAAATGTGAGTGAAGAAGCAGGAGTAAATACAAAGGAAATAAAAAGGCTATTCACAGAAATAATTAAGGAAAATTTCCCAAGCATAGGAAAAGAAAATGATATTCAGATGTATGAGGCATACAGAACTCCAGCCACCTACAACTAAAACAGAGCTACAGCCAGACATATAATAATTAAGATATCAGAAATTCAATATAAAAACAGAATATTAAAAGCTGTCAGAGAAAAGAAACAGATTACCTATAAAGAAAAACCCATCAAAATCATGGCAGACTTCTTGACACAGACCATCAGATCAAGAAGAGCTTGGAGCAAAGTATTCCAAGCCCTGAAAGAAAATAACCTCCATCCCAGATTGATGTACCTTGCAAAACTGTCACTAGAAATTAATGGAGAAACAAGATTCTTCCATGACAAAGAGGAACTAGGGGAATTTGTGACCACCAATCCAACACTACAGAGAATATTGAAGGACATTCTAGAGAGAGAGAAAAAAAATACCAGCATTTTAGGAGCAGTGGCAGAAAGGCCTCAATGAACGGGGCACACAGTAGAACAAAGAAGAAAACTAGACAAACAGTGGCAGAAAAATAGCATAGCAGAAATGAGACAGAGAAAGTTGGCTATAATCTCTAACATAGATGGCCTTGATACACTAAAAAAAAAAATTACAGGCAGAGTAGATCAGGAGAAAGGGTCCATCGAGATGCTCTTATGGGAACTATAATCAACCTGAGAGAGGGTGTGTGAACCGATAATCAAATATGAGAAAACAATGCTCTATGTGAGAAGGAGCCAGAGAGAAATAGGGGCAACTCGACCACCACCTGCAGATAGGATGGAAAGACAGAATACTTATGTGCAGTAGAGAACTACTCAGCTATAATGAAGGAAAACCTTGAGGCTTTTATAGGTAAAGGAATACAACTTGAGATCAAGTCCAGGAGCAAGAAGGTTTGGAACCACTTAGGTAAATAGCAGGTTTCTCCTTCAGTCTAAAAACTGAGGGAGTTGGTGGGACCCAAAATGTGTAGCACCTTGTGGCAGTAAAAAGGGAGGAATAGTCTAAAAAAAGAAGGCAGAGGATATTGTTAATAGTGTACTAGGATTTAAAACCCACATTACTCACTCCACTCTGCTTAGATGGATTATATTCTGTTCCAGTTTGACTACTTGTACTAGATTTGAGGGCACAGACAGCTATCCTGAACATAGCATGATATAGTATGTAATCATCCTTAATTTGCTATTAACTTAATTTGAAGCCCTGTATAATTTACACTGTTGTACCATGACTGATCTTAATTGAATCTGGCTTGTTAAATTGCTGTTTTGTATTGACAGATTTTATTCAAAGCTGTTATGATTGATAGTATCAAGTCTGAGAGTATAGGCAACTGCACTTAAGATGACAAGATCCACTAGAATATCCACTCTGGTTTGATTATTACCTGCCTTTGAAATTTTGCATTGTCTACAATGTTTTTTTTTTAACTAATACTGCTATGTACTGCTATATTCAATTATACTGCTATATTCAATTATGCCTGATGATATAGACAATTCTATTGAAGATAACAAGAGACAATACAGTAACCATTGTAGATCACCTTGTACTGTGGTTTTATACCACCTTTTGGTTTCATGTTTTTATAGGAATTTGTTTTGTTTTGTCTTGCTAAGTTTTGTTTTCCCCCTAGTACAGAAAGGATAGAAATACATGTAAAGACTCATGTTTGTGTAGCTGTTTCCAGTCACACTGTTTGAATGTCTACTTTGTATGCTTTAATTTTGTAACTTGAGCAACTATTTCCAAGAGGACAATATGTAATTTATCAACTATTGATTTCTTACTGTTTAACTCTTTTTTAAAACATTCTGTATTATTTCTACCATTTTCCTGGGGTTTTTTTCTCTTTAAATAAAGAAAAGAAGGCTGAGAGAGGAGCAGGATGATGGAAAGAGAGAAATGAACCCAAAGGTTAGAGCTCCATTTGGGATTGAGTTTCATATGATTACTACATATCTGAATGGAGTTGATGAAAAGGTAAAATATATCATTTTGAAGATCAGAGGTGAGGATGAGATTTAATCTTAGTAGTGGTGAGCACAAGTCATGAGCTTTGGGGGACATCAGATCATAGAAGGGGAGCAGGCATGAAAGGTGGGGAAAAGAATTCAGCAAGAGACTAAGCAATGGGGAAAAACCAGGAATGAGCTGCCAGGAGACAAAGGAGTAAGAACTTCCAAGAAGGAAGGAAGGAAAAGTAGTCATTTGCAAATGCTAAGAATTTCTAAATTGAAAACAAAAAACCATCTTTGGACTGATCAAGATGTAAAACATTGATGACTTTGACAAAAAACAATGTCAGTGGGCTGATGGGCAAGATTTGTGCTGAAGTGAAAGTAAAAGAGAATGAGAGGAGAGAAAAAGCACAAAACAGTGTCTAGAATGCACATTTAAGGAAAAGCAGAGAAATGGAATAGGAGCTAGAGGAATAAAATTGGTTTGTGTGGAATGTTTTTGCTTTTATTTGCCTTGGGTTTTTGTTGTTTGTTTGTTTGGTTGGTTGTTTTGTTGTTGTTATTGTTATTTTGGTACTGGGGATTGAACCCAAGGTTTTACACTGAGGTGTAGACTCAGCCCTTTTATTTTATTTATTTAAAATAAGTTCTCACAAGTTGCTAAATTATCCAGCTTAGGTTTGAACTTGGAATCCTCCTGCCTCGGCCTTTCAGAGCACTGGGATTACATATATGTGCAATCAGATTTATTTTTAAGAGGAAAATATTATCATACTTTTTAGGAGAATTTTCAGATGGAAGAAATGAAACATTATGAGAAGAACAAAACTATTGACAACATGAGCAAAATATTTGAATAAGCCAAAGTTAAAGGACTTAATACACAAGAGAAGATGGTTGTCTTCCCATTAACACCAGGAGAGTTTGTGAATTGCATCAGGAAAGAAGACAAAGTGTTTGAGTACAGATACAAGTACTAAGCGGATCAGTCTCCATTCACAAAGATCTCCACCTCAACCTCCTTCTGCTACAACAATTAGCAGCATGTGGTGGTCAAACATGCAGCCTGTATGTTGTTAAGGTGTGAAGTTACATGTTTTAAAGTAACCAGTTAGTACAGGGACAAGATTAGAGATATTTATGAAATCTAGTAATCATGATATTAATACTATGGACATGGAGTCAAATGGAGTTGGTTCACATCTCAGCTCAGTGTGACTATTAAAAAGTTTATCTGTGTTTCAGTCTATTCATCTGTAAAATAGGAATAGTAATAGTGCCTACTACATGGGTACTATTGACTCCAAGTTTTAAGACCCACAGTTCACAGAGAATGATAAGTACGTGCTGCTATTGTTATTATGACATTATTATGTTACCTCATCCAACTGCTTATTCCACCTCATTACTTGTACTTCTGAACATCTACCTACCAGTGACTTTCAGCACAGTTTGACTAAATCAAATATGGATTATAGTACTAAACTTGTTGATGGAAAATCAGAGAAGATTATTTTTCCACTAAATCCTAAATTATTTTCCTCTGAGTTGATTTCTTTTTGGTTTTTCTAATCTTCTCTAGATTACTTGAATAATAATGTTACATCTAAAATTAATTTTTTAGCCTGAAATAATACATTTCTCTAATCCACACATCCATCCTCTGTGAACATACCAAGTAATATTAATTTAGGAAACACTTGCATTATTTTCCCTTTCTTCCCATATGTTCAATACAAACATCTTAATACCTGCTCAAAACCTTTTAATCATACTAAAATTATGCTTATGTCACACAATTTGGCACATAAGTCAATTTATAAATGGAGAAATTTAAGTTAAAATTGGTCAATGCCAAAGTTTTCTATTTCATTTCTTTAAAAAATCTTGCAATACTTCATAAGAAATAAGGTTATTCTCTAGTTATCAAAAGATAAATTTATTTTTTATATTCCTTCTCTTCAGAAATACAATCAAAATGGCAAATTTCTCAATTAAGGGATAAAACATGTTTCAATTTAAAAATCTGTTTCATTAAGTTTCAGGCTTCAGTATATAGTATACTTCAGGATTTATATCTGCTTTCAAGATATGTACAGAAACACTTCAGTTTGTCGGGGGTAAGTCATACCATGTTAGTAAAAACAATGACCATTCTTGGGAAATGAATGTGTTACCACCAAAATTATAAGATATAATAATCATTTTCCACAATTAATGACCTATAACCAAAATGGATATATAAAATATTCATACCTTACAATGAAATATTGCTTAGGGAAAATATTAAGAAAATGTGCTTCAAGCTTATTAAATCCAGCATGTAACTGGTGGCCATTGTTGTAAATAAGTTTATATTTCTTTTTTAAAAGCTTCCAGATAAGGAGTTACCCATTATTTGTATCATTTTATTCAAAAAAGCAATCAGAATCAAATGTTATATAATTATATACATGCAATACACATTTATTTGTGTACCATACAGAACCCTAAAATAAAGTTTAATTGTTAATTATCATAAAGAATACTGTTAAAAACAGAGTTTTAAATGTTTAACCCAAAATATGTCATATATCCAAAACACTAGAAATTATTGATTAATTTTCCTGGCTTATCATAGATTCCTTTATATAATAAACTTTTAGGAAATCAAATTTTAAAAACCAACTGAAAAAAAGCACATGAATCTACACATATAAATTATACACATGATCTTGTCTAATGTTCTTTTTACAGTACATGAAGTATGAGCACATCTTTTAGAAAATATGATTAAAAAATAAAACTCACAAAATAGGTTAAACTATGACACTACTGATATTTGGTCATTTTTTAAAGAAGTGGCAGTTTTTAAAAACCACAATTTACATGTCCATCTAACTTGGAACTTCACTGATTCAATTATAAAGAATTATGTGGAAAAAAGAAAAATAAAAAAAGAATTTATGCTCAGATTATTTAAGAAACCAGTGTGTCAATAATTACAATTTTTATTTTAAGTTACTTAAAGGGCTTTTCTTTTTCACTTTAACCTAACCATGACCTCAGAGTCTTTCAAAGTTCATGGCTCATAAGCTTCACATTAAAACCGATCATCTGCTGATTACATTTGCTTTTCAATATAATTTTGATATTGTGACTCCTTCGTGAGAACTGTAAATCATGGAAGGTGAAACTATGGGAAAATTTAATTTATTTTGAAGCTTCTATCAGTGAAGTTCTCAGACGCAAGGATCCTGTTAATGAGCCCCCTCTGACAATATGATCCCGTCTTCTGACCTTTCCACGGCTCCTTCCACAGCCTTAGGAAAGCAGAGGCAGCTGTAGTACAATGAGACAAATTGTGGTTCCAGGAGAATCAGTAAATCAGGAAGGTCAGTGGCTTCAGACTGACCCAAAGGTTAGTTAGATTTGCATACATCAACTATGGAAGTCTTCACAGATCCAACCCTTAAGGTGAAGCAGGAAGCAGGGGAAAACTTGGGGAGGTAATGCAACCTCCATAAATTTCCTCCATGTGTTACAATCACAACTTCAGTTGCTGAGGCAGCTGGCATCACTTGCCCTGTATTCATCACACACAGAGGAAACATGCTGATTCATAAGTGACAAAGTTGCTTTCTGGTCACTAAAATTAGACAAATCTGTGAAAGAATCATGCTACAACTGATTTATGTCTGAAATTAAGCATTATCATGTCAAAGTAAATAGCCTCACCACCAGTAAAAAAAAAATGTTTCTGTGTTACTAAAGTCCTTTTATATGTTGCTTCCATATTTTATTATTACTAATGTAAGGTAGATAGAATCACACTTACTTTTAGGAAAAGGATACTTACATGGGGTAGGTTGGCCCAAGTTGACACAACAAATAGCAGAAGTAAAACTAAAACTCTTCTCTCTCTTTCTCCAACGCTGTGGGATATTTTTGATAGCATATGCTAAGCATATCATGGGATTTGTAAGGAGATCCTCACTAAAGCTTAAACGTTATTTCTACTACTGTGTTCCACTTTCCCTAACTTTTGTTTGACTAACAAAGTCAGCTTTTACTGCTATTTGATGGGTATGCTCATATTCACCACGTAATCAGTGACATTTCTGAATGCAGAGTAACTCTTAGCTGTATTTAAACTCTAAAAGAGGAACAACTTGTGCTGGTCCAGAGCAGAATCCACATGAATCCTAATAGAACCAGACTAAGAGGTTGAAGCAAGGAGAGAGACTTGAGAAAGAAAAAAAAAAGGAGGAATCAAAATAAGTCATGTACAGGTACAAACTCCCTCTGGTGAATATGATCATCATGTATATCTAAAATGTAGCAATAAGCTTAACGTTTTTAAAAATTCAAAACTAAGAAAAATTAAGATGAAACAAAAATTAAACAGATAGGATAAAAAAATTCAAAATTAAAACCATTCAAGAAATCCAGGTTTGACACGGCTCTTCTAATGTCTGGTGCATAATAAAATTATTTTTCTGCCACATACTCAAGAATAGAACACTGATTTGAGGAAAAGAAATAAAACACCAACCTGGCTTTGTTCTATATGTAGTTTTATTGTGCCAGTGTAACAGTGAATAATTCTTTAGTTTTAGATGCGATAAACTTTAGTAGATAATTTTCAAGAAAAAATATAAACTGAAAATATGAAAATCTTCAATGTTTTTTAAATTTCACCAATGATTTGTTATATTATCTTTCAGGGTGTGTGTGTGTGTGTGTGTGTGTGTGTGTGTGTGTTTAATAGTATTACCAAATACTCTATTGATAGAATAAATAACAGCCAGCTATAATGTTATATGTGAAGTCAAATAATGCAGTCTTCCTAACTCTAACTCTGAAGGCATTTGTAGGAAATTTTTAGAGTATTAAAACTTTGCATCTCAGCAAAAAGGCAGTGGTGAAGATGCAGGCATTGATACTCCTGGAGCAGTGTACCATTTAGCTTTCATTGGGAAGACAGAATATTGTTGTGCAGTGGACTGGAGGGAACTTGAATTAGTTCAGTCAATTAAGTCATGATTAATTTATGTTGCATTCTGCTCTCTTGAGTCTATAAAGCCCAGACTTTAGTTAACCATCAGTATTTAGTTTAATAAAAGTAAAGTCTTTAAAAATGAATTCTGCAGAGAAAAAAAACTACTGACACGATCAATAGACAGCCAGATTTCCATTTTAATTTGTCAATGGGAACTAGAATAAATTTAGAATAAGAACAGGGTTGCTCCCTTTAAATGGATAATCAAATTGCTCAGTTATTAGCATGACTTAGACAGTAGCTCTACCTTAAAGTGTGATACTTTGGAACTGTGAACAAGAGCAAAGGCTTTCAGTAAGTTCAGTTCTCCCTGGGTCTAAATAGAAACATCCAATTGTTAGTACCTTCAGTCAAAAGTGACTGCTACAGAGGCAGTGAGTAGATTTTGATTACTCTAATTATCTATCTGAACATAACACATGAGCTTAATAAGCCTTTGTGTATGTAAGGTACATTGAGAGAAAATGTGATCATAGGCTTAGCTGAATCTTTATACCACAGAGAAAACAAGAGGTTTATTCTGTTTGTTGAAGAGAAAAAGCAAAAATAAGTCTTACAAAAAAATACCTAACACCATTCATAAAGCAACTCACATAATCTCAATATTGTGCAAAGTATTTGCAGACAGGAGTAGCATTCAGGGTAAGTCTTTCTTTAAAAGGAACTAATGAAAAAGATATGAATCATCAGATACATCTTCATAGGTGAAGAAAATTATGTGGTTTGTGGGACTCGTAGCTTTTCTGAAGCACTGGAATAAACCCTGCTTGTTTGTTGCAAGTGCTAGAAAAGACATCTTTTATGATGTCATCATTAAGGTTCAGTCTAATAGAGAAAATACCACATGGATACAAAGAATGAATTCTACAAGTTCAAACAGTATGCTTCCAAACATGCTGAATACGGACATTGCTAGACTAACTACCAGGGTGATGAAGAATGTAGAAACCAGAGTCACACTCCTTATGTTTCAGTTCCAATTCGGTCACCTATTAATGCAATGTTGAATAATTCATTCATCTCTTTTGCTCCACCTTTTTCCCTTTGTATGGTAGGAGCAGTAACCATCCCTACATTTTAGGCTGCTTTTAGGATTACACAGGTTAAGGTAGATTAAATCAAATCTGCATGCAGTGCCCTAGCATTTTGATTGGCGTGCAGTAGAAACTTAGGAAATATGAGCTCTAATTATTATTGATGCTTTAAATTCTTTTACTTTCTTACTTGCAGAGTATATAAGACGATTACCCGGGGAGGCAGTATCAGGTCTAGGCTAGAAAACACAGTTGCATGATTCTAACGTCTTTTGTTTTATGCCCTAAATGAGGAAACAACACAGTGGGGTGAATTGGAGCCAATTGCTTTATCTCCCCTGGATGCCTCCGGTTCTCACCTCTCCTTTTTTGCGAGCTGAGCCTTAGTCCAGGACAAAGAGCACTGCTCTGTATGTGAAAAACCGTGGTTCAAGAGAGAATTCTCAAGTAAGCTCTTACATTTTACCTAAGTCTAAACTTTCAGCAACTTTTTATCATTATTTTTAAACTATATCCATGTCACACTGTTATATTAAAATTCCTTAAAACCACATTTAGTGTGTTACACAAAGTACCTGAGGTCATACTTCCTTTTTATGCATTTATGCATGGGGGGGTTTTCAAATGTATAGCTAAAGATGACAGGAAACCGTGTTGGAGATTTTTCTCAGATGGATTACTTTGTATTTGCTCCTAAGAATTCTGACTAAAGGCATCAGTGTCAGATATGAAGTAGCTTTTCAGAAAAAGACAATGAGGAAGACATAAACTCCACAATTGTAAATGCTCAAGCATTCATATTATCCTTCATGTACCACACAATTCAAGTAGCCATCGAGCACAGCTATTTGTCCTACTCACAGGCAATGTGGCGTGAAGTAAGAAGAGTCCCATCTTTGTGACATTCCGGGTTTCATTGCCAGCCTGATAGATTTTTTTTTCTTTGCAGAGACAGTCACTAGGTAATGATATAGTAGCTCAAACATGTTATTTTTCAAGAGTAACCATCATAGTTGTACTGGTCTAGAAAATCAACAATGGCTTGTTCACACTGACTGAAGTATTAACTGAACCATGGTGGGAAAAGGATTTTGATAACAATGGCACTTGTCTTGTTGGGGTCTTGATAACAAAATCAAGGAAAGGGTCTGAAGAGCACTGTATTTTCGGAAGTGGTCATGAAGATTTCCTTATGTATAGGATTTTCCTAATCCCGTCTACAGTCACCTACCCTCTTTCTCCTTTTATGTTGCCATGTGTCAAGTTCCAAATTTATCACCACCTAACTTAATATTTCACACTCATGTATCCATCTCCAGCTGTCTATATGCACTAGAATGTAAGCTCCTTGAGGCCAAAATTTGGACATGACTTCAACATCCACACCACATCCTATTCTATGAGTTTCTGGTCTCCTTAACCACATATAGTGGCCCTTTATGTGTATGTCTCAGTTCTATTATAATCAATGCTTATTTTCTGTAATTTGAATTATCAAAGAAAAAGATATATATTTTCCCTAAATTTCTCTACAGAAAAATTAACTTACTGCCTATTTCCTCATATCCTTGCAAGCCTAGGTATGTATTTATTAAAATTTATTAATTGGGGTAAAATTTTTACTTGACTTTTCAGTAGTAGTTCCTATGTGTTTTGCTTGAAAAATATTTATCAATCTAACTCTCCCTGTTTGTACTTCTCATTTTTATTGAGCAAAAATTTTTAAATTTATCATGGAAAAAAACTTTGTCATAGAATTCTAATATTTTATGAGGTGGAATCCTTCATATATTGGGAATAGGAAATATACTTTACAAATATTTCTCTAGTGCCTTATTTTTCTAATGGTATTGCATGTCAAAACATTGTATGTTGCTTTGGCTGCTACCTGTTTTTATATAGTATAATATATTAAATAAATGTCCCATTACATGCCATCTTCAGGCTACATACAAGTCCTTGGTTTTATCTCATGTATGTAGTCTAGAACCAAAACCAGGTTTTCAAGCACTGTGTTTTGACAAAGTTTATATCTGTGATACTAAACAAGTTATTGAACACATCTGGTATTTCCTTTAAAAATGAAAGATTTTCCATGAAAAGAAGCAAACAAAAATTTTGGTGTGTATTTCACCTATCTATGGACTCAGCTTCCTGTATGTCTGGAACAACCAAGGAAAAACAAACATATAGGCAAAAGCACTATGTAAAACAGGGAAATGCTGCAACTGAATTATACAACATATTCTATTTTTAACTACCTATTTGGCTACTGGGTAATTGATTGCAAAACTCTACTAGATTTAAAAAAGAAGAGACACTTCTTTATAGTGGGCCAGTAAGTATAATAGCTGATTGGCTGTGTCAGCTTGAGAAATTTAGAAGCTTAACTAAGCAGGCTCAGCAATCCCACACCCTAGAGGACTGTCCTAGGTGGCTCATCACCTGGATCAGCTCGTCATTGCCTGGACAGTGTAAAGGGGAAATGAGGAAGGACAGACTTGCTTCTGCTTGGAGGGGCTCCAGTCTTCACCTTCAGCTTGGACATCTACTGGCTTCTGGCACAGACTCTTGGACATCTGCTTCACATCCTTTAGCCTGCTGGCGTAGACGCTTCAGCCTTCTGGCATAGACTGTTTATCCTTCCGTTGCAGACTCATCAGCCTCCTCATATGGACTTGCACAGAACACTGCAGTGAA
The DNA here is from genome assembly GCA_004027455.1 of Hydrochoerus hydrochaeris. Taxonomy (NCBI): domain Eukaryota; kingdom Metazoa; phylum Chordata; class Mammalia; order Rodentia; family Hydrochaeridae; genus Hydrochoerus; species Hydrochoerus hydrochaeris. The sequence continues at coordinate 260,515 of PVLA01000641.1, forward strand.
CTCCAGACCTTGGACTGAAAGCTTCAGTCTCCAGTGTACAGACACCTCAGCACGCTTCCCATCCAACTCTGTGGCTGACCATTATAAACCAATCTTGCAATTTCCTACATATTTATGTATCTTGTGTTATATCTGTTTCTCTAGTAAAACACTGACAGAGTGAGCTCAATTATATTTCTCAATTTACAAAGGTAGTATTGAGAGTTAATTTTATAACAAATAGAATTCTAAGTGGTATTTATTTATATGTAAATACACATGTATCCATAAATATGATATGCATACATATTTATTATGTATGTGTGTGTCAATGACAAATATAATGACAGATAAATACATGAGTCAATCAGTCAATCACAAAGCTATCTTTATTTCATCTAATTCTATGGAGTTTTAATATAGAATCTCTCCCAACTCTGATACACATTTTGATAAATGGAGTACACCAATATTTTAGTACATTTCACCTCTGCACAGCAATAAAGAAGAGATATAATGACAGAGACCAAAATTCAGCTAAAATATTGCAAGGACTGAACAACTGTAAGAGATGCGGAATTCTCTGCAGCCGTACTAATGCATAGTGATGTCAACCAGGCATGAATTGGTGTAACTCTGACTCTTGTGAGTCACTGAGGCAGCCTGGAGAAGAATAAAAATCAAATGACAAATGAACAGGATGCCTAGACTAGAACCAAAGCAGAATCTTGGTCGCCTTTCCAAAAGCAGGGAATCCTCATTTTCCTAGAGAAAGGGAGTACGGCCATTCCAGAGCAATAGCAATGCCAAGATGTAAAATTGTATGGCACTGCATGTGAGCACCTTAAAAATAATTTTTAATAAAATGCAGATAGCTTATTCAAAGGGAAAATTAACTCTTCTCACGGTTCAGTGATATTTTATTCTTATCTTCATCAAACAATCAGCTTTAGGTACAAAAACAACTAATCCCAACCAGCATTATAGTAAATAACACCTGGCTGAAGCCAGTTCGTGCAGTGAGGTTCCTCTCCTTTCAGAATGTCACAGCCACTCAATCCCAATCCTCCATGGTCTCTCACCTAGGACAGATAGTGGACATCTTACAGGATCTCCTAGTCTCTCTTGCTGTTCTCTACTCTGTTTTCAACAGGAGACCCAAAGAATAAGAAAGCTTCTTTCTATCAAATAGTGCAACGTACTGTTTTATAGTAAAACTTTGCAATGAATTGGCCAGTCACCTGCATAGGAAAGAATTTGTCATGTTCATGGCAAAGTGAAGGAAATGATATTCCTCTACATCTCAGTATGAAACTGAAAACCCCAGACCTTACTCTACAAGTTGTCCTTAGATTTCCACTGATGATTTCTACTCCTCTTTTCAATTTTAGAAGAGTTCTGTCCACCATTCTGTACCCTCTTATTTTTTTTTAAATTACAACATATCCAAACTCACCCAACCCCATGGCTCTATATAGCAATGTTCCACTGATGAACTGAAAATGTACGTACGGCTTTGATGCCTTCCTTGAGTGACGTCAATGTTTCACAGGCAGCCACGCTTCAAACAGACAACTCAAACTCAACAAGTCTGAAACAAAACTCTTACAGTTCGCCTCTGAACCCCCATTGCAGAAACTGAGGAGTAACATCCAGCCTGTCGCTTTCTTCCAAAACCTTGGAGTCATTCTTAACTCTTACCTTTTGCTTAACACTACCAGGAAGTTCAACCAGCTGTGTAATGAACTACATCCAGTCACAATTCAAACTCCAGTCACTTCTTACCGTGCCACCACACCACCCCTCTTTCGGCAGCAGTCCTCCAAAAGCACTAGCTGTCCCCACGCTTGCCCTGTACCCGTGACACTGCACCTAGAGTGGTGTGTTCAAAATAAAACAGATTATTTCTTTCTCCATAAAGTCATCTCCACTGCACATTTCTCTTTGTCTTAAGGAGCTCTTTACATCTTGTCCCCTCGTCTGTCCTCAAATGGCCCCGCTCAGAAAGGCCTTCATTCGCCATACATCTCGCAGTATTTTACATCTTCCTGTGCTTTTTCACTTAGTTTTATACTGTGTTCCATATTTATTTGTTCATTTGCATACTGTCAGTCTTCCTCACTACAATGTAAATTCCATGAACAGAGACAGTGTGCTGTCTCACTCGCCCTACTAGAATGCTACCCAGCACACAGTAAATGTTCTGTACATATTAGACAAATGGCTCACTGGCGGTCATCTAAACAAACCTTGCTTTGTAACTGACATGCAGCTGATTAAAACCCAGTGATATTAATGTAAAAAAGACAGTGACTCTTAAAAGTGACTCATCAATGTGATTCCTTAATAAAGAACCCTATATTAAAAAAGAAATCCTATACCTGTATTTTATTTGAATAAATCAGCCTAAAAATAGAGGTGTCTCTAAAGCAAAACAATTTAAAAGGAACCAGTTTTTAATCTACTACAACCAGTCCACCTAAATTAAACTTTGTCAATAATAATTATTTCTTTTGTAGATTATGTTCATGTTTAATATATCCATAAGTATGAATATGAACCATTTACTCTCAAAATACAATTGCTTAAATTATATTTTAAATTTTATATTTTGGGGATTCATTCTGCCCTCTTTTCTGTATATGTAATAGTCTTTATTAATTAATGGGGATGTATGTCTTAAGTTTGTGCCTAGAAATCTCTTGAGCTTTCGTAGCTTATAGTACCAGTTTGAATGTGAGAATTCTCCCTAACCAAAAGTCCTCTTTCAATGCCATAGCATATTTTTATTATTAAAAATAATACTTTCTTAATATTAATAACTCTTGATTGTTAAAAAGTCCAAGGTTAAACTCTCAGTTTTTACTGAAAATAATAAATAATAATGTTCTTCTAAATTATTCTTTGTTTTGAGACTGTTCAAAAAAATTTTTTTAATTAATTAACTTGGCTTTCATTTAAAATTTCAGATTATTTTTTCTCCAGATTTCTATGTGCTCAGGGTTTATTGTACTATTCATTAATGGAGCATCACCAGTTTCAAAGATCATAATATTTTCAGTTTATTACATACATTTTCCAGAATTATTTATTCCAGTGTCCAGTTACCTGAATGTTCCATAAAACCAATATGATATTTTTAGACACAAATTATCACAATTACATTATTTTATATTCCAATTAAATGTTTTCTAAGGAGCATTTACTCAGGGCTATATCTCTACATTTACATTTATTTGCTTTTTCTGTGAATTCCAGAGATACATTATGTATGGTCAGAAGCTGAAGTGAATATTCTCCTCCCCAAAGCTCTGTCATAAAACAGAGCTGCCCTAAATGAGATTTAAAAATGTATGCCCCAGGGAAGTACATGCTATTAACAAGCAATGTGTACAATTAAACCTAAAGCATGGTCACAGGATTTTAATCAGGAAAGCCAAAGAGTCATTTCTGTCCAGTGGGGTAATAAATGAAGGCAAAAGCAATTGAACATGCCTTCTGATGTGCTAAGTGATATATGGGCTCTCTTGAGTCACCAAATTGGGAGGGCCAAATACTTAGTTATTCAACACTGCACAGTTCTACTGGGGGAGAGGTGATAAATTTAACAAATGTTATATTAACAGGGGTCAGGGTAGAATCAACTTGATCCACCACCTCAGTAATTAAAGTGATGTCTTTAAATACCTATTATCAAATGTCTGGCTGTAAAAAAGAATGAAGTTTTGATCCTCCGTCATTCACTATGGTGGATTTAATAGCAGTATTACTGGAATTGTCAAAGCTGGTCACTGATTAATATGTATGAACTAATATGTTGATAGGATAGAAAATCATATCCTGGGATACCAGTTAATGGACTTCTTTCCAGAATTTTCAGAGCTGATTAGAACCAAATTACATCCATAAGAAACCATTAAGACCACACCAGATGATAAATTGCTGTTCCTAAAGATTTTCTCCTTCAAGGATAAGCCATGTATTTCAGACTAGGAACATAGTTTCTCTTGTAGCTAATCTAAGTTCAAAAGGACAAAAATGAATATATGGTTAAAACCAAGTCATCTTCAGTTTCAAGCATCAGGACCACAACATCTCGTGCTGGTATATGTGTCGAAGTAGGAAAATCATATTTCTGAAATTAAAAGGTGAATTCCTGCTTTCTGATGATAAAATCGAGTTGTGAAAGTCATAGTTTAAATTTTCAAGAATGGAAATTGAGTTAAATAGGAAATATGAATTCTTCCTAACAACTGATAAAAGGCTTCTTTTAAACATCTATCTAGTCCACAAAATTTCAATTTGTTTCTCCAACTCAGTGATCTATATCCTAAAGTTGTTTCATTGCTAGTCAGTTGATTGGTTGGTTTTGTTTCAACAACGAAAGAGTAGAATCTGGCATTCCTTTCCTTTCATTACTCATCAGCAATACAGAAAAATCTCCCTCTCTCTTCCTTTCCTGCTACATTCTCATTATTGTTTAGGGAAAAAAATATAATCAGAAGTCAATCAAAAGAGGAGAAGGAAGGAGATACTTAATCTTCCTTATGATGTTCCATGACCTGGGAACTCTATGAAACTTCAAATCTGCCTTAAATAACCACCATTTAAACTAAACATCCAGGCTAAGTCATTGACTCTGAAAAAACATACTTTACTGTTTACAATGTCCACGAAGGAAATTATCCCCACAGTATATTGGTTTGAAGATGGTATTTTAAGTATTACTTTTTATCTCACTATTCTAATCAGCTTCCATGTCGCTGCACTTTCTCAGGATGAACTGTAAGCATGGGGAGGCAGTAGATGTAGGTACGAATGGGTGGGGTTTGAAGGCACAAGTGTAAACTGCCCATGTATTACAATCCCTTTCTGGCGCAGGATTATAGACAAAAAATGGAAGGGCAGCTTCCCTTTCTACTCCTGCTTTGCATCCTGTTCATCTCTTTCACTAACAAAATCTGAGTCTTCATTTCCTCAAATTTGTCATCATTTAGTTTCACTTTTTTTTCATCTTTTGCCCTTCAAGAGTTCAAAAAACATCATGCCTTGTTTCAGTCTGTATTTATATAGTTCATATTTTCATGTGCTTGTTGGTTATTTCAACTTTTTTTTTTTTACAATAGACAGTGGTGCTTTGGTTCAGGAATTTAATTCGTTTCACTATGCTGTGGAAGATGGCTGCAAGCAAGTTGACTGAATTGTTCACAAACAGAAGCATTTGTGAACCATGGTATAACTGCACTTGCTGTTATTTAAAAATCAGAACAGTAGTCACTAATCTTTTCTAACTCTATACAATTTTGTCACCTTGAGAACGTTATGTAAATTAAATCATATAGTTTGTGACCTTTGGATATAGGATTTTTTTCCTCACCAGAATGTCCTTGAGATCCATCTAAGTTCTTATATACAGCAAGAGTTTGCTCATTCTTACTGCCCAGTCCTAATCCTGATTGCAGTGATGGCTACAACAGTATACTGATACCTCAGTTCCTCAGCCAGCATTGTGGAAAGGATTTAGTTTGTGAACTAAGGTACCACACGTGATGTGATAAAGTGTCATTAAACTACTCATGAGCATTGAACCAACATTAATATCCTCATTCTGCCATCTCACCAAACCTACCTAACATGTAACTTCTTTCATAAATTACGTGAAGTGTGTACGTTTGTGCTCTTTGCAACCTCCTGTGCAACTATGGTTATTTAAAAATAAAAGTTTACATAATAGGGCCAGGGATTTAGCTCAGCGGCATAAGCGCCTGCCTTGCAAGTATATGGTCATGAATTCAATCCCCTGTACCAAAAAAAAAAAAAAAGTTTACATAATAGGATTTCCTTTATCAATTTATATGAACTTTTAGGAAGAAAATTAGCACTTATGATTTTTGGTTTTTGTTTGTCTTTGTATTTTATTTCTACAAATGATACTTTATCTTGCTTAGAATATTTATGTTTTATGTAGCTTAATAAATCACAGAAAATAAGCCAAAACAAAAATATACAATATTACAATCAAGTTCATAAAACTTTTCAGTTGAGGCTTCTGGTTTTTATGGCTTTCCAGCCCAGACTGATTTATTCTAAGATACCTTTTTATTTCACAATCTATAGTTGTAAATTCTAAAAGCTAAGAGAGCCACTAACACAATGTAGAATTTATTTATTGCTCAAAACTATCAATCTAATTTCCACTTCCCCTCTCCTCCACTCTTCCTCATTACCACAGCACATGTGTGTACTAGAACTCCAGGACACAAAAAGTAACATTCTCATTGTATAACAGATGCTCTTCAAAGCTCCCATCACTCCACCTATATCACAGCTGTAAGTCTAGCACATGCTTCTGGGTGGGCTCAGTCTCAGCTTCTGTACTCAGCCTGGAGTCTGAAACTTTCTGCTTTCAGAACCACAGCCTCCCAAGAGCCTGTTCAAATTCCCACAAGTGCTACTTGGTAGCATGGGGTAGTTAGGACCCCTGAAGCAACCAGTAAGAATAAGATGCTGCAGATCAATGTTCTGTCTCTTGCCCTTCAAGAGCACATTTCTAAGAGACATTCTGTGTACTTCTCAGAGGTCTCAGTGGAATTGAATTCTTCTAACACACCACAGCAACCTAACACTGTATCTGATCACATATTTTCCCTTCTCTCCCCTGACCCTGCAACCCTTAGCTGTCATAGTTTCTTTTGTCCTCACTGAAATGAAATACTTGATGCCAAGATTTAAAGGGGGAAAGGTTTATTTAACTCACAATCTGTAGAAGTTTTAGTGCATAATTGGCTGGCTCAAAGGCAAGGGTGGCATGGCAGGAGGAGAAACTTTCAAGGCAGGCATAAGGTAGCAAAGCAACAAGAGAGAGACAAGTCTCTTTCTGTCCCTTATATTGTAAGCAGGCTGCCCGCCCTAAGACGGATATAGCACTCATGTCCTTAATCCTCCCATCAATTGACCAAGAATTGATAACAACCTCTAGTTTCAGCTACCTCCAAAAAGCCCACCCCACTCCATGACTGCATGAGGCTTTGAGGGGATATCTAGACCCTAGCTAGACACAAACTATAACCCTAGCTATTGATTCTTGAGTAAGCTTCTAAATAATTTCTATGTGCCAAAATCCTTGTATCAGGCTCTGCTTTAAAGAAATTCAAACTAAGACATATATCTATACAAATGCTCTTTTGAGTTTTTTTTTCCTATATTGTTCTTCACTATACAATCTAACACTGGATGATACCCCCAAACTTTCTAGTAATTTATTCCTATTCAAGTTCTCGTGACTCAGAATATTGTTACTTTGGTAATTCAGGATTGAGACATTGAAATAAATATGTACCCTGTTTGAAATTTAGAGTTATAATATGACCTAGTATTAACACAGTGAAGGGGTTTCTCCATTTTTTATGGTTTTCATAAAGAAGTAAAAAACAAAAACTTTTCTCTGGAAGGTTTAAAAACCTTTAATAATTGAAGCAGGAAAATTAGATGGTCTTAATATGAGGCAATCAAAGGAGAAGAAAATTTACTCTTCATTCTTCATTTCCTTGAAGTCTATAATTAGGCAGAAGAGTTGCTTGAGTAAGTAACCCTTACAAATAATTGGTTTCAAACTTCATTTCCATTTAATTTTACCTAAAACTATAAAAAAACAAATGTAGCTAGTTGTAAATTTATCTATTTCCCTTTCTCTGAAAATACATTTATGATTGATATTTGCATACTTTGTAGTAAAGTATGATGGAAAGAAATGCTAAAAAAGAAATTTTCAATATATAGATAGTGATTTAGAACAAATTATTTTTAACTAATATTGTGTTTTGCGCATTAAAAATCACCTGGTGTTGAATATATTAATTTTCTGGGTATCAAAGAATAAAAATGCATAAAAACGAGGCCATTATAATGCTAAATGACCTACTGATTTGTCTTACTGATTTGATATTGTCCATGGAATCTTCACTTATGCAATCATGTTTTGAAGCCATTCATTCAGTAGCAGCATTTTTTTAAAGGTCTTCTCTCTTCCACACTGTGCTAGGAAGCAGGAGAGAAGAGGTCCTGGAGGCACAGAGATAGTAATTTAGAGACCAGCAGATTATGAGTAGGAAACTGCCACCCAGGATGGGCAGTGCCATGAGAACAAAGAACTGAAAGCTGTAGAAGCACCTGGAAGAACTGTGTAATTCAGATTTATAGCATGAGAAACGTTTTCCATAAATACTTACCTGATTCCCCAATAATTAAATAAAAGCTTTCTATTGCAAACATACTTCCCTAAAAGAGAAAAGAACCGATTTACTTCAGAATTCCACACAAATTAACATGAGTTGTTTTGCCTTTGTATGTCTTTAAATAAGCAAAGCAAAATAAAAATCTGTCTTCGAAAAGACTTCTTCAGAACATGATTTATGAGCTGAGATTAATTCTCTCTAAATATCCTAAAAGAGTGAAGTTTTAATGGTTGAATTTATTCAGGAGAAAATAACCTAAACACCTTCATTAAATGCACTTTGATAAAGGCAGAATGCTGTTGCTAATCCTAATTAAAGCTCTTTATAATGTTCCAAAGCACAAAGAACAGAAAATAATGATCTAAGAGAGAGACACTGTGACTGTCTCAATGCATTATTCTGTTTCTTTAGAAGATAAATGTTATATGAAGGTCAATCAATATTGGGAAGAAGAGTTTTTAGCCCACTTAACTGTACTAATATTTAATATTTATTGAGCATTAGCAATATCTAAGGAACTGTTTAAAATTTTGAGTCAGTCATGGTCTCTGGCCAAAAAATGATTATTTTATTCCTAACTACACTTGGGTTCCAGCCATAACTCCTTTAATGTCATGTTTCCTTTGTCAGCATTCTAAATGTTAATTTCATAGAATTACTAAACTCTTCAGAGGCAACTTTACACAAACCAACTACTACGTGCTCATGGCCCCTAAACTTTAAGCAAAGTGGTGAAGGAAGCCATTAAAAGAAAATGATCAAAATATACAGACATCTCAAAGGAATCAAAGGAATCCAAAGAATTTTGGAAGCTGCAGAATTAAAAATCAATATGTAAAAAAATTGACTTAATTTCTATATACTTGGAAATTGACATTTCATGAATGTACTACTTATAATAAACATTAAATATTCAGGTATACATTTAAATATATGTGGTACAGTTTTTCAGCGCAGGGGCACCTGACATACACAGCTTGAGGAAATAAATGTTTATTTTGACTCATAGTTTCAGAGCTTCCATCTACTGTTAGCTGGCTCCGTTTTTTTGGACTGTGGTGATGCAGAAACATGGTGGCAGAAAAACACGGCAAAGGGAAGAGCTCTTCACCTCAGGGCGGCTTGAAAGCAGAGAGAGCAAGAGAGCCACATAGGGAGAGGCGGGAACCAGCTCCGCTCCTCTAGGTCCCCACCCAGACACGCCCAGAAGTGTGTTTTATTAATCCCTTAGGATCTCTCAAGCCAATCAAGATGATAATAACGATCATATAAGTACAAAATCTTAACACGACAAAATGCAGCACTGAGAGAAATTTATAAGACCTAATAAATGGAGAGAATCTCTTTTTGGAAGAAATTGACAACGTGATTCTTAAAATTCATGGAATTACAAAGGACCAAAACAACTTAGAAATAAAACAAAATAGCAGGACTAACACGACCTGATTTGTAGGCTTCTAATAAAGCTAAAGCAGCCAATACCATGAGACAATATTACAAATACAGAAAAATAACCTAGTGTAACACAATGGAGAGTCTAGGAACATATCCAAACATATATGCAAAACAGATTTTTAACAAAGTAGTAAAGGCAATTCAGTACAAGAAAGACAACTTTTTCAACATACAGTGTTATGAAAAAATCAGATACAAAAATAAACTTTATATCTCACTTCTTATACAAAATTACCCCAAAAGGGATAATGGACACAAACTATAAAGTACAATTACTTTTTTGGTGTATAAAAAAGTATAGGGTAAAAAAAATCTCCATAACCTTGAGTAGGAAAAGACCTCCTAAGTTACCACAGCAAATATGTAATCCATAAATAAACTGATAAATTAGACTTCAATAAAATTGAAATGCATATTCTTTGAAAGACACTTAACAGAATGAAATTACAAGATGAAAATGCAAAAAAGATTTTCAAATCATATGCATGATAAAGGAATTGTATCTAGATATTTATTATTTAAAAAGTATACCCTTTTATGAATTATGCCAATATGTTAATAAATATTTTGAAACATTTACTAAAATATCCATACTTCATCATGCAAACAACATTCTATGTCTGCTTTTCTAATATGGACAGCTCCCATTGTTTCTCACAGTAAAATTGAAAACAGCTTGTAAAATTCATTCTAAGCACTTTTCAGGCAGTCTTCCAGAGTCTGAGAAACTTTTACAAACAGGAAAAAAAGTCTCTATTGCCTTTTCAAGAGTATAAACAGAGTCACAATTATCCCTGAATGAACATTAACTTGGGAAAGCAAAATAATCACACTCAGCTTCTAACCAGTTTCCAAATAACTTTTCCTTCACTCATTTTCTCCACTTAGTTCTATCCATCATGCCTGGAAGTAGAAATCACTTCCATATGTTAAGTCTCTCTCTTATGAATACTACATTTCAAAGATTAGTATTTCCTAACATATTGGGACAATAAATTGAGAATTTCATCATTAAATATGCAAACTTCTCTTGTTTCAGCAAGGACATTACACATCAAACCAAGCTTCCATTCCTCTAATCTACACTTGTCTGAACTCTTATATCAATAAAGCTGAAAAAACATAATTGTGACATGAAAATTCTCTTCAGTCAACCATGAGGAATAGGGAAGTGTCTACTGAGCACCAATAAATTACTGAACAAAGATAATTGCATGTAAATCATAAACACATTTATAAATCTAATAAAACCAAGCAATAAATCATGCAGCTAAACTGGGAGTTAAGCTAGGTGTGAATTGGCTGTACGTATCTGTAGATTAAATTATTAAAAGAAAAACTTCCAATGAGAGTGCAAGTTATACTGCCCTGAGGCCAAATATTTATGAAAGTTATAGCCATGTATAATTTCTGAAAGAAAAGCACTTTTCCCCAAGATAAATGTGATTATACCATTCCACATTCTAAACATGGTACCTAAATTCTGAACATATTTACCCAATATGAATTGCAATGCATTTGTAATACTAGAATTGTCAAGCAGTGTTTGCACCCACAAATGATAATTTGGAAATAAAAAGGTCAAGAAAAATAAGCTGAATGAATTTGGCTATTTAAATGTAGCTAAACTTCCATTTAAAATAAAAATATGGGTAGATTCTACACTTTCTGTCCTGAAAAACAGATTAAAATACAGTAAAAGCCAATAGGCTTAGTCTTTTAACTTTTTAAAGAATAAGAAAAAAAAGGATATTTCCAGTTGTATTCAATTTTAAAACCCTGCTATCCTGTTGAAACATTCATTATTAAATGTATTATCTATTTAATCTTGTTAAAGGGCCAAGGCATTTTTAACACGAGGCCAGAGGGTTAACATCATCTTACAAAAAGCCATAATCACTCAAGTACAATTTTTATGTGATACACTCAAAAAATTATTATAACGAATGAGACATCACCATAAGTACTCAAGGGAATTTTCTAGTGAATAAGGGTATAACATGAAAACATAATTAAACTCAGACAAAACGAATCAAAAATAATTTAACATTACTCTTAACATACAGTAAGTTGATTTGTTCATCTGCTTACTTTATCATAGTCCACAATGCAGAAATAAATAAATACAATGAAATCTGAGCTGCCACTATTATCTGCAGCTCATGACATCTTTCCTTATGGAAGCAAGGCCCACCAAGACACTTAAGTTGTCCTACTTATCAATAAAGACAAATGCAAGGAATCCTGTATAAATTCAAGGGCATTGAATTTATAGTCCTAGTTTTAGATATAACAAAGATCAGTCAGAGTTTTCAGAATCTCAGTTTTTCTAGGAAAAGTCATGATGACCAAGTAGCAACATAAAATCTAAATATTTCACATTTGTGTGGTGTTTAGGAGACCCTACCAAGAAGAGAATTGGTATGGAAAGGAGTCAAGCACACGCTGATTTTTATAAGACATGGAATTCATTCATTCATTTATTATGAGCAATAAATCCCATAATATTTGCTCTACCTGCTGATGTTTCAAGCTGCTCTGCTTTAAATTACCTGATAAAATGTACAACTGCATAGAATACTATCTTATAAAACAGTAGCCCCTAATGGGCCTCATAATATTTCTAAATCAAAATATGGTTCTCCAAAGTCATAAATTAAAACTCCCTGGAGTATCAGTACTGTAGCTCTAAGCCCAAACATCTTTCACCCAAAGCCCTTCACACATCTCACTCCACTCCTACGAGTGTCTCCCTCCATTTCCCCAGCAGCCTCTGGCTCCACTCTCTGAGAATGTCTGCTCAGTGTTCCTTATAGAAATCACAACACTGCTGGCTTTTTCTCCTCCACTTGTCAAGTTCTTATCTTTCCACTCAGATATGTCATCTCTACAGTAAAGGTGTCCCTGATCCTTGCCAGCACGTGCAGTTAATCCCTTTCTGCTTATGACAGAGTGACAAGAAAATATAGAATAGGAAGCCCAGCTTTCATTCAAATTCCAGCCCTCACAACTGATGGCATAAGTTATCAAATCTTTCAAAGTTTGTTTTCCCCATGTTTACAGGACCTAAGTTCAGAGATTGTCTTATTATGTAATTTTAGACCTAGAGACCATCATGTACATAGAGTATGTAGCCTAGAACGTAGCACATAATAAATTTTCAATGAATGATAGATGTTACTAGTATTCTACCCCTCCCAACATAAGGTTGTGCCGTCATCGTTTACTTGTATCATTCTCCTTTTCTTTGAATCCTTAACCATTTGTACCATGCCATGCAGAACATGATCATTAACTGAAGACTAGATAGGCACAATGGATGAATAGAAATCACAGAACACAATATTTCTTTTATAATTGAAGAAGTCAAAACCTAGGCATGTAAGTGACTTGCTATAGTCTATAATTCTAGTTAATCAGAGGAATTACAATAGAACACATATGAACTGGAATTATTAAGGTGTTGTCATCTAGGAACTTGATCTTCTCTACTCAGCACTATGAGGATGAGCTTGTAAATCCGGAGAGCCTGCTTCCTTCTCTCCAGCATCCAGAAGCCATTGGTCTGAGGTGGAACAGTCAGATCATCCCATCCCATGAAACCCAAGCGAAGCCAAGAGGGTTCTTTGACTGTTACTACTCTCGTGTGTAAGTAACACATGTTCCTTGTCCATGCATCTCCTGCTGGACATACAGCCCACTTCCAGGACTCAGCTATTATGAGCTGCACTGCTGTAAATGAGGGTATGCATGTACGCTTGCAATATGACATAGTTAACTGTTTGGGGAAGATACCTAGATGGAATTTTCAGGTGAAATGGCATTTTTTGTATTAGTTTTCAAGGAACATGGGTTTCCTCAGTGGATGCACTGGTTTACATTCTGGACACACCTTGAGACCATAATGTTAAATGAAATAAATCAGATATGCAAACTTAAATATCACATAGTTTCTCTTATGAGAAGCATGAAATGCAAATAAAGAGAAAAAGACAGATAATAGGAATTAAGGATAGAGATTTTTTTCAAATGGGAAAGTAAGCAAGAGATGGAGGGAGAGGTGAGAGAAAGGAGGAGAGGAAAAGAGGAGGAGAGTAACAGCAAGATGCATCACGCACACGTACCGTCTCCCCACAGAGTGTAAACACTCTGTACTGCATTCATGTATCTAACACAAAATAACTTTTTCAAAAAAATGTTCCTACTTTACTGAAATTAATGTTTCTCCAAGACCACAGCTGAGCTGAAAGAGGGAGAATCGATGTTGGCCTCACTAGAATCTCTCAGTCTGCAGCCAAAGCTCCTGGTATGACTGCTAGTTTAACCTGCGGACATTGGGTTTCCAGCACTTATAACAGTGAGGATCCAAATTTGTTTCATAGTTCCTAGACCCAAGTTCTTCCTGTAAACCCTCACATCTGTTCAGTAACAACCAAAGGCTGTGAAAAGCCCAGCAGAGACAGATAAGTAGCTATGAGTTAACCCAACTGCTTCATGTCCAATGTCGAACTCCTCTGTTTTTAACCTTTGTATCTCTCAGTCCATGGTGACCAAATAAGACCAACTTGAATACAATATTACTAAAACTTGCTAGTCATACACATTACCCATTCTTATTTACAGAAAACATATTTTAATTATTAAATGATGACATTTCCTGTTAACCTTCATTGGGGTGCACTGCTCGCTAATAGGAGGCTCTCAACCCTCAACTAGCAACAACTTTGTGATGTTTAAAAATCACATCCGCTGCCTCAGCCAGCACTCTCAGTTGGCACAGTCTCTTCCCTGTCACTGCCCTTCATGAAAACACCTCATTAACACAAAGCAAGTTTTCCAGCAAGGGATGTGAAACCAGCTCCTCAACAGAGGACTGTGTTAACTTGGTTTGCTTTGTTAAAGGCAAAAGTTTCTGATATCTGATTAAAGCATTTTGTTTAATACTTTTTTTTCGAAATCAATTAGTTGTAAATCTTTGATCTAAGTGCAAACTCCCACCAATATAAATCAGAGGGTGGAATTCAATAAATAAATGCCTCCTATAAAGAAGGGTAAGTTAGGGATACACAGTTTGGTATCAATGGTTGAAATTTAAAACAAACTACTACTAGGTTAGCTAATAGTTCAAGTATTTTATTGCTCTACAATAAAAAACTTGAGTTGTTCTGTTAAACCAAACTTACTGTTCAGAAAAAAAAACCTTGAAGTTCGGAAAAACTAAGGAACCCAATATGTCAGAATAACATCAAACATCAGAATTCCTATGATAATTTCTTTAAAACTTTCTGAATCTACATTTTTATCAATTTTACTTTTAAATATTTAATATTACATTAAGATCTGAAAAATCTTAAAATATTTTTGAAATAAAATGTTTGAAACTTTTAGTACAATACTTAACAGGATGTGGGAAAGTTCCAATGTAGTACTGTGATAATTAAACTCATTCTTTAGCTTTCTAAAGCAATTTCACTTAAATTCCTTATTCCACAGAGAATACTTCTAGTTTCTCAGTCATTATTGTTGGATGAATTTAATTGAAAATTAATCCCTCATGTCCTGTTCAAATAGCTCCTTTTTAAATTTACCATTAAACCTGTATATGGTAGGAAAATACTTACAGCATTAATTGATTTGCTTCTTTCTTCCCTGGGGATTATTTTTATCCAATCACTTTTAGGCAACATTCATATTTCATGATGTCACAGCAAAACCAGAGAAAAAAATTAATCAAGTTACAGATTTTCAATTTAATACACCAAAGCATATTAAAGATATAACTGAAATAATACCTCATTTGGGGAGATATAAAATTTTCTAGAAAAGAGTTGAGAGAGAAAGCTATAAAGTCTGATGCTGAGGATAATCTCTCCAGGAGAAATACATAATGAGCATCTCAAGAGAAAAGCAACCTGGTATGATGCTGGAGAGAATGCCAAGACCTCAGAGCAATCCGATAGTACCCCTAAAGAAGCCTGGAGTTTTTCAAGCAGAGAAGACCATGACTTCTTTGCTACAGGCTCTAGGAAGCTTCCACCTTGTAGAGTACTCTGTGTGTGGACCAGTGAGGAACGAGGGATTAGAAATGTCTGCCTAAAGACTTAGGTGTCTCACCCTAAGAGCTGCCTCCCAGAGATCTTAGAACAGGTGGTGAGGACAAAAGGGACCAATAACTGGAGAACAAGAGGATCGCGAACATTCAGAAGAGGCCAGGATGGCAGGCCAGCAGATGGCATGGAGATGGAGAGTGAGTCTGAGAGCGGAGATGTGCAAACCTGGGCGGACTGATTCTGAGTGCCCACTGTCGTCTGCTAACTTCTCCCTTCCTGGAGTTCCTAAGGGGACTTTCATGCATCCTCAATGAAAAGCGGGGAAGGGATATTCTTTATCTGTTGCTGTGAGCAAAGTTACCACAAACTCGGGTGGCTTTAAAAACACCACCTATTGGCTCACACTGAGTCTGCCCTTGTAGAGATCACAAGGCTGGAATTAAAGTGTCTTCCAGGCTGACTTTTATCTACAGGCGAAGGGAAGCATCTGCTTCTAAACCCATTAAGGCTGTTGGCAGAATTGTATTCCTTGGGCCCACTTGCCTGAGGTCCGTGTTTCTGCTTAGCTGGCACTCAGAGACGGCCCTCAGCTGCTAGAAACGCATGCATTCCTGGCTACCTGGACCCTTCTCTCTGCAGGCAAGAATCTCTCACATCTAATCCCTGACACATGGGTGATCACTCTGACTTCTGCATCTGATCTCCAAACACAGATTTAAAGAGTTCATGTGAGTCTTAGTTACTCTTTATTCCTTGTTGAGACGAAATACCCAACATCCAAAGTCAGGGAAGGAAAGGTTTATTTCTACAGTTCTTGCAGGTTTCAGTCCATACCCAGCTGGCTCCAAGTGGCAGGGTTGCATAGCGGGACGCATTCCTGGCCAGCTGCTAACAGCAAGACACAAAGTCGCCAGAGGAAGACACCTTCTTTCCACCATTACATCGTATGCTGGCTCCACCCCTAGGTGGGTGAAACACTCACACCACCAATCCAAGTGCTAGACACTGAATCAATCACAAATGCCAGATTTGGTCAGTCCATAATTGCATGAGGCTTGGGGGCCACTGACATAAACCGTGACTATGTGATTTAGTCAGATTCAACCAAATAACCTTCCTTTCTTAAAATTAGTTATTTTAAGATCTAAATGACATTTTCAAAATCCATTCCTAGAAGTAACTAGATTAGTGTTTGACTGAATAATTGCAAGAAATGGTATAAACTCCAGAGGCCAGGAATTTTGCCTCCCAGAATAAGGGGAAATGGGGAGAACTATCCTAGGAAAACTAGATTTCTAAAACCCTATCTGAATTTGCTTATGTTGAGTCATTATTTGCATTCTATAATTTCTCCCATGTAAATCTGGAGCTTAATAATTTTGTGTTTCCTTTACATCCTCCCTAAGTCTGAGAAATAATAGGATAGCAGGAAATGCACACGCACATGCCCACACACACACACACACACACACACACACACACACACTTAGAGCAAGAAGGGAGCTAATATTCATTTTATTTCTGTGGCCAGCATTACCACCTGGGTGATCAAGCCCAGGGGAGACACATGTCTAGAGTCAGAAGTGCAACTTGGGGAAATTCAAAAAAGCAGCAGGGTCCTCAGCATTGTTCAGAAGGCAAAGAAGGATGAGAAGACAAGAAGGTGCTTTGAAGAGTACTCTTGAATTCTACTTCCTGTAAGAGTAGTATGATCTCTGCAGACCAAAAAGGTTTCACCATGAAACCTCTGCTGTGAAAGAGCCCTCCGTTTCCTCTCAGGTAGTTGAGAGCCAGTTCCTGAGAACTATGATTTCCCATGAGCCAGAGGAAGAAAATATTGAAGACCTCTACACTGAGATTACACTGACTCATAAATGCACGCACACACAATTAATTTACACAACAGTGGGATTTTTAACTATGGAAGTGTAAGTTACAAATGGCATTTTCCTGATGCAGAGCTGTGCTTTTTCCTTGCAAATCCAAAAGGAAATAAAAACTTTAAATAATGTTTCCACATGGTCTGAGTTATGCTCAACTATTATTCGTAATTATTCTGGGTTTATCCATGATGCCCAGAGCTCTTTCCATGAGCCAAAATAAATAGCAGTCTCCTTTATGAATAGGGAGGACTGAATAAATTGAAGAAAGACACTCTTCGATCAACATCAGGAGTACCAAGCAGCTTCAAAATTTATTCAATTCATGGTTTGTTTTTAAAGAAGACTGAGCTATTTATTTTTGTCCTATGGGCAAACTCAGAAAATAATGGACAAAATGTCAAGAAGAATGAAAAAAAATGATGATATTCCCCAACAGAATAGATATATCTTTTGCAAAAATAAAGTTACCAGATTCACTTTAGGCCCCAAATGATCTGCTACCCAAAGATACAGGACTGAGCAGAAAGCACTGTGCAAAGAACTCAGGTAAGTGAGGATTTATATTTAGAATAAAGCAGCGTCTGGAAAGACTGATCTTCATTCAGGAGCAGAGGTTCAACTTCTCAAGTCCCTAGGTGTTACCTCAATTTTCCTAAAGCTGTTCTGTGTCTTTGGAGCACATGCCTCTCTCAGGGACCCCAGAGACTCCTTACTGAAAATGTGTGTCCTGAACTCTAGTATGGAGAAATAAATAGCCTTCTCGGCGTGCATATGGAGGACCATTTGGGATTTCTGAACTGCTACTTCTACATCTGCCAGAAATTGGAGTTTTACTAGAGGATGCTGTCTTGTGTTTACCAATTCACACACAGGCAATTAAAAAATAAAACCCCAATAACTTTGTATTAATCATGTTGCAAATCATGAACAAATTGACTCTCCTGAGGAATAATGACCAGATCCTGCCTAACAGATCTCCTCATTAGCCCTAAATTTACCTAAGGCATTCCCACCTCCAGATATCTGCTCATCTTTTCTCCACAAAATTCCTGCAGCTTAGATCCTGTGTTCAAGACACTTTCTCCTAAAACTCTCTTCTCAATAGCTGCAACCTTTTTTAGTTGTACTATTCAAACTCACTTCCTACTGCTTCTTCCCCAACCTCAGCAGCTCTCTTGCTAAATACCTGTAGTAAGTTGCACAATGGCCAACCAAAGATACGGAGTCTTAGTTTCGGACTCCTGTAAACATTACCTCATTTGGATAAAGGGCCTTTGCAGGTGTAATTAAGGATCATGAGATAAGGAAGCTACCTTGGGTTATCCAGGAGGGTTCAAGGGTCTTCAGAAAAAAAGCAAAGGGAGAGCTCCTCCATGTACACCCAAACTGGAGAACCGGAGATGGCTTTCTGGTAATGAAGTCTCTTCTGAAAAATCCAGACCCGGCCCACAACTTCAGACAGCACACAGCAAAGCCAAGCAGTGATTTCAGACTTCTGGTCCCCACAAGTGTGAGACAATAAACATTGTTTTTAGCCACCAAGGTGTAGTAAACCAATACAGCAGCCATAGGAACATTTAATAACAGCCCCCAAATAAATTTGTTAGATGAGCCACTGCTCAACAAAGAGGAAACGTGACACTTCTCTCTATTCTCAGCCTGTCCTGCTCAGACACCTGGACTTTGGGGTTCTGAATTTTAAATTCAAGCTTCTCAATATTACCATTCGCTTCCTTTGGTCATGTTTTTCTAGCACTGTATACCTTTGACCAGTCCTCTATTTTATGCTACTTTATGTCATCCTGCTTTATTTGCAGATGCAGCTGGGAAAGGCATTCTTGCCATGTACTAACCACGTCTGGCATATCATCAGGCCTTCAAAGTCTTCCAGCCTCAACAGGACATCAACTAAACATTTCACCACATTCCCTGTGTTTCTATCATGAAGACACCAATGAGTCAGATACCGTTTGAGATTGAAAACATATGCAGGAGGCCAAAGGAAACGGAAATGTGCAGTAACACCAGCTATCTGGCCTGCTTCAGTAATGTGCATAATTTTATTCTCTAAAAATAATGCAAACTGTCTTTTTAAACATTTGCCAATCAAGCTCCTCATAGTGCCCACGCGCCTCCCAGAGCAGCGGTTACTCTGTCAGGCTGACTGCATCCTCGTGTCCTGCAGATGCCATGAAGCAGGGAGCAGGGACAAAAGTAAGGAAAATCAGTCCCAGGCATCAGGTATTCACAGAGCACTGTCTTCTGTAATCTTAACATGATCCTCAGATTGCCATCTGATTCATTCTAAAAAAGATTTTTTTCATCAAAATAATGCTAAACATATAAAGTCCAAGTTTCCTGATAGACACAAAGAATATGTATTATTCAAGATAGGAAGATTATTCAAGAGGAAAACTAAAGCACACTGAAAATGTAAATCACACCCCGGCCACCAAACTTCTCCATGGTTCACTTCTCTCCACTAACCCTGAAAGGAGAAAAGACTTGGAATTAGCGAAATCACATCATTCAATTTGGCGACCCACCACTGAATGGGATCATAATTCTGTAGCAGCTCAACTATGGCTGAGGATTAGGCTGAGGATTGAGTCTCAGAGGTTAATTAAAGTACCCAGAGAAGGATACAGAAGACAATTAGAATGCATCACAAGATACCAGCTCTACCCTGGGCTTTATGAGATCTTTTTTGCATGTATTCTTTGCTAAATGAGGAACTGGCTTTATGGCACTATCAATTACATTTAATTATAGTTTTTCTTATAAAACTTCATTTTTGTCTTCTTAAAAAATCCTAATTTAATTTTGTTTTGTGGGAACATGCCTTCCTTTATAATTTTTCTTTCATTAACACCATGTATCTATTCTTTTCTATTTCTGCTGCAGTCTTATAATGTTAAAGCAGATTTGGACATTGAAAGCCAGAGTTCTATGTTCATTAAGATTCAACAGGCATTTGTCTCATCCTTAAGCCTAAATTCAATCATGGATGTCTGGTCTAGCCTACATCAAGTCATTCTAACAACTTTTAAAATAAAATTTCATGCTCAAAGACTTGCTTCCATTATATTAAAATACCACATAGTATTGACTCAATAAAAAATGCTTCTCGTTTAAAATACAATATAAGGCAGATTTATCCAGAATCTCATCTCTCCAACTTTTAAAGTTAATTGTTATAAGCATTGGGAGATTGCACTGTGACAGTGTCAGGACATGGAGCAAAGCTGATGTCATTATGAGCACCAGCTGATATCAAAGTTTATCTGAGTATCATGCAGGCAAAAGTTAGCATCTGGTGTTAAATAGGTAATACAGTAAGTGTATATGTTGCTATTTCAAGGTATTTTTTTAAATAACATGAATGAGATTAGAATACTGCATTATAGCCCATTTAGGGAAATCCAAACACACAAATAAAACCCACATTGTTTCTATCCTATGATACATGAATCTAAATTAGTTCAGAGATCTCTTATCCACTTATTGTCAAGGGTTTTCAGGTAACCAAAAGCAGTTTAATCCTCATTGCATGTCTGACTTGTAGTGAAAATATAGCTGATATAAGAAATTTCAGCAAAAAGATCATGCCTTTAAACAATATGATCCCCTTGCTTACAATAAGAGATATAAATACAATACAGCCAAAAGCAATCAGCTTTATTTTGAACTTCTTTTGAACTAATTTGAGGTATAGAAACATTGCTAAATAGCACAAATAATTTTCATACACATTCCAAAGTTCTCAAGTGTTACTCTTTTTATCAAATTCATTCTCTATCTCTATCTCTCTCTGTCTCTCACTGTCTCTCTGTCTCTCTGTCTTCCTTCCCTCCCTGTGGTGGATTGACACCAACTGAACTGACTCAGAGTGGTGCCGAGCGTGGAAGGCCCACCTGACGATTGTTGCCAACTTACAAGGAGAACTGGAGAGGAAGAAGCAGTGTGTTGTTGTTTCTTTGCCTTCATTGTTGTGGGCTGTAGGCCTCCACCTAGACTCCTCAGGGTCATTGTTTTGGACTTTAGGTCTTCAGATGGACTCATGCAGGGCATTGCCTAGGACTCAGATGTTCAGCTGGGTCTTAGTGTGTGACCAGATTTCTTGAACTTTTGCATTTGACTCTGGATGACTGTTATAAAATAATACTATGAATTTAGTGTTGTGTATTGAATTGTTTCTCTTGCAAACCCTGATTACAACACTCTCTTGTTATACTTTTTTTCCCATTCTGTTTTGTTATAACCCTTTTTTTTCTGAACCATTGGGAAGTAAATTGAAGTACCAATGTACCTTATTCTTATTTCAGTGTGCATTTTGCTGAACATAAGGGCATCCCTTTACTTGATCACAGTTACAATGATCAGTATTTTAAAAAATGAACAATAATCTAATCTAGAAATATAAATATTCAAATTTCACCAGCATCCAACATAGGACCCTTACAGCAATGAGATGAATATTTTTCTGGTCCAGGATCTAATTCAGGATCAAATTCTGACATCCCTGAAGCCACCATAGGTCTGAAATGATTCCTTGATCTTCACGTGGGTTTTATAACTTTCCTGTTTCTAGAAAGAAGGTTGGTGATTTCATATAACAACCCTCAGTCTAAATTTACCTGACATTTCTAATGATTAAATGTAGTTGGCCCCTTTGGAAAAAGACTATCCCAAGTGTGTACATCTTTCCCAGGGCATCACATCAGGAGGTACATGATATAGTACTGGTCTTTTTGCTGGTAATAATAATTTTAATTATTATATGAAGTTGCAGTCATCAATTTTCTCCACTTCAAAGTTACTAAACTTCCCTTTTAATCTTTATGATTATTCTTGATGGTAATATTTTGAGACCACATAATCTTCCTGCTTCTCATCAATTTTCTACTTACTAGCTTTAATATCTATTAATGATTTCACCTCTAGTTTACAAGGTCAATCTAGGACAAGTTGAGCATCTAATAATGACCACAAGAGATTACAACCAATAAAAATATTAAAATTCATGAGTCTAGACTGATGAAGAAAAAACAAATAAAAAGGAAAAATCTCTTCATTACAGAACAAATCACCTTTCCAGAAATTTTATAAAATAAATATTAAAAATTATACATGAACATAATAAAATAAACTTTTCTATAGTCAAACAAATGAAATTAAATAATATTCTAGGTCAAGGGTATCAAATCTATGGCATATGTGTTGCAGCAGGCTGTTTATATCATTGAAAGCTCTAAAAGTTTCACCATTACCATTTTAGACTAATGATTTTTATCATGCAGTTTTCAACAATTACTGTGATTAGTAATATCAACTACTTATATGAGTGAAAGAAAATTAGGCCTCACATTGTATGAAGTATTGATTTGAACATTAAAATCCTTCCAGATAGCATCTTCATTGTTTGTAGCTAAATTTAAATGAATCCAACTCTGTAACTCAGCAATTCTACTTTAAGTGATGGATACATGAGTAAATGCAATTGCATATTTTATTAAGGTAGTATTAATAATAGCAAAAATAATCATCTTAATTGTTTAATATTCTGTTATGTAAATAATTGAAATTTCAAAACTTATGCAACTGTGATCCTATAAGCATACACATATATTCACATGCCTTTCTGCATTGCACACATAAATATACTATCCTCATCTGATCATATGTAAAATTGGAATAATAATAGGAACTCACTGAGTTGTTAAAGAGTATAGATGCATCTTTCATTTTGAGTATACATATGCTAAATAAAGGTTAAGTATCATCTTAGCAATCCTGGTTATTGTTTTTTGTACAATTTTTTTATCATGGCTGTTACTATTCTAACACAGTTCATATTTTAGGACATTATATTTCATCTTGTTAACTTTCATTAACCAAGAACTCCCCTCATTAGTCATCTTATTCTAAATGTAAACTTGACCTTTATGAAAATCTTTGGTGAACAAATTTAGAGACAGAAATCAATCCATTTCCAGAGTTCTCATTTTTTTTTCTTTGAAAAACATCTTCAGTTTTGAGCATTTATTTTTTTTTTCTAAGGGATAAAACAGACACAAATGAAATGGCACAGAGGTACAGAAAAAAAAGAAATTATAAAGGTTGTATAATAAAGACTTTGGCCATCTGGTCGAAAAAAGATTAATTTTTAAAATTTACGTATATCAAACTTTCCAAAGAGAACTACTTATAGATGTTTTATTACTAACACACCTTCAGAAAACCTGCATCAAAGTTTACTAATGATACAATTATTACCTCTTTTTATCTAACATGTTTTAACATTTTTACAATTGCTGAAAACCAACTAGAATCATTTCATCAGACTTCTCAAGACATAGAACAAAATGAAGAATGTATTTGATTCATCCTAAAATTTAATTAGAAAAGTACAACTGTGACCTTTCTGCTGAAGATTGTTGAATGTTTTCCTTAACAAATGTCTCCGGGCAAAAAAATCATTATCATAAAATGTGAGAAAGATGCACTAAGGTACTTACAATAAGGTTATTTATCAGCTAATAGGGTATCTCACTGTTTGATATCATGCAAATTTTTTATCATTATGGAAATTTAATTTGCACCTTTGATTCCTTTGTGCTTTCCTTAAGCCCAGTTCAGCTGTTAAGAGTTACCTTTTATCACAATAATTGTAGCTCTGATTTATTCCTCTTTTTCAGACAGTCAAAATAGTCAAAAAGATATCTTCCGTTTACTGATTTGGAGAACACACAGCTGTTCAAGGTTTCCTTAGTATTCAAAGGCAATTTAATAGTGCTTTCAATTGTGGTGCTGGCACTTGGCCTGGTACTCCGCCTGGGCGCATTCTGAGTAGTGGCAGCTGCCCAGACATTCTAATTCTTCATTCTAATAGTCTGACCATTCTTCTGCTTTAGTAGCACATGTGAATTATCACTGTATTCTGTAGCAAAATCATAAATCCAAGAATGAGCAGATCTCTTAATTAGACTTTAATTTAGGATCTGGGCCAGATTTCTATTAGGATAATTCCTTGAATTTGTCTGTAGTTTCAGGAACACATTTTGTTTGCTTTCATTTTGTGACATGAAGCATTGAGCAATATTGCTTTATACTTTCTCCTATCTTCCTTCTAAAGAGATGTAGATGTCTAAATTCTTGAGATCCGTTAAAATTATCTTACTACAAAAGAGCCAAAAATCAATAACCCTATAAAAATATACAAGGTGTTGGATAATATCAAAATATGATAAATATGATGAAGCTTAGTGTTGGAAAACCTCAAAGCCACAGGTTAAGGTGACCTCTCAGTTGAGATCCCCGCTTGGAGGACAGCCTAGCCAATGATAGCAAATTGCAAAACTCATTTATTTATCGCTGAGTGCTAACATTGCAATTAAACCTGAGTAATGAGGTTTTAGTTTAGCAAAAACAACTCATACAGTAACAACTTTTGTCTTAAAAGAAAAACAAACAACCTGGGTACAATAGGTTCGCCATCACCGGAGACCATTATAGGTGTCCCAGTCACCAGCCTGGTCACCAGGGTTACTGGAAATATCACTCCAAACTCTGTTTCATCTCACAGATCAAGTGATCCCATGCTTGTCCAAACCTTTCAGTGTAATCACTGGGGGACACACAAATAAAAGCAGATTATTTTAATTCAACAGATTACTATGTGACTATATGCTAAGTCAGTTTTTAAGCTATGTGGAAAATATACAAATCATCAAAAAGTAGTGTAAATTCACAAGAAATCTTCATTCTAGTAGAATTTGGCACCCACAAAAACTGCATGCAGTTCAAGGCAAAAGTAAGGACACAAAGTGGCAAGGGAAGCCACAGAAAGGGGATTGTGTTAGGATCTAGTGTGGAGTTCTTGATGGGATTCTCAGTTTAGTCCAGCATGATAATGGTGACATCTTAAAGGGTTTACCTCAAAGGATGTATTCAAGTGATAATTGTGATGTTTGCAAAAATTTAAGTCACAAAGAATTCCCAGTCTTGGTCTTAGCTTCATCTTAACTAAATTGTGCATATTCAAAATCATGAAGCAATAGCCTATCAGAACATTTAATAGAAGCATATTTTAAGTGGCTTCACTTAGTAATGGAAAGTTTTTCATAGTTATGATACTACTTCATTAGATTCTACATTATGGGTATATACCATTCAAGAAAATCCATATATTTGAAAGTGAAAGATATGCTGAAGGATATTAGTTGAGGTTTCCCAACCTACTACAGAAAGGGGAATGGTTACTCAAATAGCTTAACTAACTTTTCTACCATCACTGCAGCATAATGGACAGCTAACAGTTCACTTTTCTGCTAATTAATATATGACTAGCTTTAGCTTTTTGGCCCCTAATTGTTTTTGGTAAGTAGATTATCATTTTGCCTCAAACCAAATCCATCTACTAACAATTTAAGCATGCAACATTACACCAGAGCAGAAAAATGGAAACAGAGGCAAAAGGAATAATTCAAAGGAACAATGAAAAAAGAGCTGGTTCTGTGAAAAGATAAACAAGTAGAGCAACAATAACTAGACTGAGAGAGAAAGAAAACTTAGATGAAAAGAAGTATGAACAGGTAGACATTAAAACCAGCAACCCAGAAGTATAAAGTATTACATTTTAATATGAATAGCCATATGCCAACAAATTTGATACTTAGAACAAATAAATTCCTAAACACATATACTTTACCAAAATGAAATTGTGAAAAAATAGAAATCTTAACAGACCCATACTACCTAATGAGATAAAATCAATGATAAAATCAATGATAAAAGTCTAAGACCTGAGAGTTTTACAACAAAGTTCTAACATGTTAGAAAGAATAAATATGAATTCCTTTTAAATTAGTGAAAAAAACTGAAAAGAAAGAATTTTTAAATCCATTCGAGGTTAGATTTACCCTGAAAGGAAATGAGATAAAGATACTCACACACACACAAAAAAAAAAAAAAACTAGGAAATTACAGGCTGATAACCTTGATGCATAAATGCAAAACTCCTTAACAAAATCCTAACAAATCCAACAACGCAATAGTAAAATTACTTAGTATGATAAAATGAAAGTCATCCTAGCAATACAAAGATAGGTGAACTACACAAATCAATAAATATGATAGACCACAGCAACAGAATGAGGACAAAAACCATATGATCACCTCAACAAATGAAGAAAAATCACGATAAAATTGGACATCTTTTTTTAAAAAATATTATTTAAAGAGAAAAAAGAAACAAAACAGAAAAAAGAATAGCAACAATACAGAATTCCAAAGGGGTGGGGGAGAAAAACAAGGGAAAAAAAGCACTAAGAAATCACTAGCTGATAAATTACATATTGTCATCCTGGATATAATTGTTCCTGTTACAAAATTAAAGGATACACAGCAGGCATTCAAACAGTGAGACTGCAAACAGTTATGCTCAATGATCCAACAAAGATTCAGCAATATGGTCATCTATTTTACACACTCAAACATACATGCAGTTATATCCCTTAGAGCACTTTCTTTTCCTCTCTTTTTTACAATAACAATTACACATTTGGGATATTGTTACTCTTATAGTTCTTATTAATTTTTACACTAGAGACACAATGTGATATTTATAAATCTGTTTCTTATTTATTTTGCTAATAAGGATAGTCTCAAGTTGTCTCCATTTACCTATGAAAATCTCAAGATCATCCTTTTTATAGCCAAGTAATACTCCACTGAATAAAAATACCACATCTTTTTCATCCACTCTGCAGTTTTGATGGGCATCTTGGTTGTTTCCAAGATTTAGCTATTACAAATTGTACTGCTATGAACATGGGTGCACATATATCACTGTGATATGACCTTTCCAGTTCTTCTGGGAAAATACCCAGGAGGGGGATAGCTGGATTGAATGGAACTTCCAATCCTAGTCTTCTGAGAATTCTCCGTATGGATTTCCATAGTGGTTGCACTAGTCTGCACTCCCACCAACAGTGAAGTGTTCCTTTTTTCCCCACAGCCTCGCCAACATTTGTTATCAGTTGATTTCTTGATGGCAGCCATTCTTTCTGGAGTGAGATGAAATCTCAATGTTGTTTTAATTTGCATTTCTTGAATGACCAGTGATGGTGAACATTTCTTCATGTGTTTATTTCCACTTGTGTATCTTCATCTGAGAACTGTGTGTTCATCTCAAATGCCCATTTTTGGAAAGGGTCTTTGAATTTGGGGGGCTTGATGTTTTTCAGTTCTTTATATGTTCTGGATATAAGTCCTTTGTCTGAGGGGTTGCTGGCTAAAATTCTTGCCCACTTGGTGGGTTTTCTTTTCACTGTGTTGATGATTTCTTTTGAAGTGCAGAAACTTTTTAATAATATGAGATCATATTTGCAGAAGACTGAAACTAGATCCATGCCTACCACCTTGCACAAAACTAAAGTTTAAATGGATCAAAGACCTAAACATTAAAACAGAAACACTAAATCTACTGGAAGACAAGGTAGGTAGAAGTCTTGGAGAGATAGGGGTAGGCAGAGAATTCATGAACAAAACGCAAACTGCATGGGAAAATTGAACATCTTTTTATTATTAAAAAGCCTAAAACAAATAAAAAGACCATACTTCAAATCATATAGAAAAACACAATGAGTCAAAAGCTAATACTATATTAAGTGGAGAAAATTTGAAAGTTCTCTAAGATGTACAACAACACAAGAATACCCACTTTTACCGCTTTTATCACTTCACCATAGGGTGCAATTAGGCAAGAGTAAAAATAAAGGGCATACAAATTAGAATAGCATTAAGTCTAATTATCACTATTTGCAGATGACATGATCTTATACATATGTATGAAAATATTCAAAAACTTTGAAAAAACTATTAAAACTAATAAATGCAGCAACTTTGAAGGATATGGAAGCAATGCACAAAAAACAGTAGCATTTCTATATTCCATATAGAGAATCATATAAAAGAGAAATCAAGAAGTAATTTATTTATAATCAGTGCAACTAATAAATAAAGTATCTAAAAATAACTTTAACAAAAGAGGTGACAGGTTTCTACAATGAATACTATAAAGCACTGATGAAAGAAATTGAAGTAGATACAAAAATATGGAATAGAAGAATCAGTATGGATTAGAAGAATCAATATTAATAAAATGTCTATACTCCTCACTGTGATTTTCACATTCAATGTAATCTGTCAAACTAGCAATGGCATTCTTCATAAAACTAGAGAAACAATTCTAAAATTTACACATGAGTACAAAAATAACCAAATAGTCAAAGTTATCATGAGCAAATGAAACAAAGCAGAATGTATTACCAGAATATCTGGCTCCATAATATACTAGAAAGCTATAGTAACCAAATAGCATGATA
Organism: Hydrochoerus hydrochaeris; assembly: GCA_004027455.1. Lineage (NCBI taxonomy): Eukaryota > Metazoa > Chordata > Mammalia > Rodentia > Hydrochaeridae > Hydrochoerus > Hydrochoerus hydrochaeris. Next base: position 289,503 of record PVLA01000641.1, read on the forward strand.
TTAGCTAAAAAAAAGCACCATATAGACAAATGAAACAGAATACAGAACCCAGAGGTAGACCCACACATCTACAGTCAACTGATTTTCAGTACAGATGCTAAGAATATGCATTGGAGAAAGGATGTCTTTTCAACAAGTGGAATTGTAAAATCTTAATTTCTACATTTAGAAGAGTGAAAATAGAACACTATCCCTCTGCAACTATAAAATCCACCCAAAATTTACTAAAATCTAAAATGTAAGACCTTAAACTGTGAAATCACAAGAACAAAACACAATAAAAACATATTGGTATATTGCAATGAACAAGTTTTGTTTTATTTTGTCTCAATAAGACATCAAAATCAATGTTGAGGTCATGAGTTCTATCCCCAGTACCAAAAACAAAAACAATCTCAAAATCACTGGAAGCAAAATCAAAAATAAACAAATAAAATTATATCAAACTACAAATGGAAAGCAATCAACAGAGGACAGAGATATCCTACAGGATAGGAAAAAATATTTGCAAACTACCCATCTGACATGAGAGTAATATCCAGAATGTATAAGTAATTCCAAAACCTAAATTGCAAAACTAATTAAAAATGGAAAATATATCAAATACATATCTCTTGTGAGACATACAAAGGGCCAGAAGTATATGAAAAAATGCTCAACATCAGTAATCTTCAGATACATGCAAATCAAAACTACAACATGACACTGCCTCACCCCAGTAAGAAGAGCTAATAACAAAATGATCAAAGATAGCAAATTATACTAAAAGAGAACACTTTCACACTGCTGATGTGAATATAAATTAGTATAGCTGTTATGGAAAACAGTAAATAGGTTCCTTTAAAAATTAAAATTAAAACTACCATGTGATCCATCTATCCCCTTTCTGGTTCTATGTCCAAAAAGAATGAAATCAATCTGACAAAGAGACAGCTACACTACCATTTTTCAAGCAGTGGGTAAACCTAAGTGTCATACACTAATAGTAGGAAAAGAAATATATATATGCAGAGGAATATGATTTAGTTATGAAGAAAAGAATGAAATCTTGCCATTGGTGGAAACATGGATGGAGATCATTATGTCAAGTGAAACAAGCTGGTCACACACAAAAAAAAAAAAAAGAAAGAAAAAAGGAGTCCCTCATGATCAATCCACTTATATGTGGAATCTAAGAGAGGGTAGGCTGGGGAACTATATTGATCAGTGAGTACTAAGTCACATTAGGAGCAAAAATTCCAGTTTGTTATTGCACACTAGAGCAGAGTATCTATGGAAAACAGTAATGTAGTAGTACACATTTCAAAAGGCTAAAAGGGGATTTTAATGTTTCTGTAAAGAAATGATAAGTGTCTGAGGAGATAAATGAGGTATAAACAACAATATATTTAATGGTTAAATTTTTAAAATATACTCTGTGACACATTACCATTAGCCACCATCAAAATACTCTTACTTGTTTTAAACATATTTTTCTCATTGTTCCTACACTTCCTGAAACATTGCTGCAAGTCCTCTTTCATGAATAGCTTTACAAGATGTGGTAAAAATACAGTGAGCACTGCTGGTCAACGGCATCTAAAGGAAAGGCAAGCCTGTGAAAACGTCACGCTATGTCCTCATCAGATCTGACACTGTGTGACTTGTAGATTGTCCCCAAAATCAAAAGACCATGGAAGGTAAATGTTTTCAATCAGCCATTGGCCTCGTGGGTAAGATATTTCTCATAAAGGATTTCTAAAATTGCTTCAGATAGTGGTAAGAATGATGGGTAATGTGTTCAAAGTGAAGGGGAATATTTTGAAGGAAGTCAATTTCAATGTGTTTTTTAATATAAATCTTTTAAATTTACATTTTAAATTTTTTTAATTTAATTTTTAAATTTAAATTTAAACTTTTTTAAAATTTAAATACTATCTTTTCATCATCCCTTATATCATTAACAAGATTAAAACACTGCACAATGTATACATATACGGAAATATCATGCGGCGCCCTATTAATTCCCATTAGTATAAATTTTATGATTTATGTGTATCATTTAAAAATAGATTTAGTAAATTAATCTAAATTTTAAAAATGAATTCTTATGCACTGGCACAATTTAGGTTGAGAATATTTTAGAGTTTACAGCTCTTTTAAAGAGTTATGGTTAATACACAGGAACACTGCATAATTTAGTTTTCAAAGGCATAAAAAACATAAAACAATTATTAGCCATTCTCTTTTAATCTCCAAGTTAAAACATTGGATTGAACAGTTCAGGATGTGCCACATAACTAACCAGCAAGTCTGAATTTTGCCATCTTCAAAAAATCACACAACACAAAATTTAAAAAAACTATATGCATAAATATCCCATGCCAGAAGATGTTCATTATGATGATAAGCCCAGAAATTAGCAACACTCATAAAAACTTTCACAGCAAAATAAATTGTCAGAAGGATCAAATCATTAGACTTCTCCAAATTCAAAATCATTGATGATAAGCATATGGTTACTATAAAACAGTGGAGAATCCTCTGCATGACTTTATGATAGTGCATTCAGAAACATTTACTTAGGACAAGACTTTCATGATATTTTCTCTCAGTAACAATTTTAATAGCAATAAGCAAAAAAAAAACTAAAATACAGATGCTAAAAGAAATGCTTTGTAGGGTATGTTGTCTGAATCCTTAGAATTTACACAGATTGAAGACTATCTCAAATTTAAAAGAAAAAAATAGTATAAGCCAACCCCAGTAAGTCTTCCCTGGATTAAGGTAGTTTCTGTCATCTTTGTAACTTTGATCATGTATTTCTTTTTAAACAAGTGATCAAACCAGAGCTTATCTATTCCATAAATGGAGTAACATTTTATACTAGAGTTCCCTCATTGTCTTGTGTCACACAATGACAAATGCTACCAGATTTATGCTATGTATCTTCTCCTAGGATAATTTTTACTTCATTTTCCCCTCAGCTTCTGACCATCTACAGTACATTCTCCAACTAAAAATTCCTAGATACATTCACGAGTGACTGCACTTCTTACCGTGAAGAGGAGTAACTGACAAAAGCCCACTTTGCTGGACAAAATCACAATCCTGTTTGAGCAATGCTTGAGCGCAGGAGTTTCAGAGTATAGAGTGCCACCCTCTGAGATGCTGGGATTTCTGTAGCCAATTGAAAAGAATCGGAACATCCAATATGTCTGGTAAATATACGAACTTACATATTCACATTTCTGGCCAGATTCTAAAGTATAATGAGAGAATCAACCTATTTTGAAAAACTGGGCTAATTAACACTTTACATAGTAATGGTCCATGAAATTGAGTAACATCATTCAATTTTATAACACATCGTGGAATCGTTACCATAGAGATCTAAGAGTATCAATAACGCAGGGGATGAGGTTGAGGGAGGAAGATGAAGATTATTACCTATACAAAGATCTTCAGGGGAAAAAGGAAAGAAAAATCTCTAAACAAATAACAAATTGAGAGAAAAACCAAGATTATTTGTTAGTGTAATATTGTAACACATTTTGGTTTACATTTGCAAGTAATAGTTTATATGCAGTCTAGGATAAGCAGGATTAGAAAAGTCACAAATTAAATTTTAAAGCTTTTATCACTCCCAGGTTTATACTCACATTGCTATGAAAAACTTCAACCTTCAAAAATGCCACCATTTAAAATATAAAGAGTCCAAACTGGAAAAGTTTTTATTGTCATTTCAAGGGTATGTTTTCCAACTTTAACAAGAACCTCTACAATAGCCTCTACTAATATCTAGAAACTGATACATGACAGAGCATTGTTTTTTTTAAACGTCATAATTTTTTTTATTTTAAGAGAAACAAAAGCATGTAAAGGGTAGAGATAATACACAATTTCCAAAAAAAAGATAAACAATAAGAAATCACTAGTTGATAGATTACATATATTGTCCTCTTAGAAATAGTTATTCAAGTTACAAAATTAAAGAATACAAAGTAGATATTCAAACAGTGAGAGTGTAAACAGCTAAACATGCATGAGTCTTTACATGTATTTCTATCCTTTCTGTATTAGAAGGAAAAACAAAACATAGCATGATAAAGCAAAACAAATTCCTATAAAAACATGAAACCAAAAAGTCATATAAAATGACAACAAGGTGACCTACAATGATTACTGTGTTGTTTCTTATTATCTTCAATATAATTGTCTATATCATAAGGCATAATTGAATATAGCAGTATAACCAAATATAGCAGTACATAACAATATTAGTAAAAATAAAACATTGTAGACAGTATAAAACTTCAAAGGCAGGTAATAATCAAACCATAGTGGATATTCTAGTGAATCTTGTCATCCTAAGTGCAGTTGCCTATACTCTCAGACTTGACACTATCAATCATAACAGCTTTGAATAAAATCTATCAATATAAAACAGTGATCTAACCAACCAGATTCAATTATGATCAGTCATGGTAAAAAAACAGTGTAGGTTTTACAGAGCTTTAGATTAAGTTAATATGAAATTAAGGATGATTACCATACTATATCCCGTTATTTCCTGTCTGTGCCCTCAAATCTAGTACAGGTATAATGACTGGAACAGATTATAATACATCTAAGCAGAGTAGTGTGAGTAATGTGGGTTTTAAATCCTGGTGCACTATTAACAATATAGTGTATCAAAGCCATCTATGTTAGAGATTCTAGCCAACCTTCTCTGCCTCATTTCTGCTATACTATTTTTCTGCCTGTTTGTCTAGTTTTCTCCTTCATTCTACTTCCTGCCCCACTCATTGAGGCCTTTCTGCCACTGCTCCTAAAATCCTGGAATTTTTTTCCTCTCTCTCTAGAATGTCCTTCAGTATTCTCTGTAGGGTTGGATTGGTGGTCACAAACTCCCTCAGTTCCTCTTTGTCATAGAAGCATCTTGTTTCTCCATTAATTTCTAGTGACAGCTTTGCAGGATACATCAATCTGGGCTGGAGGTTATTTTCTTTCAGGGCTTGGAATACTTCACTCCAAGCTCTTCTTGATCTGATGGTCTGTGTCGAGAAGTCAGCCATGATTCTGATGGGCTTACCTTTATAGGTAATCTGTTTCTTTTCTCTGACGGCTTTTAATATTCTGTTTTTATATTGAATTTCTGGTATCTTGATTATTATATGTCTGGGTGTAGATCTGTTTTGGTTGTAGGCGGCTGGAGTTCTGTATGCTTCACATAACTGAATGTCATTTTCTTTTCCCACACTTGGGAAGTTTTCTTTAATTATTTCCATGAATAGCCTTTGCAATTCGCCTGTATGTATTCCTGCTTCTTTGTTCACATTTCTTATTCTTAAATTGTAGATTCACTTGTCATCTTCTAGCCTTTGTATTGTTACTGCCTGTTTCCTTGTTATTTTTAAGAGATCATTCATGATCACATATTGCAAACTTGTCTTCAAGTTTTGATAGTCTATCCTTAGTTTTGTTTAAGGAGTTTTGCCAGCTTTCAGTGGAGGTTTTAGTTTCCTGGTAGTCTCTTTGTATCTGCTTCATATATAATGAATATATATTTTCTTTATATTCTTTATCAAATGTTTCCCTCCCTTTTTTGTGTTCCTCCCTTCTTCCATATGTATCTTCCTGAGAGATGCTTAGCATTTCTTTTATTACTCTACTCATATCTTGCTTTACCTGATTTAATATTTCAGTTTTGAGCTCTTCTACAAGGTCCTGAAGATATCTCTCAATGTCCATTGAAGCCATGTCTGATGTTGCATGTTTGCTGCCCTCAGGCTCCCTTGTTTTTCCCTCTCCTGGATCAGTGCTCTCAGGGTTCTGGGCTGGAGGCCTCCTCTTGCCTCTCTCTCCTGTCATGGTCCTGGCTTCCTCAACACAGGTTGAGCATTAGTTTTTAAATGCTAAGTAAACCAAGAAATGTAGAAAACCCATTCATTATTTTCCTATGACAAAAATAGCAACTAATTTTATACAGCTATTAAGAGATTTGACTAGAAGTCAGTTTGTATTTAATGGAAATCTACTTCATAAAATTATCTCTACAAATTAAAATGTGCTATTATGTTTATTATTTTTAAAATATCCACACTGTGAATCATAACATAAAAGCCCTTTTCTTCTACATAACACTTAATGAATCCATGAAAATCTAGTTTTCTAAAGCAGTATCAATTGCACAAATATTTTCAAGTTTTGAGGGAAAATGAAATAATGCAAATTAAAAAAGATAGGCTAGTGAAAATAATGGTTTTGTATTCACAATATCATTTTAAATAAGCAGTGGTTATTTTTCTTTAATGCATACAGTCATAGATAATAAGGAATAAGAGCCAGCCCATGCCCAGTGAACTCCCTGTGGCAAGCAGGGCACAGAATCCAACCCAGGGCCCTGACCGTGTACCATGGTAGCATCTCAGCACACAGAGTGGACTCTGAACTCTGCTCCCAGGCTGTAAGACCATGCCCTACATCCACTGGGGCCAGCCTAAAACTCTGGAGAGGGAACTGTGACCTTAGGTGGGCCACACCCAGTGAGCTCCTGGTGACAAGCAGGGCCCAGAATCCAACCCAGGGCTGTGGTGGCATCCCAGTGCACAGGACAGACTCCTAACTCTGCTCCCAGATGGTAAGACCATGCCCTGCATCTGGGGCCAGCATAATGGGACTGAAAGACCAAACACTAACTTGAAAGGGAAACAAAAAAGCAAAATACAATCTCAAACATCCAGTCCACCAGGAGCAAGTACAGGAGACACACAAATTGAGGACTCCAAAAGTAACACATTGGAAATCTCTGAAAAGATAGCAAGTGAAATAAAAAAAAAAAACTCCATGAGGCTATAGAGGAAATCAAATTAGAAGTACTCTCCCATGTAAAGATAGAAATAACAACCTAGTAAAGGAGTTGGTGAATGCAGCTAAAGAAGAAATAGAGAAAAAAGCACAGGATCTGGGAAACTGAAACCTTGAATGAACAATATAGAAAACAAGCAGACTAATGCAACAAACCCAGAGGGACATCCAAGACACAAAAAATTCTATTGAAATTGTGCAAAACCATTTAAAAGAAGCTGAGGATAAGATTTCAGACCTTGATTACAGGACTGCAATTAGTGATCAGGAAAGGATAGAACTTGTAAAAATAACAAATCAGCATGAAATGACAATCCAGAAGCTTCAATATGATGCCAAGAGCAACAATATAAGATTAATGGGCATTAGTGAAGATGCAGGAGTCAATGCAAATGACATATGTAAAATATTCACAGAAGTAATAGCAGAAAATTTCCCAAACATGGAGAAAAAAATCTGATATGCAGATAAGTGAGGCATATAGAATGCCAAACAGTCAGCATCAACATAAATCCGCACCCAGACACATAATAATTAAGATATCAGACATACAGCATAAAAACAGAATACTAAAAGCTATTAGAGAAAAGACAAAACTCACCTATCAAGGAAAGCCCATTAGAATCACAGCAGACTTTTCAGTACAAACCCTCAAGTCAAGAAGAGTTTGGAGTGAGGAATTTCAAGCCCTGAAAGAAAACAACCTTCAACCCAGACTATGTACCCAGCAAAACTTTCATTCAAATTTAATGAAGAAATAAGATACTTCCATGACAAAGAACAACTGAAGAAATTCATGTCCAACAAACCAACCATAGAAAGAGTATTGAAAGACATATTAGACAGAGATAAAAATGATCACAATCCCCAAAACAACAACAGAAAGAAACCACCAGGTAGGAAAAGCAATTAAATAAGGGGAAAACAGTCAGCAAACAACTGGAAAATAACATGGCAGACTCAAGCCAGTACATATCAGTGATATCCACAAATGTAAATGGCCTCAATTCACCTATGAAAAAAATAGATTGACAGAATGGATTAAGAAACATGATCCCACAATATGCTGTATACAAGAAACATATCTGATGCAAAAAGAAACTCATAGATTAAAAGTCAAAGGATGGAAAACAATATTCCATGCAACAGGAGCCCAGAAAAAAAGCAGGAGTAACTATTCTATTTGCTGACAATATGAACTTTAAACCTAAAAACATTAAAAGAGATAAAGAAGGTCACTACATACTCATTAGTGGAAAAATTCAAGAGAAAACTAACAATTATAAATATATATGCACCAAATATAGGAGCACTCAACTATATAAGACAGATACTAATGGCCATGAAAAACCAAATACACAAGAACACAGTTATAACAGGGAACCTTAAGAGCCCATTGTCACAAAGAGATAGATCAACTAGATGAAAAGGAAGCAAAGAAATAATAGAACTGAATCATATCTGTGAGTAATTGGACTTAGTAGATGTTTACAGAGTGTTCCACCCAACCACATCAGAATATACATTCTTCTGAGCTGTGCATGGGACATTCTCCAAAATAGACCATATATTATCCCATAAAGCATTCTTTAGTAAATGCAAAGGTATTGAAATTATCCCATGCATAATATCTGACCACAGCACACTGAAATTGGAAAATGGCAAAAGAAATTGTAAAACCTGCATAAATATATGGAAATTAAATAACAACCTTTTGAACAACCAGTGGGCTAAAGATGAAATTAAAAAATAAAGCAATACCTACAATTCAATGAGAATACAGAGACAACATAATTGTAATTATGGAATGCAATGAAAGCAGTCTTAATAGGGAAATATATAGCAATAAACTATCCTATCAAGAAAACAGAATGAGTACAAATAAACAACATAATGCTCCACCTCAAGCTTCTAGAAAAAGAAGAGCAAGCTAAACCCAAAGCTCACAGAAGAGAAGAAATTGTAAAGATTAGAGCAAAATCAATGCAATTGAAACTAAAAAAAAAATACAAAGAATTAATGAATGAAAAAGCTGGTTTTTTGAGAGAATAAACAAAATTAACAAATCCCTAGCTAACCTTATCAAGAAAAAGAAAGAAAAAACACAAATTCATGCAATAAGAACTGAAAAGGAAGAAATTACTACAGATCCCATGGAAATTCAAAAGATCATGATTACCTACTTCAAAAATCTCTACTCACATAGAGTGGAAAACACAGAGGAAATGGATATATTTCTAGAAACATATGAACTACCAAAGCTCAATCAAGAAGATATAGGAATTTTGAACAAATCAATTGTTTAAAACATAATTAAAAACTTACCAACAAAGAAAAGCCCAGGTCCGAATGGATTCACAGCTGAATTCTACAAGAAATTTAGAGATTTGATGTCAATACTCCTTAAACTCTTCAATGAAATTGAGAAGAAAGCAATCCTCCCTAAATCATTCCTGGAGGCAAGTATTACCCTCATACCAAAACCAGAGAAAGACCCAACCAAATAGGAGAACTATAGGTCAATCTCACTAATGAACATTAATGCAAAGATTCTCAGTAAAATACTGGCAAATAGAATGCAGAAAATCATCAAGAAGATTATACATCATGACAAAGTGGGGTTCACTCCAGGAATGCAGGGATGGTTTAACATACACAAATCAATAAATGTAATACACCACATCAACAGAGCCAAAAACAAAAACCACATGGTCATCTCAATAGATGCAGAAAAAACTTACAATAAAGTCCAACACATGTTCATGATAAAAACTCTCCAAAAACTCAGAATACATGGTGTCCACCTCAACCTTATAAAGGCCATCTATGACAAACCAACAGCCAACATTATACTAAATGGATAAAAACTGAAAGCTTTCACTTTAAAATCAGAAACAAGACAAGGATGTCCACTATCACCACTCCTTTTCAATATAGTTCTGGAAACACTAGCAAGGGCAATCAGACAAGTGAGAGAAATAAAAGGAAAAAATATAGGAAAGGAAAAAGTTAAATTATCACTATTTGCAGATGACATGATACTCTATTTAGAAGACCCAAAAAACTCCATTAAAAGAATCCTTGAGGTAATAAACAAATTCAGCAGTGTAGCTGGATGCAAAGTCAATGCTCAAAAATCAATAGCATTGCTGTACACAAACAAAAAACTCACTGAGAGAGAAATTATGGAAATATCGCCCTTTACAATAACATGTAAAAAAATGAAATACTTAGGAATCAGCCTAACTAAAAAATGTAAAAGGCCTATATGCTGAAAATTATACTACACTAAAAAGGAGATTGAAGGATTGAAGAGGATGTTAGAAAATGGAAGGATATTCCTTGCTCTTGGCTAGGAATAACCAAGATTGTGAAAATGGCCATACTCCCAAAACTGTTATACACATTTAACACAATCCCAATCAAAATACCATTGTCAAACCTCACAGATCTAGAGAAAACACTCCTAAAATTCATTTGGAAAGAGAATAAACCTAGAATAGCAAAGGCATTTCTGGACAACAAAGGCAATTTTGGACAAAACTAAAGTCTAAATGGATCAGGGATCTAAATATCAAAACAGAAACACTAAATCTACTGGAAGACAACGTAGGTAGAAGTCTTTGAGACATACAGATAGGCTGAGAATTCATGAACAAAACAAACTGCATGGGAAACACTTCAAAGAATCAATAACTGGGATCTCATATTATTGAAAAGTTTCTGCACTTCAAAAGAAATCACCAACACAGTGAAAAGAAAACCCACCAAGCAGGAAAAAATTTTAGCCAGCAACCCCTCAGACAAAGGACTTATTTCCAGAATATATAAAAAGTAATAAATAACTGAATAATAAATAAAATAATAAAAATAATAAAGAATTAAAAAACATCAAGCCCCCTAAATTCAAAGACCCTCTCCAAAAATGGGCATTTGAGATGAACATACAGTTCTCAGATGAATATCTACAAATAGCAAATAAATACACAAAGAAATGTTCACCATCACTGGTCATTTGAGACATACAAATTAAAACAACATTGAGATTTCACCTCACTCGGGATAGAATGGCTGCCATCAAGAAATCAACTGATAACAAATGTTGGCAAGGCTGCGGGGAAAAAGGAACACTTCTCCACTGTTGGTGGGAGTGAAGACTGGTGCAACCTTTATGAAAATCTATATGGAGAATTCTCAGAAGACTAGGATTGGAAGTTCCATTCAATCCAGCTATTCCCCTCCTGGGTATTTTCCCAGAAGAACTGAAAAGTTCCTATCACAGTGATATATGTGCACCCATGTTCATAGCAGCACAATTTGTAATAGCTAAATCTTGGAAACAACCAAGATGCCCATCAACTGCAGAGTGGATGAAAAAGATGTGGTATTTTTATACAATGGAATATTACTCAGCTATAAAATGGATGATCTTGAGGCCTTCATAGGTATATGGAGAACTTGAGACTATCCTCATTAGTGAAATAAATAAGAATCATATTTATAAATATCACATTGTGTCTTTAGTGTAAAAAGTAATAAGAACTATAAGAGGAACAAATCCCAAATGTGTAATTGCTATTGTAAAAAAGAGAGGAAAAGAAAGGGCTCTAAGGGATATAACGGCATGGATGTTTGAGCGTGTAAAATAGATGACCATATTGCTGAATCTTTGTTGGATCATTGAGCATAACTGTTTGCAGTCTCACTGTTTCAATGTCTACCATATATCCATTAATTTTGTAACAGAAACAACTATATCCAGGATGACAATATGTAATTTATCAGCTAGTGATTTTTTTAGTGCTTTTTTTCCTTGTTTTTCTTTTTTTCTCCCCTTTGGAACTCTGTGTTGTTATTGTCCTTTTTTCCCAAAACATTCCAAAAATATGGAGTTTTGATAAGTGTGTGTGATAAGAAGAGCAATTACTCTCCTTCATTATAATAAACATTAGTAACCACCCTTATAAATATTAATCAAAATATCTAAAAAGCATATTAAGTTACTTCTGTTACATGATGCCATTTAAATTAACTATTGTTAGGCATTTAAACTATTTTGACATCATTTACATGTTGTCCATGTTGTCTGTTTGCTAAAACTAAAGGTATCTGGTAATTAATTATACAGGCTCTTTAGGCCAGGGGTCTGCTTTCCAGTTGAACATTTCTTCCCAATCCGCACATAGGCACTCAGTAAGAAAATATTTGCTGAATTAACCAATTTATTTAAATGCTGGATCACAATAAGAAAGTAACAGAATAATTAGCACTGAAGGTAATGATATAGAGCAGAAGAAAAAACAGAAACTAGATAATGTAAAACAAATTTCACTGGGTTCACTGGGCAAATACATGATGTTTTTAAGGAAATTCAAAAGGAATCTTCCTAGCCACTAATCATGATTATGTATTTCATCTGCGAATATGAATATTTCTGTATCAAAGCAAAATTTATTTGGCATTATATTTGCCATGACACTGTCCCATGCTAAAATGGTGGTGCTTGTCATGGTTATGTAGTTAGTTGTCCTGGTTTATTCAGAAGCTTCTGTGATACTACAGTAAGATTAACATATTACAGCACACACACTTTGGAAACAAAACTCCAAAACGGTACTCAAGCACAAAAGGAAGGCTTCAGTGCCCTTTTCTCTTGCATACCTCAGTGTGTTCTATGAGCTCGTTCAAAAGCACACCTTCCTGAAATGTCTCCAATTATCTACCTCGTCAGAACCAAAACAGATGTGGGCAAACACCCATGCCCATCATTACCACCCTGCAGTGACCACACAGCTGGCTCAGCCACAGTGCTTTCTGAACAGCCTCAGTTCTATGGGGTGCTCTAATGAGGCAGAAAATGTTCTTTTTTATGACACAGTTTTCTCCATAGCTTAGTAAGGATACAAGAGAATGATATCTAAAACACGGCATCTGACAGCCTTCTAAATCTCTTTCTTTTATTTAAAAAAATTCACATTCAGCAAATGCTGAGTTTAATGCTGTTTGGACAGCACAATCACAGTGGCTTTGAAGATTCTCAGAAAGTTTGTGGCTTGATACTTTTCTCTACAATCCTTGGATTCTAACCAGAAAAATAAGATTTGTAGACATTTAGTGATTGTCCTACCAAAGGGACAAAAAACAATAACTCAAACAACAAACATTACAGTGCACTGAACATTTTTCTTGGATCTTCTCATTTAGTTCTCACAAAATTATAGTGAGGTAGAGTGAATTATTAAATATCTCCTTTTTATAGATGAGGAAAGCCTAAATTCCAGGGAATTCCAGGAAATTAAATAAAAATATGACCAAAGTTACACATCACTTAGAGTTCTGTGTGTTTAGAAAGATGGTGCTGGAAAACAGAATCCTTTCCAGGATTTCACAGATCTAAGCAGAGAAGGCAGCCTGCAGCTGTAGGAACACAATAAAAGAAGTCAAGAAATGCTCAGTAGGCACAGAGAGGGCACTGGTAATAAAACCTTGAGTACTGGCCTGAGGAATAAGATTGCATCATATGGGAAAAGGAGTGTAGATAGCTAAATCCTGGGGACAGAAAATGACACCAAAAAGAAGCTTTAAAATGCCATTTAGACAACTATATTAACTAGATGGTAATTTGAAAGGTTGACAGAGGTTTATGGAAATCACACTATGGAATAAGAAGAGAGTGAAATAAACTTTAAATCACTGTAGCAGTGAACAAGAAGAAGAGAGAATAAAAATCCTAGAAATAAGGGCTGGGAGTACAGCTCAGTGGTAAAGTGCTTATTCAGTGTGCAAAGGACCCGAGCTTCTATCCACAGCTCCCAATAAAGACCAGAATCTAAGAAATATTGTACATTAATCAGAATCCCTTGTGGGCTGGTTAAAGGTGGACACCTTATAGATTGTGCATTCCTGGAAGATAAACATCAACAACAATAGTAATAAAACAACTATAAACAATAGACATTTCCAAAGGCTATTATACCAATTGGACTAAATCCAGAGGAAACACTATGACAGCTCAGGTACTAGACCAAGCTCAAGTTAGCAGTCAAGAAGATAATTTAGGTGCAATAGAAAAAAAAAACATTTTTCAACAGTGCTTTCAAATAGGAAATCATTTAACAGGTATAGAGTTACAGCTTTGCAAGATAAAAAAATTCCTGTTAACTGGTTGCAGAACAATGTAAACACATACATTACTGAACTACACACTTGAAATGGTTAAGATAGTAAGCTATACATAGTATCAGTGTATCACAATTTTTTAAATGAAATATATCATTCCCTTTCTTCCTTTTCTCCTTTCCCTGTAAGAAGGGAAAAGGCATACATATATATCTGTAGATATAGATATAGATATATATGTAAATATATACAAGATAGATAGCTAATCTACTAATCTCTGTTAGTTCATCCAAAAGAACAGTTTGTGCTTTGATTGTTTGATCATTTTTGTGCCTAAATCTTGTAACCTAAACAACTACTTCTAAGATAACAATATGCAATACACTAATTAGTGTTAATTTCTTACTTTTTATAAAATCTTTATCATTTCTAGCCTTTTTCCTGTTTTGCTTTTTTAAAATAAAAGATATAGATAAATAAACGAAATATATCACCTCATGAGGTAGTGCTACCATCTTTGTAGGGAACACAATACAGCATTTATGTTATGAAAGATTGAGTCAGCAAACCCGGAAGGTCTTTTCTTCAAGAAATTAGAATTTTATCATTGATGTCCTCTGCAGGAGAGTATGCACTTAACAAATTCCCAAATTGGTAAGTGACCAAGAATGACTGACAGTTCAGATAAACAAATTCTCCACAGACAATAATTCAATCCATGAAAATTCTGAATGCCTCTTGTACTAATTTTCCTTCTGAAGTTTACAGTAAATCCTTCCTTAACTTTTCCTACCTTTTCATGATCTGCTGACAGTCTTTGACATTCCTTGGCTTGCAGCTACAGAATGCAACTGATAGGTCTTTTATCACTTCATTTGGTCTCTGTCTTTGCATGGTCATCTTTTTGTGAGAAGTCTTAGTGACTTAGAAGTCTACCCTATTCCAGTCTGACCTCATTTTAACTAATATACTTGCAGTGATTCGATTTCCAAATGAGGTCAAATTCAGGGCACACAATTCAAGCATATGTATAAGATATCATCCAGAATAAAATCATGATGCCATAATTGCGAAGTGTTTGTCTTCTTCTTCACTGAAGCTCCAACAAATGCCCCAATATGGAAACTAAGAAATATTTGTTCAATAGACCAGGCATGGTGGTGCACAACTGTAGTCCCAGGACTTGAGAGGCTGAATGAAACAAGAGGATTGCTTTGAGTTTGAGGCCAGCCTGGGCTACATAGTGAGTTTAAGTCCAGTCTAAACTACATAGCAATACCCTGCCTCAAGAGAAAGAAAGAGAAAAAAAGAAGGAAGGAAGGAAGGAAGGAAGGAAGGAAGGAAGGAAGGAAGGAAGGAAGGAAAAGGAAAGGAAAGGAAAGGAAAGGAAAGGAAAGGAAAGGAAAGGAAAGGAAAGGAAAGGAAAGGAAAGGAAAGGAAAGGAGAAAAGAGGAGGAAGAAAGAAAGAAAGAAAGAAAGAAAGAAAGAAAGAAAGAAAGAAAGAAGAAAGAAAGAAAAAGAAAGAAAGAAAGAAAGAAAGAAAGAAAGAAAGAAAGAAAGAAAGAAAGAAAGGAGAAAAAGATTGATTTGTTAAATAAAAGAAAACATAATACAACTTGTGGACTTAGATTTGAAATCATAACTCTATCATGACCTTTGCAAATCTAGTCATAGCTGCAACAAGGAATTTCAGAAATTGCTATTTCAGTCTGCAGATCATCAGCATCTTTCACCTTTATCCACCGATGAGACCTGGCCCGGCCTACCACAGGCAACATTTTCAACTACGGCTCATCCTCTTACTATCCTTTCTATGGAAAGATGAGGTGAGATGTAATGAGTTTTTAGAAAACAGCACATTTCAACAGAGAAGAGAAAGATCTGACCACACAGTGACCCAAGATATAATTGACTTTTTCAAAATGCAGCAGCAGGAAACTTAATCTCTACTGTAAGCAAGAGAGGTTGAATCAAGGACTTCCCTGAGTCATTTATTAACTTTTCAAACAAGTTAGGACAATTTTGGAAGACAGTGATAGACCAATCGAGACAACTCTAAAGGAATTTTCTGGATCATATTTTTACAAGGGACCTAAACTGCAGGCACCAGAGTGAAGCCAATGACAAATGTTCCAACCCACACAGCATAGGAGGTAACAGTTCAACACTGTTTTTTTTCTTCATCCACAAACAGAAACTTGAAACATTGTCACCACGAGTAGTTTGTCTAGAAATGAACAATAGCATACTGTGAAAAAAATATTCCTCGGGCATTTCTACAGTGTGCAAATCTTAAAAGATGTTTATTTTCACATGTCTGAAACATTGTGTGCACTTACTCCTCTGAATAGAAGTCGATTGCCCAGTTTCTCAAAACAAGAGTCAAACTCTGCACAAGTTTTATGCCAATGATTGATCCAAATAAAATTAAATATGACAGAAAAAAGTTACACTTTATCCAACCATCAAGAATGGAATAAGAGAACCTACAGGGTATCTCAGGCACGGTCAAAAGAGGTTCACGACACCAACCTAGCTGTCTGTCCTGGGTCACAAGTTCATTGGGTGTCACCTTTGTCACATGTAAAGCTGAAGAGATTGTCAGCAATCTGCCCTAGCATTTCAGTACGTAAATCACTCCTCTAAAAGAAATACCTTCTTCTCCTCTGGGTGTTGTTCATACTTTCTGAGCAGGGACCTTGAGATATTTTCTCTTCATTTACACAACAAACCCTCACCATGCGCAACAATATTTAAGGAATAATTTGATGTATGCATGATAGGAGTAATTTGCAAACACTTGCCCAGAGGATGGATTCACATTTAAAATGTTTTCAGATTCCAAAATAAGTAAAGGACCATTTAAAGTGCAAGTAGCAGTCAGACATCTAAATTGGAAGCATGTCCTCACAACATTGTTTAGGGATGTCTGATCATCAGCTAAACCTTCCAAATTGCTTATCATAGAGAGGTTTTGGTTTAATGTTAGTTGGTAAAAAAACAAATTTAAACCAAATTATAGCAGAGGACTTTATGCAAGAGCATAGGTGAGTAACAAATTGCTAAAGTAATACTGAAAATAAATAGCAGATGTAATTAATCATAGCCGAGGAATATAACTCTTTATTACTAAAGTACAGCTTTCTTATTTTAAAAATGACACAAAGTGCACATGTACCTTTTGACATCCTGGTGCATTCATGACACTTTCACCACAATCAAGATAATGAAGAACCTTTTGCCCTCCAAAGTGACCTCCTGTTTCTTTGTTATCACTTTCCCCAGCCCTGATTTCTGCCTTCTCCACAGAAACACTGTTTGTTTTTCATAACTGTACATAATTCTACATTTTCTAGACTTCTGTGTGGATGGAATCACACAAGATGAGCTTTTCTTTTACTTTGGATTGCTTTGCTCAGCATAATTGCTTTGAGGATCATTTATTTTGTTGTGTGTAACAATAATTAATTCCCTTTTATTTCTAGGTAGGGTTACATGAATACAATTTGTTTACCAATTTTCTCTGTTAATGGTCATTTAGATTGTTTCCAGTTTTCAGCTAGAACAAAGCTATAAATATCTGATTGCAAGTATCTGTATGGATCCATGTTTTCCTTTCTTTAGGGTAACTACCTAAAGTATAACTATCAAATCATACACGGTATATTTTTAGATTTCTTTCTGGTAAGATGTATTTTTAGAGTAGTTTTAGGTTTACTGAAAAAGGCAGAAAGCAGAGAGATACCTATATGTCCCTGCCTCCTCTCATGTTTCATTTGTGTATATGTTTCTTTAAAAAAATAGACTACATTTGATAAATTATTGTTAAACTTCATAGTTTACACTGGGGTTCACTTCTTCTGTTAAGTAGTTCTATAGATTTTACAAATATCTAACCTTATATATCTAACATGACAGTAGGTCATTGCCCCCAAAATCCTTCATGTCACACCCCCCAAACCCTCTCCCCCACTTCCTGGCAACTACTATTTCAATAATTTTGCCTTTTCCAGAATGTCATATAATTGGAATAATACAATACAGTCTTTTCATATTAGCTTCTTTCACTTATCAATGTGCATTCCCTCTGAGAATGAAGATTTCTTCTTTTCTCCTTGTGGTTTAATAACATTTATTTTTATTGTAGAATAGCAGCCCTTCTGTGGAGTACAGTTCATTCACCTATTAAAGAGTGTCTTAGTTGCTTCCAGTTTAGGAAAATAATAAAACATCTGCTATAAATACACCTGTATCTATTTTTCTAAGTTTACCACTCACGTGTATAAACATGTAGGAGCATGGCTGCTAGATCCAGTGGTAAGTGTATGTCTAGCTTTGTAAGAAATTGCCAAATGATTTTTGAAGGAGGCTATACCATTTGGTATTCCAATCAGTAATAAATAAAAATTCTTGATTTTCCACATCTTTATCAGCAATTTTTGTTATCAATGTTTTGGATTTTATCTATTCTAATAGGCATGTCAAGGTATCTCATTATTATTTTAACTTGCAATTACATAATGACATATGATGTTTTAGTATCTGAAGTCTTCAAATTCTTTTCCAAATTGTTGTAACATTTTACAATGCCACTGCCAGTGTTGGAAAGTCCACTTTCCCCGCATCTTCACCAACACATAGTATAGTCAGCATTTTTAATTTCAGCCATTCTAATAAGTGTTTAATAGTACGACATTGTTGTTAAACTTGCATTTACCTAGTGACTAATGATGTTGAGCATGTTTCCATTTGTTTATGTCCTGTTGCATATCTTATTTTGTGAAGGATATGTTCAGATAGGTGTCTGTTTACTTCTTATTCAGTATTGAGGTTTCCTTATTCTGGATACAAATCCTTCATCAGGCAAATGAACATTTGAAAATATTTTCTTTCATTCAGAGCTTTTTCATTAACATAGCAATGTAGTTCCAGAGCAGAGTTTTTTAAACTATGATTTCATTTTTTATGGGTTGTGATTTTGGCATCATACTTAAGAAATATTTGCCTAATCTAAGGTGACAAAGGTTGATTCTTATGATTTCTCCCAGAAGTTTCAGAGTTTTATATTTACCTCTAGGGTTCTGATTTAGGTTTAGTTTGTTTTATTTTGTTTTTTGTATGTAAATTTTTCACTTCCTAAAACTGTTCTTGAAAATACTGGCCATTCTCTTCTGAATTATCTTCAAACCTTTGGAAAAATTCAGTTCTACCTCCAGTATTCCCTTTTCTTCAATTTTTGGTAAAAAGTTCATATAACATCAGTATTATTTGTGTGTTAAATGTTGGGAAGTGGTCACCAGTAAAGCAATCTGGACCTGGAGCTTTCTTTGTTAGACTGTTTTAAACTACAATTTCAATTCTTTTAATAAGCTATTCAGGACCAGGGATTTAGCACAGTGGGGCAGCACCTGTCTAGCAAGTGTGAAGTCCTGAGTCTCACTCCTGGTTTGAAAAACAAACAAACAAAAAAACTACTCAATTTATCTTTTTTTAAAGTGAATTTTTGTAGTTCATGTCTTTCATTGCATCTTTACACTTGTACTCTAACTGAATCCATCTTTTGCTGTGGCTTCTGATAGCCTCTTTCCACAATGACCCATGAAGTTAAAATTTAACTCCATCCTCACATCCAAATAACAATTACTGAAAATTTATTAAGATAAATACTCAGAGTCAATATTCATACCAAAATCAAAAAACATAGTTTTGATGAAGTTATGTTAAAATATCTAGTGAACCCACCCATGATAGAGCATACCTGTATTTCCAGCACTCGGGAGGCTGAAGAAAGAGGGTGGCCATGAATTAAGGGAAGCCTGGGCTACACAATGAGCTCATGACCAGTCTTAGAAAAACAGAGTATAAGTAAAAATAAAATATATTTTATTTTATTATATAAATTACAATAAATGTAAGCAAAATAATTGTTTTTAAATACTGATATTCTAAAAACTATCTGTCATCATTCTTGCTTAGAAAAAAAGTAAGCAAGTAGGCTGATATTCACATGTAAAATAAGAAAATAAGTTATAGACACTGTAGTGCTGAATAAGTGTTCAACCCTTGTTGAAGGAGGTAAGTGAATCTAATACAATAATTTGGTTGTAAATGTTATTTCTTATCATTGCTTAAACATATATACTTGAAATTTTAAGACCACATTAATGATTATCAGTGATAGTGCTAATTTAAAACAGTTTTTTTTTTCTGGAATCTAATATATGTATTACAGGCAGCTACATTAGACAGAAATTAACATGCAATCAGAGAGAGACTGGGCCCTCAAGGAAGCCAGCACAGAAAATAAAGATATCAGAATTGTGGCTGGAGATACATCTGAAGAAGGCCAGGCCCTCAAGATGAAGCTGCAATGGCCAGGCCTGTGTGCCTCCCTAGGGAGTCAGCAGCAACTCGAGATGACCCTGTAATTGGCACCACCTGGTCTAGGAAGTCCAGCAAGGCAGGGATACCCAGGTGGGAGATGGGAGCATCCAGTCCCATCCCTTCCCAGAATTCCCTCTACAGTATCCTTTCCACGTACCCTTGCTACATGACTCATTTCCACTGTATGTTAACTTTCCAATTTTTTTTCATTTTACAGTTTTATTAGTGCATGTTAATATTGTGTGATGCTTGAGTTTATTTGGGGACACTGATTCATGCATTTAATGTATTGAATCAATTTCAATCTCATTAACCTTCTCTGCCCTTCCTCTCTCCTACCACTTAGCGCCTTCTGCATCGGAAGTCTACTTCCTTCTTTTCTTATTTTCTCTCTTTACTTATTAACCTGTGTATTTTTAAAAGTTTCTCATACAAGATAAATCATGTGAAATTTAACTTTCTGAGGCTGGCTAATTTCATTTAGCAGGATGGTTTCTGGTTCCATCCATTTTCCTGCAAATCATATAATTTCTCCACGTGTTCTTTATTCATCTGTTGATGGGCATGGTGGCTGTTTCTATAACTTATTAGCTATTGTGAATTGCACTGATATAAATGTGAAGATGCATGTGTTACTATAATGTAATCCTTAATTTTTTTAAAAAAAAATTACCAAAAGCGAGCTAGCGGAGTCAAATGGAATTTCTATGTTACGTCTTTTGGGGACTCTCCATACTGACCGCCATAGTGGTTGTGATAGTCCACAATCCCACTAACAATATAGTAAAACCTCTTTTTCCTTCTAAATCCTCATCAGCATTCACTGGTTTTTGGATTCTTTGATAACTTTCCTGACTAGAGTGAGACAGAATTTCAATGTAGTTTTAACTTCTAAGATGGGTAGAGATATTGGACATTTTTAAGACTTTTTGAGCTTTCTAAATTCCTTACAATGCACATGTTTCTCTCATAATCAGACTAAACACTACTATTCACAATTCATAAAATAACTTCAATTCTTTCAGATTCATTGCTCAAATATCTATTGTGAAATTATGTATATCATGAATTATGTAGATATGAAAAAAAAATAGACCCTACTGTCAAGGTATTCAGTAAAAATAACTGACAGACTTCAGTTCAGGAGAAACAAGCATCCATTTTAAATAACTACAGTAATAATAATAATAACATTTAATTCCCTTTGTGGCTAAGTCACATAAAACTATACTGAACTACTTTAGAATTTCAAAGACAGTCTACCTTTTAGCTGCTCACTCCAAAAGCAAACTTTGTACCTCTAACTATGCCTTTTAGAATTTTGTGATCTCTTATTAGCATTTTCCAAATGCCACAGTGTGAAAATTGCAATAGTCATAATCCATCTCGGTTTCTCCAACTTCAACTTATAGTTAAAGTCTGAAAGGCAAAGATGTGTGACTGTGTGTGTGCATGTGTGTGTGTGCGTGTGTGTGTGTGTGTATGTGTACCTGAGCACAGAAAGAAGTGAATGAGATTTTTGATACTTGCTATGACTAAGGAATTATGTAAAGCTTTTTTGAGATTATAAATATAAGTTAGGTAATGACTACAAATATGATGAATCTTAAAATCTAGAAAAGATGATAAAGTTTTACATAGTACAAGTTAGAAATCACACACTACAGCATATGTAATATACAGCACCTAAGTGCCCAAACTTTAGGTTAAGAATGAATACTTTAGGTTAAGTGGTAGGCATTCCTAAAAGCAATAAACATTTCTAGTTCTGTTGATCTTGAAATCTGGCTGAAGTGTTACCTGAAAAACAAATTTCACTCTATAAAGTCAACAGAAACAAAAGAATAGTGATACAGATACATTTTCCAAAACAGGAAAAACACAGTGTCCACTGCCCTATGCCTGGGTTCCATCCACACAAATAGAATTTTTCCCTTATAGTGAGGGGGGAAAACTAAATTTTTAAACAAAAGCCTTCCCAGGATGCCCTCCAAGACCAAGAGGACATGTCCAGCAGGCCCAAAGACAGAACACTTCTTCCTTTATGTAAATCTCTGTTTTTGCTGCCATTGTGTAACAGATGGCCTTACAATGCAATTTAAAAATGTAACAGGACATTCCTTTGTATAACCTATGTTTTGTATAGCAGATAACCTTATGGTGTAACTTGAAGTGTTTAGAAAGCCCTAACAACCCATGGTGACCTCAACCTTCCAATCATACGCACTTAATCTGCCTTTGTATCTGCCCACTCACTTTCCCTTTAAAATACCTGAAACCCCGGCGGGTGGGGCTCTGGCTCTATAGGCAAGATCCTAGTCAGAAGCCCACCGGTGTAATAAACTGCCTCGTTAACCTCCTCAGCGCCTTTTCTTCCTGTGTTCAGTCTGTTTTCCAAAACAACAGGACTGTCAAATCTGCCAAGACTGTTTCCTTCTCTAAACATTTGTTAGGCTCCTCTTTTTCATTAGACCTTGTCTACTTGACCATGGCCTCAGCCTGCTGATCTGACAAGAATCCTGCCATGTTGGTTTAGGGAGTCTCACCCCACTTTCAATATCTGATGACCCTTGATATTGGATCAAATTTTTCATTTCTCTATGTTGGGTATTTGTCTTCGTTCTACTGTCAGCAAAATTCTGTAAGATCAAATTAGCAAGGATTCTGCTTTTGATGCCTCTTCTTATTAATTTTCCATTTGCTCTGTTCTTTGGCTACGAACCCCCAACTATCTTTACTGTATTTACAGTTGATCCCTATACATCTTCCCTACTGCAATACTGCTAAATGGAGTCTTCCTCACCATTTTAGCAAGTGTCACAATCTTTTAACAACTCCAGTGACAAGTCTGAAAATCTACCTAGTATACACACTCCTTGCTTTGCCCCGCAAAGAAGTAATTCAACTTTATCTAAATCAAGTTCTATTAACTTTCCAATTAATCTGTTACTCAATAAGTAGTTTACTTAAAACCTATCTGTAAGAACAGCAAAGGGTTTGGGAGTTTAACAAGTTAGCCTGTCAGTTCTATGGATGTTGGCAGAACATCTAAGAATCCTCAGTCAGAAACAAAGGACTTTTGTGACTTGCAGCATGACCAGCAGGTTACATGCAACAGTCTCTCTGTCCCTGTCATCTGTGAGGTGATGTGGATGGACTCAATGCATACCTACGTGTTCGACAAGGGGCAATGCAGAGAGACACTCTGTGCTCAGGGAACATGAATCTTTTATAATGGCGGCTCTTTCCTCTGGAGGCAGACAAGCTTTCCTGGTTGATCACCATATTAACATCCTGTGAGGATAGTCTAGAACAAAGATTCATTAGTATGTCACTCACAAAACATTTAGAAATCTGACAGACTTGTGGAGAATTGCCTCCCTCTAGCATCTTGAGCCTACCATTATAGGAGTCCTGTTTCCTTTGTAAAACTGATGCAATTCAACAATAGGCACATTTCCACATACGATTTTTAGAAAACCTAAGACAGTCATCATACTAGGATGGCGACTTAACCAGAGGACATCAGATAACGGTCCCTTTTTGGAATAAATTCTTAACGTTTGGTGAGGCAAAGAGAGGGAAAAGGTGGAGCATCTTTCAGTTTCTTTCTTCTATCAGTTCTGTTTTCCATCTCAAGGGATCAAAAACCTTTGCAGAACTTTCCCCTTTTTAAAATCTACTATTTAAGGGAGAAAAAAGAAACCACTTAATGGAGTCAATTTCCATTGTAAATGATGCTCTTTCTTCTCTTTTTTTGTTTTTAATAGATTATCACCCTCCAACCTCCAGCCTCATATTCAGTACATAATAAGCCTGGATAGATCCAGAATCTTCAGTTTAGAAAAAGAAAAGTATAATTTCCCCAGTCCCACACCCAGAGCATCTGACTCCAGCAGATTTTAATTTCATTCAGGAGACATTAGAGACCAAACAAGGTTTAGCAAGCATCAGTTTTCTCTCTGGTTTTTGAACATTCTTACAGATAAGACTCAAAAAGAAGCAGAAGTCATTTGCTCACTTTCTCACAAATGAGACTCAACAAGAAGACAGTTATTTGCTGGATTTTTCTGTGTCTTTGCCTCTGCCTCTCTAACTGTCTCTATCTTTTGCTGTGTGTCTTTCTCTGCCCCCTCCTCTTTATGTTTATATGGTGACAAATATGTTAAGGAAAATTTGTTTTCATTTTCTTGAGATACAGAAGTAAACAACCCCTCTTAAATGTACCATAAAGTTCATATTTTAAATCTGAATGAATTTAGAAAAGTAGCCTACTACATAGCTAAGAATATAAATTTTATAAATAATTTATAATATGTTCACAACTATTGAAAACTTTCCTACTCTGGTCCTTTTAGTCTAATTCCCAAGACCAGAATATAATTTATTTTTCAATAATTAAATTTAGCTAAGTCCACTTGCTTGAGATCTTGATGATTTATCCAAACTCTCTACTTAACTTTTTAAACAAAATAGCATGATTCCACTTGTACCTTGAGTATTGTTTAAACACATCCATCCATATGTCTTGTAACATGTATTAAATGTTTGAAAGATTATGTAAATCCTTTCCTTCAAGTGTGTTTCATCCTTCGTCTGCCTTCACTCATTGTAAGATTACTTATGAATAACACATTGGAGGCTTTGAATGTTTCCTTTTCACACTGTTTTCTGGAAATTACAATGAGATTTGCTGTCAAGTTTATAAGACTTTTAAAACCACCTGTGTTGTCCAGGCTGATCTAAAAACAAAAATCTATATTCTTCGCCCCAGCCGTCATCCTGATGTTTTAAAGTAAATTCTAGTTACATAATTTCTGGGTTAGTCTTAAAGCAAGAGAGTGACAGAGTGTAGAACACAGCTCCATGCCAGTATTCTTCAGGAGTACTGAAGAATAGGTCATCTTCCAAGGTCTTCAAATGCAAATCTCACATACGAATAGGGTGCAAATATTTAGCAAGTAATTAGTGCCATCCTCAAAGTAGAAATACAATTTTCAGGTAGGAGAATCATCAAGGAAGATAAGAGCTGCCTAATTCAGAGACTGTCATTGACCTACATTGTAAATACGTTGGAGAATCCTGAAAATCCTATGAAAGTTTGGAGAGGTTGCGAGCCATTGTGAAAAACAGGCTGGACTCTGAATTCAGACAGCATTGGACTTGGCTCTCAACTTCTGTCACTTACTTTGGGACTTTGGAAAGTTCGTTAATATTTCTTTTTTAAAAAATTTGCTTATTGTTATGTATATAGTAATAATGTTTACATTCCTTATGGGAGGTGTTATGGTTTGTGTCTGGGTGGTCCCCCAAACCTTGTGTAGTTATAGAAGTGGCTGAGTCTAGCGTTTGTGACTGGTTCATTGTCTAGTGCTGGGATTGGCAGTGTGAGTGCTGTACCTGCCCAGGGTTGGCTAACTGGCATAAAACATAAGGGAAGGAAGGAGGCATGCTTTTTGCCCAGTTTACTCTTGTCTTTTGCAGCCACCATGAACAGCTGCCTCTCAGCCATCCCACCATGCCTTGGAGCCAGATGAGTATGAACTGAAACCTCCAAAAACTGTGAGCTAAATAAACTTTTCCTTGCTTCACTTTGGGGATCAGATATTTTGTCTGAACAATGAGAGAAAAAGTAGCTGAGATAGGAGGTTGTTACATGTACATAACACATCTTCATTCCTTTTTTTCATCCTCTTCCTCTTTCTTATTTCTTTTTTTGCATCTTTGCAGTATATGTTTACATTGCTTATATGGAGTTGGTATGTGTACATAACACAGTCCAATTCTTCTGTTTCATCCCCTATCCTTTCTTCTTCTTCCATGTCTCGATCCCCTTCCTCTTTGGAAAATGATGCATCTCCATACTTCCTATTACCTGTGTTTTATTTTGCTCTTTTACTTTTACCCTGGGTTTCTTTTATAGGAGAAATCGTGTGTTTTGTTGTGTTATATTATCTTCTGATTTATTTCACTTAACATTCTTGGAGTGCATCCATTTTCCTACAAATGACTCGAGTTTATCTGTTTATAACAGGGTAGTTCTCCGTTGTGTATAAATACCACATTTTCTTTTATCAGTTTGTCTGTTGATCAACATGTGGGCCACTTAAGTGTATGTCTTGTGCTGCTATAAATATGAATATGTGTGTATCACTGTAATATAATGTCTTTAAATCTTTCAGGAAGATTCCTGAAGATAGCTGAGCCAACTGGAATTTCTAATGCTAGCTTTTTAAGGAATCTCCATACTGATTTCCTTAATGGCTGTACTACTTTACTTTCTACCAACAGTGTAGAAGGCTTTTTTTAACCTATAGCCATTCCAGCATTTATTACTAATTGATTTCTTGATGATGGCTATTCTTTCTGGGGTAAGATGGAATTTCAATTCTTAGGCCACTATTTTTTGCACTGTAGACATAGTAACACCCAATCCATAATGTACTGAGAATTTTATTAAAATGATAAATAGAAGCACATATTCCAGTATTTCAGGAAACTATTATTATAAAAAAATGATGATAATAAATGAAACAGTTGTTTTCTGAACAGATTGGGGTTCAGGCAACCAAGTCTTATCTATGGAGTATTAAGCAGGTGACCACAAGATTTAGTTTTCATATATTTATTATTAACAGTTTAATGGTAGAATTAATATTTACTGAATTTAATCAAAATATCTTTCATGTGTAAATGCATCCCAGATAAGATTTCTTGAGTTATTTTTTATACACTAGTCACCTGCAAGTATGATTCATGTGATCTATCAAAAACTCACACATTCAAGGAATTTATTATAAGGATATTACAAGTGATATTCACAACAAATTGTACCTAAGAATATTTACTCCAATGGTTTTAAGTCCTTTAAACAATGTGAATGTATTAAACATGAGTTTGGCTAGTAAATTATAGAATATTCAGAAATGTGGACACATATTCAAGATATTAAAAGTCATACCCTTTAAAAATGATACCTGTATGCTCAAGGTATGACTTTTAAAAATTATAAAACCTTTGGACATACTGATCTCTACTTGTTTATTTTTTAGTCGCAAACACATGTCTATGCATACACGTATACACTGTTACATGTCAAAATGCTAATAGTGATTTTTTTAACTCATGGCTATAAGAGTGAATATTGATTTTTATTTCATTCATATTTTCTAAATTTACAAAAATAAGAAAGCATTATCCTAATTATGAATAAATGCTTAGTTGATTGTTATTCCTCTGTATATATGGCATAGAGTGTTCAGAGGCACAAAGAAAACTAATTTATGAGTGACACTTCCTAATAAAAAAATGTTTTATTTGGTGGAACTTCTCTCGATTTAGTCAGTGTTGCACTGGAATGTAGATAAACAAGTATTTATTTCAAAGTTAAATCACTTCATTAATAAAATTATAAATTACATTTCACAATAAACTGGCTTGTGAGGCTCACAGTGCTACACTTATAATTCTCTTCAACCTTCAAATGAAGCAGGTTGCAAGGTTATCGTATCTGGTATGAGAGGAGAAAATAGCAATAAAGATTCTTCTGCAGTCTCTCTGTAGTAGAATCATCACTGCTTAAACACTAATTGGGGAATAACAGCAATATGTACTAATGGGAGTTTTCATGTCAGAATAAAACATCCTGGAGAGGTCTGGACAGAGGGAGATGGATCCTCTTGACCCAGGAAGAAACTAAAGGCAAAAGAGCTCATTAAACACTCAGTCCTGGGGCTACCACTGGAGAAGCTAAGATGAGTGGCCACAGAGCTCTCAAGCCACTGAATTCGCACCACCACGACTGGTCTGAGCAGCTCAAATTCAGGCAGCTGCAAACTGCTGGAGCACCCAAAATCACACCGCTGCGACTAGCCAGTTGCACTGAAGACAGAGGTCGGCAGAGAATGGAGCCGGCAAGGGTCCTGCACTAATCTGCAGTGAGTTCTGGGAATAAGATGCCCCCACAGGAAGGGGACGACCAAATGGATGACATGTTGGAATTGGGCAGGACAGTCCTGAACTAGGAATGACAGTGACTTCAGCTGGTTGCTCCATTCCCAGAGCAGATTGGTGGGATCTGCTTGGCCTGGGTCACATCCTTGGCCAGGACCCAATAAGCTGTCCCAAACTGATTCCCTATGTGTAGCACACACTAAGTGAAGGCCCCGGAAGACTGACTGGCCCAGTGGGGAAGGACCGGCATATGCCTCCCATGCTTGCACCTCAATAACCAAGAGCAAACTGGAGAGGGCAGAAATCCCTAGACAGTGTACCTCAGAAGAGCCATAACCAATAAAAAAGGGGCTGGGACCTCCACTATACACCTGTATGGGAGAAACCAAAAACATGACAAGAGAAAGAAACAACAGGAAAAAGCTCCAAGCCCCAAACCCTGAGAACATTGATCCAGGAGAGGGAAATACAAAAGAGATTGAGGGCAGCAAACATGCAACATCAGGCACAGCATCAATGGACATTAAGAGATATCTTTGGGACCTCGTAGACAAGCTCAAAACTGAAATATTAAATCAAGCAAAGCAAGATATAAATAGATAAATAAAAGAAATGCTAACCACCTTTCAAGAAGACACAAATGGAAGAAGGGAGGAATACAAAAAAAGGAGAGAAATGTTCGATAAAGAATATAAAGAAAGCCTAGAATACATGAAGCAGATTCAAAGGGATTACCAGGAAATTAAAAACTCTATTGAAAACTGGCAAAACTGCTTGAAAGAAACTAAGGACAGAGTATCAAAACTGGAAGACAGGTTTGCAATGTATGATCATGAAAGGAAAGATCTCTTAAAAATAACAAGGAAACAGGCAGTATCAATACAAAGGCTAGATGATGACAAGAGAATCTATAACTTAAGAATAAGAAATGTGAGTGAAGAAGCAGGAGTAAGAACAAAGGAATTACAAAGACTATTCATGGAAATAATTAAGGAAAACTTCCCAAGCGTAGGAAAAGAAAATAAGAAATATTTGAATATATGAGGCATACAGAACTCCAGCCACCTACAAACAAAACAGAGCTACACCCAGACATATAATAATCAAGATACCAGAAATTCAATATAAAAACAGAATATTAAAAGCCATCAGAAAAAAAAAACCAGATCACCTATAAAGGAAAACCCATCAATTCACAGCAGAGAAGGTTGGTTATAATCTAACATAGATGGCCTTGATACACTAAAAACAAAAAACAAAACAAAACAAAACAAACAAAAAAAAAAAAAATATATATATATATATATATATATATATATATATATATATATATATAGGCAGAGTAGATCAGGAAGTAGGGTCCATCAAGATGCTCTGTATAGGAAATATAATCAGCCTGAAAGAGAGTTTATGAACCAAAAATCAAATATGAGAAAACAATGCTCTATGTGAGAACGAGCCAGAGAGAAATAGGGGCAACTCGACCACCACCTGCAGAGAGCATGGAAAGACAGGATACTTTTGTGCAGTAGATAACTATTCAGCTATAACAAAGGAAAGCCTTGAGGCTTTTGTAGGTAAAGGAATACAACTTGAGATCAAGTCCAAGGAGCAAGAAGGTTTGGAACCACTTAGATAAATAGCAGGTTTCCCCTTCAATCTAAAAACTGAGGGAGTTGGTGGGACCCAAAATGCATAGCACCCTGTGAGAGTGAAAGGGGAGGAATAGTCTAAAAAAAAAAAAAGAAGGCAGAGGATATCATTAATAGAGTACCAGGATTTAAAGCCCACATTACTCCCACCACTCTGTTTAGCTGGATTATATTCTGTTCCAGTTTTTCTACTTGTACTAGATTTGAGGGCACAGACAGCTATCCTGAAAATAGCACAATATTGTACTGTAATCATCTTTAATTTTCTATTAACTTATTCTAAAGCCCTGTATAACTTACACCGTTTTACCATGAATGACCTTAATCGAATCTGGTTTGTTAGATTGCTGTTTTGTATTGACAGATTTTATTCAAAGCTGTTATGATTGATAGTATCAAGTCTGAGAGTATAGGCAGCTACAGTGAAGATGACAAGACTCACTAGGATACCCACTCTGGTTTGACTGTTACCTGCTTTTGAAGTTTTACACTGTCTACAATGTTTTGTTTTTACTAATATTGTTATATACTGCTATATTCAATTATACTGCTATATTCAATTATGCCTGATGATACGGAAAATTCTACTGAAGATAACAAGAAACAACACAGTAACGATTGTAGATCACCTTGTACTGTGGTTTTATATGACTTTTCATTTCATGTTTTAATAGGAATTTGTTTTGTTTTGTCTTGCTATGTTTTGTTTTTCCCTCTAATACAGAAAGGATAGAACTACATGTAGAGACTCATGCATAGAAACTGTAAACAGTTCATGAGAACTGATTATATAATGTGTGATGAAAAGAACAACTATTTCAAAGAAGAGACACTACAGTACCCAGTGCTTATTCTGTAGCATCATGATGTGAGATCCAACAATACTATTATTCTTTGTTCAGAGTGATCTTAACCTGTTTTGTTTTGTTTAATTTCAACATACATGAAGGTATGGACAGCTATTTTGAAGAGAATGAGAGACACTATGACAGACATCATTGACTTCCCTATTGTCTGGTCTTGAAGACCTAAAATGCCTCCCTCATCCTGTTCAGATCAGTTCTATACTATGTTATTTCATGTGGATTCTCTGTATGTGAAGATATGGACAACTATTTGGAAGAAAACAAGAGATGATATGATAGATAGTGAAGATTTCTGATGATCTTGCTTTGAAATTTATGTCACTTACATTGCTTTTTTGTGTTCTGTTTTGTTCTGCTTTGCTGTGTTTAATTTTACCCTCTTTAAAATAAATACATACATACATACATACATACATACATACATACATACATACATACATAAAATAAAAACTACAATGGAAAAAAATAATAATAATGGGAGTTTTCATTTACTGAAAGCTAACTATAGTAAATAGCACTGTTCTAATGTGTTTATAAGATTCTTTGTGTGTGTGTGTGTGTGTGTGTTCTTAACTATGTAAGGTTTAAATATATTATCGCTACCACCTAACAGATGACAGCACTAAGACTCAGAGAAATTAATGCATTCTACAGCTAACAAACAGCAGCTAGATTTTGCACCAAAGGTTTTCAAGGCTAAAGCCCACATTCCATAAGCAATATTTTTTCCTAACCATTAATTTATTTACATCAAAACTCTTTCTAATTCAAAATGTCTTTGGACAATAACAAAATCTTAATAAGTATATTTGTTACTTTTGTATAACAATACAGATGCTTAATGGAGAATTTTGGAAAAGTTCATCTTCTTTCCCCTACTGTCTTAGTACTTTATTCTCATTGCTGGAACAAAATACCCAAAACCCAAAATGAAGGAAGGAAAGGTTTATTTCTTATAGTTCTTGGAGGCTTCAGTCCATACTCAGTAGACTCCAAGTGGCAGGGTGGCATGGTAGGCTGCCATTCATGGCCGGCTGCAAACAGCAAGGCGCAAACATACAAGAGAAAGAGACACCTTTTTCCCTGCTGATATATCATATCCTGGTTCCACCCCTGGGCAGATGAAACACCTATACCACCAATCTGAGCACTAGAAAATGAACCAATCACAAATGCTACATTTGGTCAAGTCCATAATTGCATGAGGCTTGGGGTGGGGCCACAGGAACACAAACCACAACATTCTACCTTGACCCCCCGCCAAGGATTCATGCACATCCTTTGTACAAAAGACACTTAGTCCATCTCCAAGAGTTGCCAAAGTCCTAACAGGTTCAGCATTGATGAAAATTTCAAGTCCTGAATCTTCCCTGAGATTTATGGCAAACTTAACTATAACCACCTGTACAAATGAAACATTGTTAAACATTTCCAAAATGCAAACGTACAAGATAAACATTATCATTCCAAATGTTACCAGCTGGGGAATACAAAGCATTGGAACCAAAGCAAGTCCAACATCCAGCAGGGCAAACATTAAGTACTAGAGTTCCATGCTCAACATTTGAAGCAATCTGGTTGCAAGCTCCAAAAGGCTTGGGTGATTCTATCCCCATAGCACTTCTGGAGTTTTTAACTCCCATGGCTTCTCTCTCAGGCCCATTCTACTCAATGCTTGCAGCTTTCCTTGGATGATCCATGTCCCTGGCCTTTCCAAACTTCTGGGGTCTCCACTGCACCTCTTGCTTCACCCTTACATCTTTACATATTTCCCTCTCAGGGCACACTGCTTGGCTTCCCAGGCCTTCTGAAATTGGGGTGGAAGCTACCTTAACCTCAGAACTTGTGCATTTTCCTTGCTCCTAAAACCAGTGCCATGTGGATGTCACCAAGGTTCACTGCCACCTGGAGCTTTTCTCTCTCTTGGCTGTAGAGGTTGAATGCCTGGATCTCTGGGCTTTGTGAACCTGATTATGAGGAAAAATTTCTCTATGTTGCCACCATTCTCAAACCTGGTGCAGCTGCCACCATTTTGGAACCTCATGTGGCCTCTGCCACCATTCTGGAGCACGGTGTTCTGCAGCTTTCTCTTCTGAGTAGTCTTTCACTTCTGCAGTTTTGAGGCTGCAAAGATGGAGACCGCTGTTTCTTGGAATGCCCACAGGCCATCTTTTTTATTTCTCTGTTCCTTCTCAGCAGCTCTGTCTTTATAGTCCAAAGATTTCTGGCCAAACTCACAATGCCTTAAGTCATCCTGCTGGGCTCTTTGCTCTTGATTCATAACATAAATCTGGCTAAAAGCCCCCAACAATAGCCATGACAGTGCCTCAACATTAGACTGCCTTGAAATTTCCTTTGCCAGATTAATCAGTCCATTGCCCTTAATCTCAGCCTCAGGCATAGTATCTGGACATGAACAAAAGGCAGACAAACTTTCCACCGAGACATAACACACATGGTCTGGAGTCCAACAGCCCATGCAGTCCTTCTTCCAACAGAAATCTCCCAAGCTTAGTCTTTACTGGTAGGCTTTCCATCAACCTTCTGGTATCCTGAGCTCTGACCAGAATCTCCCCTACAAAATAGCTTAAGCTGTTCCAGCTCTGTGCATTTAGGCGACATCTCCAAACCTTTCTAAACTCTACCCACAAGCGATTTCCAAAGGCTCTTGAACCACATGATTAGGTGTAGTCACAGCAACAACCCCACTCCTCTGGTACCAAATTCTGTATTAGTCAGAGTTTTACCAGAGAAAACACATATAATACAAGATATACAAATATATAAGAAATGACAAGATTGGCTTACAGTGGTAAGCCACAGAGTTGGATGAGGAAGCATGAAGAGGGTGTCTGACACTGGAGGCCAAAGGATTCAATCCAAGGTCTAGAGTTCACCCTAGTATCCAGTGCAAGTCTGCACCAGCAGGCTGATGTGTCTGCAACAGAAAGCTGAAAGGTCTACAATGGAAGGCTGAAGAGTCTAGGTAGGAAAGCTAAAGAGTCTGTACTGGAAGCCAGGAGACAACATCCAAACCAAAGGTGAAGACTGAAGCTTCTCCAAAGAACTGAATGCATTCGTCTTTCCACCTTCCCTTTTACACCGTCCAGGTGATAAGCCACCCTAGGGTGGGTCTTCTACACCCTAGGATGTACAGTTGCTAAACCCATTTAGTTAAGCTTCTAAATGTCTCAAGTTGACACAATCAGTCTACCACTACACCTACTATATTAGTCTGTTGGGCTGCCACAATGAAGTCCCACAAGCTTAGTCACTCAAATGATTAAAAGTTTTTATTTCACAATTCTGGAGACTAGAAATCCAAGATCAAGTTCTTGACAAAGGCGTACTTTTCCTGGTAGCTCTCCAGTTGTGGTAGAATAGCTCTATTCTTCACATGGCCCACTTTCTGCATTTGTGTCCCTTTTTGTAAAGACATCAATCATGTAGGGAAGATGTCACTCTAAGTATGGATCCATTTTAATGAATTAGATCTGAAACAAATTTCAGTCCCAAAAACTCACATTCTGAGATACTGGGAATTAGACTTCAAAATACGAATATTGAGAGAATGCATCTCTACCCATAAAACTCATCATGAATATATTCTTTTTCTACTTGGCCAAACTTTCCTAAACCCCAATCACATGGATATTTACTTAAAGGGACTTATGAATTAAGTTCATTTTAAAGGTATTAGTTTTCTTTGTAAGCCTATGTTTGAAATGCTGCTGATTTTAACAAGAAAATTTCAGGAACAGATATGTCTAATAGGCATAAGTAGAACTTCAAAGGGATGAGTGTTCCCTCCTCACCCCCAAATTAAGAGCCTACTCTATAATGTGACACACAAGAACAAAATTCAATAAGCCTAAAAGTTACCTGGTTAGCAGTGCTTAATTCTAGCAAGTGTTTTATGGAGGCAAGATTACTCTGCCTTGTATTTTTGGTGACTTATTAGGCTGTGTTGTCTGTCATTAATACCATCATCCTAATCTTAAGGCAAGACCATGATGCAATAAGCACAAAGTCCTATACAAAGACCGAGACTGAGCAACCTCCAACCCAGACGTCAGTGGTCCAGATCTGCTTTCTGGAGAAAGTCATACATTAACCAAAGCTGCTAGAGCAGCTTGGAGTTAGTAGTACAAGGTACAAGGCATGAAGTGAGAGAATATTCTAGAACAGTGATGGCAAACCTTTTAGAACTTTCAGTGATACAAACAGCCCACTGTGGCATGTGTGCCATAGGTTCACCACCACTGTTCTAGAAGGACTTATCTGTAGGCCTAAGCCTCTTGACAAGAGAGGATTGGTTTGAAAAAGTTCTAAGGAATTTAGATTTAGGGAAGAAATATAAAGCGATGTGCCTAGAGAGACAACCAGGAACAAGTTCAGGAAGGGCCTTGTAAACACTGTTACACACTTTGAACTTTACCCTAAGGGGAAAAAATGAAGTCATGAGCAAAGGATGCTAAATAAACACCATATAGTCATGCTGCAGCTACAGAAAGCATATTATCCTTTTCTTAGATTCTTTACAGCTACTTTAAACCACTGCAGAGTTGGAGAAAAGCTGCTGAGTATTGTTTTTACCTAAGAGAAGCAATTGTGAGATGCAGAAACCATAATCATTTACAGATACTTGTGCAGGAATAATTAGGGTAAACTGAGAGCTACTGCTTTGGGGTAGTCCTTTAGAATGGCTCGCCAAGTGAATGTATCCCAGGTCCTTCTTACCTCAAACAAAAAAAATTGAATGACATAACCCAAACCTGGTGCCACAAGTTTATTTCAAAAGAGAATGAAGGAATAGAGAGAAACTGGCTCTGCAGAGTGAACTTGGGCCAAATGAGAGAAAAGGGGCAAAAATGAAAGTACACCCTCGTCTAGAAAACACAGAGAGTTCTACCATGAAGAGTTACCATCGTGGGCTCCTCCTGGCCTTTGTATCCAATGTGTTGTTCCCAACCCATGGGAGCCTACAAAGAGTTCCACATACAGGGAACTTCCTGAGAATTATGTTGCTGCTGTCCTGGAATCTTGTAATTGACAAGTTCTGCTTATTTCCTGGCCAGCTTTGCCACGCCCTATTTCCCATCTCAATACGGTCCCATCTCATACGGTCTTATGAAACGTATGTCTCATAAGAAATTTCATAAGTTCACATCTAACTTTTTTTTCAATCCTATTTAAAATGCCGAATTTTTCAAAAAAGACTGACATCTTAGTAATCAGCAAGAACGTGTCCACTGGTAAGATTAGAGACTTATCTTGTTCTTTATAATTAATCATAGTCCCTGGGTTTTTCTGGATATGACCCTGAGTTGCTGCCAGCTTTGCATTGGATCTTATGAGATTTTCTAAGTATTTTTATGCTCTACTTGGGCTGAGAAAGTTTTTCCTTACTTTGTAGTTATTTTGTCTCTGAGTTTTTCTGACCATAATGTATCTTGGCTTCAATGGATCATTTCTTTAATGTATAGAGATCACTTTCAATTATTCCCATCTGTGAGCTGTTAGCCACAGAATTATTAGCCATTAGTTCATAAAAGACATGAACTATGTCTCCCCAGATGTAATAAGATACATATCTAAGACTTTCTAGATGAAAGAGCTAAATTCTGTTATTTTTATTATTGTTTCTCTCAGTTCTGTAATATATAGAGGTAGTGTTATCACTGCATTACCCAAGAGGAAGATGAGGAATCCAAAATTATTATAAGAACTGGAATTTTTACTGAGTCCCAAACCCTGCTTAATAATTTATTTTTAGGTACCAAATAAAGTTACTTGGCAATGATACTATTACAACAGTAAGTGGAATATTCACTATAAAAACTGGCTTCAAATGCCAAGTTTTCCATAAGTCATTCAAAGTTTCTAAAAACATAGTGCTTTACTAATGAATTAAAATATTGCATTTACTTTGAGGTAGAAAATAGTTCTTCAGAAAAGAAGAACTTTTTTGCTATAAGAATATACAGTCACAGTATGAACTTCAAAAAATTATATTGTTCATAAAACACCATTCCTTACATTAATTTATTTCCAAATATAGAAACATTATTTAAATCATAAATAAAAACACGACATATTTGTATTTCTTAACCTGTATATAAAATCCCTTCAAGCTTCATTTCATGGTGCATTTCAGGATTCTAGCTAATTAGTTACAAGACTCTTATATTTCTTTTAAGGAAAAATGTACTTCAGTTGCATTTAAGAAAATATATAAGTGTCTAGTTATATAATGCAATTAATGTGGATTTCTATTTTCAAGCCACTATTTTCAACTCTCTGTATTTCCTTGACAACTCCGGGACCTTCCACCTACCCTACTTTAGCCAGCTATATCTATGCCCACAAACCGAAGCTTGGCATCCTCCAGAGTGAAATAATAAGTGCAAACACTCCTTTAACTTCAGTGATTTGTTTCTTCCAGGGTTCTGAGCCAATTACCTATACTTTGCTCATTATTCAACCGTGTAAAGACCTCTGAGTCTCCATCTGCTGACTGATTGTATCATTGTATCACTTACCTTTGTCTGGATTTTCCTCTTTTCCCGTGTCTGTGTGTGTGTGTGTGTGTGTGTGTCTGTTCATGCACACATGGAGTGAGAAGGTGACTCACAATTTTCCATTGAGCAAAAAAGGAAGCAACCCCATTGGCAAAAGGAGTGTCCACTGTTCCTCCATCCTACCCAAAGACCCACAAGGCTAGAGGTAGTGCACGCTGCAGTTGAAAGATGAATGGCAACTTGAGCTCAGGAGTCAGCGATGGACTGCTGCTATCCCAGAGCCCTGGCTTTATCTAATGCCCATAAGGGTCAGAGTCACCGTAGATCAGCAGGCCAGCACCATCCTGACACTTCAGTCCTATATGCTACCTGTAAAAACTAGCAAGCATGAATTGTTCATTAAGTTCCCCTCCCAGGAACGCAGCCCAATCAGAGTCCCTAGAAAATCCACAGTCATGACTCCTGGGATATCTGCTCAAACCTATGTAATTGGTGTAGGATTAAAGATACAGGTGTCTACAGGAGCTGCATTTCAGACTGGGACATTGCCTTAGTCTATTCATGTTACCACGATAAAATGCCATACACTGTGTTATGGATTGAAAACTGGTGGTCAATTTAATGCCAGCTGGATTACATCAGCATAGCATTGAGTGTACATGTTTCACCTGAAGAAAGTTGCCAGCATAAATGGAGATGTGGAGAAGGAGAAATTATTCACATTAGTGCATCACATTATGGATTGAGGGGTTGTGGGTTCTCCTACGTGTTGCTGTTTGAGCCTTTGGTTCTCCTGGAGAAGCTCTGGTCCTCACATCGAGTACTGCTTCCTGGCTCTGGAGGGGAAGATGTGTGCTGCTTGGTCTCCAGGATGAACTCGTCACGCTGGCTTCCTGGCATGTACTTGACTGTGCTTGTCGTTGGAGGAGCTCAGGGCCTCTGTGTCACTGAGGATGGCTGTGGTGCTTTTCAGGACAGCCCTGGTCTTTGTTGTGAGTGTGACTTCTCAGCTCCAGCGTAGAACCCTCAACCTACCAGCACAGCTCCTTCACCCCGCTGGCATAGACTTCCTGGCTTCCACCGTTGACCTTTGGGCCTTCCCAGCACGGATCCGTAAAAGAGAGCCCACCTTCTTGTGGGCTCTAGACTTCCAGTTGGACTCGTGGGAGGCACTGTCATGAGCTCTGGGTTCATCTGGACTCATGAGGGACATTGCTATGGGATTCAGGTCCTTGGCTAAATATTCTATGTCTTTAGTGATGTGGATACATTTCCTGCATTTTCTTGTGTTAACTCTGGGTGACCATCATAAAAATAATATCATAAACTCCATGTCCTGATTCTAATTGTTCTCTGCATAACCTTGACTGCAACACACTGTTTAGCTTCTAAACAGCAGAAATGTATTTCATAAAGTTCTGGAAGTTGCAAAAATAAGATTAAGGTAACAGCAAATTGAGCATCCGGTGTGAAAAATCATGCCTGAAAAATGGAATCTGCCACTATTGCGGTAATTATAATTCTTCATAGCACCTAGTGTTTTCCTCTATGTGCCTTTTTACTTTTCCTCTGTTATCCATCAGATTTTCACATAATCTAGTGACT
Source organism: Hydrochoerus hydrochaeris (assembly GCA_004027455.1). Lineage (NCBI taxonomy): Eukaryota > Metazoa > Chordata > Mammalia > Rodentia > Hydrochaeridae > Hydrochoerus > Hydrochoerus hydrochaeris. The sequence goes on from PVLA01000641.1 coordinate 328,452, forward strand.
AAAGACCAGCCCCTTGAACATCTTGATTCTCATGAATATGAGAAAGTAAGGGCAAAATATCTGAAAACAAAGGCATGGTGCCAAGAAATTCTACAGCTTGATATACGATTAATCCTATGTTTATATTTATTAAGCAGATTAAAAATACCTGGTGAAAGAAACTTTTACCTTCATGAGAAAAGCCAATTTCAATAGAATTCTTCAACTGACAATTCAGCCCTTTGAAACAGAGCATTTGCTTCATATATTAACCTCTGCTCTACTAGTTCAGTGCAGCACAATGAGGGGAAGAGAGAAGATAAAACCTCCAGGCAGAGTTGTCTGCAAGCCATGGACAGAATTACTCGCAGAGCCCAGAGCTTCTGACAGGAAGGAACTGAGCAGCTCTCATAACAAAGGAGAAATTAATAGCTTTAATCTGTTTATTCTTATTCCAGTATGCTCCAGCCTGCAATGACTGAAAGTTTTCACTCTCAGAAAAAAAAAATTCAGTACTTTATAAGACTGTCATTTTTTGCTAATCTTCAGATGCTGAAAATCATTTTAAATCCATTCCTGTCATTCTGGATTTGCATAGGTGTCTGGAAAGAAAAGTCTAAAAAGGCAAAGGCTGATTTAGTGTGAATGAACATGCCATAAAACATTTCAAACCTTGCATCATTCATGTAAATCTTTCATGATTTAAAATTTTTCAACTTGCCAATAACAAGTATTCCAGTGTCAGGCTAGATACAGGAGCCAAGACCAGGAAGGCACTTTCATTAAAATCCTCTTGGAGGCACTTATAAGTTTAAGGGAAGGTAAAAAAAAAAAAAAAAAAAAAAAAACCTTCTGCTTTAGGCTGGAATTTGCCATTTTAGCCTAAACACATGCTTGTGCTAGTCAATTGTTAGGGTTTATATGTAGCTGTCCCACCTAAGTGCTCATACATTGAGCTCGTAGAGGCAATTGGATCAAAGGAGTGTGATACTCATTACTGGATTAGTCCACCAATGGGCTTCCAGATAAATGTGATGTGGGGAGGTGAGGTCTGGATAGAGGAGGTCTTTCAGCAGAGCATGGCCTGGAAAGGTCCATTGCTTTCCCTCCCGCCTTGATCTCTGTCTCTCTGCTTCCCGCCACCATGCCAAGAGCCATTCCTCCTGCCAAGCCCTTCTGCCTTCTTCTCCTACCTGGAGCCAGCTGACTATGGACTGAAATCTCTACAACCTGTGAGCCAAAATAGATGCTTCCTCTGTTAAATTGTGGGTGTCGTGTCTACTGTGTCCCTACTGGGTAATGAGCAACTAACTAGACACTGAGGAAGAGGAACATTCTACGTCCCTGCATAAAAAAGCTAAGGACAAATAAGAGCCTTCATCAGTGAGATGGGACATGTTTGATATTCAAACTCTATCTCCAAATAAGTCAGTATAAAATGTTTGGTAGAGTAGTTGATCAAAAAACTCATTTATATATTGGAATTTGATTTTACTAAACCAGCACCAGTCTTATTGTTTGTCAATATGAACATGTTCTTACTCAAATACTAGTTTTCATTAATAAAATAGAGATTTGACAATCTCTGATTCATTTGTCAATACATGACACAGAGAAAGCATCTGTACACCAATGTATCAATTTTTTTCAAACACAAGTTACCTATTGATGTCACACAGAAATTTTCACTCTTAGACGTATTCAATGCAATCCCAATGAAAATACTGCTAACATACCTCATAGATTTACAGAAATCATTCCTAAAATTCATCTGGTACCAGAATAGACCTAGAATAGCAAAAGCAATTCTAAGCAGCAAAGGCAGGAGGCATAACAATCCCTGACTTGAAGTTATACTACAAAGCTATTGTAATAAAATCAACATGGTTTTGGAATAAAAACAGACCTGAAGATCAATGCAATAGATTAGAACATACAACCACAACCAGGAACACACTCAACCACCTTATCTTTGATAAAGGGGCCAAACATGTTCACTAGAAGAACGATAGTCTCTTTAATAAATGGTCCTGGAAAAACTGGCTATCCATATGCTGAAAACTAAAACTAGACCCATGCCTATCACCATGTACTAAACCAAAATCTAAATGGATCAAAGATCTAAATATTAAAACAGAAACACTAAATCTGTTGCAAGGCAAAGTAGGTAAAAATCTTGAAGACATAAGGGTAGGTAAAGAATTCACGAACAAGAATCAAACTGCACAGGAAATGCTTCCCAGAATCAGTAACTGGGATCACATCTTATTAAAGAGTTTCTGCATGTCGAAAGAAATCTCCAGCATAGTGAAAAGAAAACCCACAAACTGGGAAAAAAATCTTAGTGAAATGTCCCTCAGACAAAGGACTTCTGTCTAGAACTTATAAAGAACTTTTTAAAAAATCAGATCCCCAAAATTCAAAGACCCAATCCAAAAATGGGCATCTGAGAGGAACACACAGTTCTCAGATTAAGAAATACAAATGGAAAATAAATATGTGAAAAAATGTTCATCATCATTAGTCATTAGAGAAATGCAAATTAAAACCACACTGAGATTTCATCTCACTCCAGAAAGAATGGTCAGGATCAAAAAAACTACCAACAAAAAATGCTGGAGAGGCTGTGGGGGAAAAGGAACTCTTCTGCACTGTTGGTGGGAGTGTAGATTGGTGCAACCACTATGGAGGTCAGTCTGGAGATTCCTCAAATAGCTAGGATTGGAAGTCCCATTTGACCCAGCTATTCCACTTCTAGGCATATTCTCAGAAGAACTGAAAACATCATACCACAGTGATATATGTGCACCCATGTTTATAGCAGCACAATTTGTAATAGCCAGATCTTGGAAACAACCTAAGTGCTCATCAAGAATGGCTAAAAAAATTGTGGTACTTTTATACAATGGAATACTACTCAGCTATAAATAATAATCACATTGTGATATTTATAAATAAATGGACCCGCAACTTGAGACCATACTCATAAGTGAAATAAATCAAACTCACATGTATAAATACCGTATAGTCTCCCTAGTGTAAGAAATGGTAAGAGTATATAAGATTTTATGGTAATCATGGCTCCCCATTATATTGCTTTGAAGTCTTATAATGTTTTCATTCATTGGTTGGAATGGTTTTATTCTGTTTTGTTTGACCTTATTATGTGTGATGCTATGAACAGCTACTTTGAAGAAAACAAGACATATGGCAGCCATTGCTGATTTAATATCATCTTGCTTTGATGTCTTAACATGCTTTTGTTCTTCTATTACCATTGGTTCTATCATGTTGTGTCTTATTGGATTTTAATATGTGTGATAGTATAAACAAATTTTTTATGGAAAATGAGGTATTATAGTAGCCATTGTTCATTTTCTGTTATTTGGTTCAGAATGCCTTGTAATACTTTCATTCTCTTGAATGGTTTTATTCTATTTTGTTATGTTTGATATTATTGTGTGTGAAGCTAAGTTCAACTATTTCAAAGAAAGAGACATTATGGTAGCTACTGTTGATATCCAATTGTCTTGTTGTGAAGTGCTGTATTGCTTGCTTTGTTCTGTTCTGATCTGCTTTATTCTGTCCTCTTTTGTTTTATTCTCTGTAAAATAAAATTTTTTTAAAAAATTTAGCATTTCAAGTGTGTTTCTCAAAATTCCAAATCGCTAGTGATTTAGAGGCCTCCCTTGGTGACTTTCACACTGCTTCAAATTCATTCCTTTGTTACTTGATTTTTTTTAAAAAAAGAGAAATTCCACAGAAGAAAATAATTAAAACACACATCTCAGAAACCTGACAGACATTAAGAAGTAAACAGTGCCTAAAAGATATATGCAAATAATATTCTTCAAATTGAGGATGGAATAAGCATTTCATTTTCTTTATTTTTCCAGTGCTAGTGACCGAGGACAGCATTATTCTGTGCTTTCAGGTTCATTATTGATAAAAGTGGTTCAGTCCCATTTGGTGAAGGGCCCACTAGCTAATGTGTTACACCTGTCTACAGAGAATGTGTTTAGCACTTGATAAATTGCTCCTAATAAGGCCCATCTTCTTCTCTGACAACAGTCTTCTGCAGTTTGTTTTATGGACTGCAAGAAGAAAACTGAACAGAACAGCCCTCTTGTTTGAAGGCCACTAGGATTCCATTAGAGGTATATTTAAGCTTGTGCATCTGGTTTAGCCCACATTTGAGTAAGGCAAAGTACAAGCACAGAGAATGATAAGGGATGGATAGGAGGGGATAAGGGAATGGATCTCTTGCCACAGGGAAGGGCACCAAGGGATTAGAGTAAGCGGTGAGGAGGTGAGGAAGGAAAAATAAGTGGAATAAGATATGCCATGTACAGCAACCTAATAACCTTAATAAATGTACACATTATTTGCCATAACATGAGCTAAAATTGATGATATCAATAAGAATAAAAATTGGATTAGGGAAATTGGAGGAAGAAGGAAGGATGGGAAGGGAAATGGGTGTTTTAAAACAAGTTGTCATATGTACATGTGCCCACTCCCCAGGATCAATGCAAACTATATGCACTGCAAACATGTACTAATAAAAAATTTTTAAGTTTAAAAATAAGACAGACAAAAAAAGAAGTATATTGTTTTGATAGAGGCTTTTTAAAAAATGTTGGTGTGGATTGAACTACTTCCTCAGCTCTATTTTTTTTTTAAATTTTGAGATGTGTCTCATTAAATTGCCCGGGCTAGCCTTAAATTGCAATCCTAATTCCTGAGTAGCTGGAATGACAGACATGCACCACCACACCTGGAAGTCATGCTGTTTCTATTATGTTTTTCAATGTAAATGCTACACGTGCACACACATCACACATACCACATTGAGTGGTAATTAATGTTGTGAATTTGGGACAATACGTACTCTCTCAACCACTAGCAGCCCCACTATGTATTATTTCCCCAGAGAGATCTCAGATGTTACTTTAAAAGTCATGAAACAGTACAGTATCTAATGTGAGCATCTGAAATATTCAAATTGCCTCATCCTTTTATTTCATATCTTGTGAACATCACTGAATTCTCCAAAGCAACTGCCTCAAAATTTTCTTGGATGATAGTCATAGTTCCACAACTTTGTAATTATACTAAAAACCATTGAATTATACACTTTCAAATGGTGGTTTTGTAATATATAAATTATATGTTGGCTTTTAGACACAGAGAGAAAGGCAAGACTCCAAGATCCAGGCAAATAGCCACCAATGCACAGGTCAGTGATTCCTCAGGAAGCATAAAACCGTTTCAACCTCTCTTCCACATTAACACTATGGCTTACAGCTAGATTCAATGTGCAGCCCATCTCTTCACTTTTTCAAATGTTATACTAAAAAATATTTAAAAGTAAAGTAATGTTGTTACTTCTATACATTAACTACATTACATATGTAATGAGAGAGGACAAAATAAAAGGTGGGCTGCAGATCATAACCACTACTAGAGCACAGCAGGTTCAGTTGGGGGCCCAACAGTTTTCATTTTAGTTATCAGGTGATCTTGGCAGAGGTTACTTTATGGTTTAGATCTAAAAATCTCATGTCCAGAGGTGAGATCTTTGGAAAGAGATTGAATAATTAGTGAAATACACTCATCAATAGTTTCAGCAACATCCTTTGGCCATGATTCTCTGCCTTAGAGCAAGATGGTCATGGACTGAACCCATGAAAACCATAAGCCAAGGTAAATTTGTCCTTTAAATTGTAGGTATCAAGTATTTTGTCCCAGTGATGGAAAATCTAACAGTTAGTATACTAGAGACTTCTAGAATACTGCTGTTTTTGTGGGAATGAAAAAATATTCAAGCATAAGAATAGGAGGAAAAAGAGAAAAGGACCAGAGATGAAATTCTAGGGTCACTACGCTCATTTTTAAACAAATGTGTTTATGAGTCCAGCATTGCTCATTTAAAAATTAGAATTTTACTATCAAATGTTGAGTTCTCACATTAAAACAACATACAGTTACACCTCATTTCATGACCTTAATTCACTCCATGATTTAAGGGAAAATCGTCACATTTATGTTTGTGCAAGAAAGATGTTCATGGTCACGTTCATCACTCAATGCAGAGTTCACAAAAACAAAATTTTGCCAAATACTTCTATTTGCAAACCAAATTGTTCACAACCAAAAGTATTCAGGGACTGAGGTATCACTGTATTAACCAAGACCTTATAATTTATAGACTATGAAAAATGATAGACAATACTTTGATGAACAGATATATATTGGTGGGGATATATTTTCCACTCCCAAATTATACCATACATGTGGCTTCTTATTTTCCTATGCCTACTGCTGATTCTGCTTTTGAGGTCTCAATGACAAGACCTGATATTTAATCTCCTGTGACATACTGACTCTAAAATCCTCATTGAGTAATTAAGAAAGTCATTACATGCTTAGTAGACCTCAGTCATTCTTTTTTTCCCTAAAGAAAGAATAAAATAATCTATACAGATTAATGTGCACCAGGTCTGGCAGATTTGAAGCCAGTAACAAGACTCTCATTGACAGGCTCCTATGATTAAGTGGTTTATTTGAATTGCATGTTATGTAAATTTTTCTTAGGAGACATTTAAAGAAGTAATTGAACTGCTTTCTTCTTATTCTTCTACAATGGAGGTGAATTTTAATTTAGTACTCTAATGCCATTACAAAAGAAATAGAGAACAATATATATTCCTGCTAACACTAGTGTTAAGGCCATTAAGTTATTAATTATATGTAATAAAAAACTGGAACACAACTTGTAGTCATCCTTAACATATTACCCTTATAATATACAATCAGTGAAGACTGTTTTCCCTTTGAAATTTCAGTTGTTTAAAAAAATGTAGGGAAACAGTTTCAAAGATAGGACAAAGCCTACCTAACCTTGATCTAGAAAAATGGTATCTTAGCATGAAACATTATTTTTCATACAATGATTTCGTTCACTAATTCAAAGTATATGTATTTATCTATGTATCAATTTGTATTGATTTACAGGCTGGAGTATGGGAAGGTGGGTTCTTCCGGGGACTTCTTAGGACATGGCCATAATGAGTAAATTAATGTTGCTACATAAAGGGCATACAGGACTGCGCACTCCTGTTCTTCTGCCATGTAAGGACGTGGCAATCCTTCCCTATGGAGAACCCAGCCTTCAAAGCAGCATCTTAGAAAGACCTTAACCTTAACCTCCAGAACTGTGAGAAATAAATTTCTACCCTTTATAAATTACCCAGTCTATGATATTCTGTTACAGCAGTACAAACTAGGTAAGACAGTAACCTCGAAAGGAATGCTAATCCACTAAGTTTCCTGAAGACAACATTGTGAGCCTGCATTTGAGATCTTGGCAATCATGATGAAAATATAGACTCTTGTCATAGATGTCGTACTTGATACATCTCAGCACCATTCTTAGCAAGCAATTATGGACAGACCCTGACAGATCAATATTGTTCTTGGCAGACAAGATACCAAGACAAATGAGAAATAAGCCCTCTCCTCAAGAAAGAATTGTTGTTACTTTAACACTAGGTAGGTGCTGTGATGTCTGCATACAAGAAACATAGAAACAACAAAGAAAAGAGTTAGTATGCCTGCTTGAATATACAGAGAACGAAGCTCCTAAAAAGTTAGACCAGAAAAAAGCAATGCTACATATTAAAAATAACAAGTAATCTGTCATTAAACAAAGAAGATATGTCAGGATTATAAAAAGAAACAGGTGGTACCCTCCAAGTAAACTTACATGTGAAGGGTTTATTTACAAATATATTTTATTTGTGAGTAACTACTTGATATCTTTTGAAAGAAAATAGTTGCATGGTTGAAACATTGAATACTACTACTTAAGCATCTTAAGCATCTACATTATATAAAATGTTTCTTTTATGACATCCTTCAAAGGTAGATATTCAGATACTCCTTCATTCCTCCACTGAATAAAATCCCAACAAGCCCCTACTCTTAGTCAGACACTGAGGAATGAGGATAAATTTATGAAAAAGCATTCAAGATCTGTCCCTTCATGGACATTTAGTGGGAGGTAGCAAATAATAAACAAGGTAATTTTGATTATGTATTACAAAGAAAAATAGATAACTAACATTAATCAATGTGGCTGAGTAAAAATATAAGGATCTATTTCAGACAAGACCTCTCTCCAGGGAAGACAGTAAAGACAAAACTCAACAATTGAAGGAATATTAAGAGCTTATTCCAACTATATCACTGTCTGGTATACGCACAACTAAGGAGACATTAAAAAGGGCATTCATTGTTGACAGGGAAGAAAGAATAAATAGGAATAATAAAGAGAACTTCTAGAGTAATGAAGCTATATACTTAGTATATACTATTATTGTAGACTATCTCTTATATATTTTTAAAAATCTATAGAATGTAGAACACCAAGAGTGAGGTTTACTGTAAACAATGTATTTTGAGTAATAAGGATGTAGCACCGTACAATCTTCAGTTATAAAAATTGCTAATTCGGTGGGGAATGCTAACATTAGGGCAGACCAGCCATGGATGGGGAATAGGACATATTAGAAGTTTCTCTAACTTCTGTCCTGTTTTGCTGTGAATCTAAAACTGCTCTAAACCAAAAATACTACTAAATTTGTTAAAAACACCATCTGGTTCACATTAGAGCTCAACTGAATTTGCTGTAATTCAAGTTTAAAAAGGTACATTAAAACACGAAGGTGTCACCCATGTTATGGGAGTTACTTCTGGCTAAGCTGCTGGAATCTGAAGTGTCTAAAATGCATTGTTTGGTGAATTTAAACATTATATCTGAATTAGGTGATCATGTTGAGAAAAACTGTGATTACTACATTTGCAAGCTAAGAAACACATTGGGGGATGGTTTGGAGCTGGATGGATATGAAATGAAAATATGCAAGAGATAAAAAAAAATTAGAGGGCATTAAGCAATTGAAATGCATCTGAGCAAAAACAAAAGCAGTTTTCATTCACTGTGAACCACTATGTCTGCAGTGAATGTCACTGGTTATAGGAACATGGATATGGAAAATAAAAACAGCTGGGTTTATAACTCCATAAAAGTGTTACACGGCTGTCTACTACTCCCAATTAAGAGTTCTGAGGCTGATAAATAGTGAGACTTCTTCGTAAAGATATTTGGGAGAAAAAAATGGAAAAATTAGTAAATGTTTGAATCTTAAGTTACAGATTAAATATTTTTAAATTATTTTGCTATTGCTTTATCATGACAGTTAAGAGCATAAAGTTTTGATCTATAATTTTAAAAATATCTGTTGAGTTGAATTTGGTCTCCCTAAAACAAGTCTACAAAATTGATTGTCCTTAATCACATTTGAATTACTGTCTCAAATAACTAACTCAAAGATTCGAGTTATGATAGTATGTAATATTATTTATTCTTTAGAAAAACAACAGTAGTCATATTAAATCTTAACATATCTTAATAGTGTTATTTGGTATTCCTAACTAATAAAGGAGTATTAATCCTGCACTTGTTAGTCTCTTAATTTCCCTTTATTCTAACTCCATCTTTCTCAGAATTCAGATCTTCCTTTCCTGACATGAGGACATTTACGAGAACCACTTAAACTAATGCATCTGTCCTTCTCCAATCCCTTCTCCTTGCTGGCACTTGAACTATCTTTCAAAAACATCCTTGTCCCTTGAGACCTAGATTCCTAAAATCTATTCAGGCTGCTCCCTTGGGTATACTTGTGTTGTAATAACCAAGATCTAACTAATATTTTAAGTTTCATCCTTAAAAAGCAGAATGACCATATAAGTTATGTGTCATACCAGGGTACTTCTGAGAGTAAAAGAGAGAGCTATTAATAATTACCCTGCAGCATCCAGCTTAAGCCATACTGTCAAGGCAAAAGTGTAAATGTAATTACTTTATTTAAGAGCCAAGAGTTCCTTTTTTTTTAAGATAAATTAGTTCCTCTTACTCAGAGCTCTGTAGTAGTTTCACATAGCATTGTGAGCTTTCTCATGATTGCATGTATTACCCTCCCTAGGTTCAACGTTCAAGAAGTCAAAGATATATCTTTACATCTTGGGTAAAAAGTATAGCACCAAATATTGTTACAGTATTCAATATGTATTTTTAGTGGTGAAGCAGGAGACTGAAAGATGTCTTTGGAAGAAAAACCAAATAATGCAAGAAGCAAATGTCTAAGAAACAGAAAAAAAGATCAAGTAGAGATCTGATCACTGAGGTAAATTTATACAATTATGTTGCATTGGAAAGATATTTGAGTATTTATGCCAAAGGAGAAAAAAGCAAATAATTACCCAGCTACATAAGTGAATAGATTTTGAGCCTTATATTTATTCCTTGTGATAAAAAGTAATTCTTAATGCCCCTTAAGTAGCAATATACAAGGATAAAAGATAAAACACAAACTTTCAAGTCCTATTTTTAAACTTCACAATATTGTTAAGTGACATTTATTATGGTTCCAGAAATAGCTTTTCCCACTTATACCCAGATCTAATATTCCTTCCCAGTTTCTTATTGGGAAGAATTATTGTGTTCAATTATTATGTTCTGTTGATAAAGATAGAACCTACTTTACTCCTTACAAATGTACCTCTCCTGTGTGATCTTTTACATACAGAAACATAATAGCTGGTCCTGTGTAATCTCCACAGTAAAAATAAGCAAATAACATGTACCAGTTCCTCACAATGGATATAATATTCATCATAAAAATATAGAAAATAATAGATAAAAGTGAATGAAATATGTAACTCTAATAAAAATGTCTATGCCCTCAAATGAGGCACCATCAGAGATACTGAATCTCCAAACCTAATTCCTTATTTTGAAAATGCCTATATTCAAATTTTTTAAATGTTTGATTTAGAATCATGTAAAAGGCTTTAAAATGAAAATACATTTGCATAGGAAAACCTCTATATTATTTCAGTAAAATCAGTTTCATGAGGTAACACTCTTTATTGGTAAAATGATGAGGAAGTCCTCTTCCAAATTTCTGCAAACCCTCAGTGTAAATAAAGCTCTTGTTCACCTTACAGAAGTCTCAAGACAGCCTCACCAGTTTCCTGAGAATCAGGTACAGTGGTACCTCAGTTCACAGCTGCTTTTGTTTACAAACAATTTGCTTTGCCAACAGAAGCACTTGGCAAAATTTTGCTTTTGTTTGCAAACTCTTCATCAGGCAATGAACATAAGTATAGCCATCTTTTCCAGAATTGTGGAACAAATTAAGTTCATGAATCAAAGTACCACTGTATTATCTGTGATGCTCAGTGCATTATTCACAAACAGATATTAACAAATATACTTGAATCCAGGTATTTCTAATTCATTTCTTCCCTCTACATTGCTGGTGACATTTCTTTATGGCTCTGCACTTTCTCCTACATCATCCCATTATTTTTCTTTTGGAAAATGCTCATCGTGTTATGAAAAGTAACATATTTAATATAGACAATTTAGAAAACACCAAGAGCAAAAATAATCAAGCAAAAATTATGCATAGGAATAGCGACAACAAGAGATACTCTAATTACATATTTGTGGCCCTTCATCGCCTGCCTCATCCAGAATCATATCATCTAGAAACTTCTGCCTGCAGCCCTGGGTCATGGGCAGAATTAGATGGCTCCATCCTTTCTGGTCATAGCTTAAAAAGATAGATTTTTATTTTTAAAATATTTATTAGTATACGTTTATGATACATAGTAATTACATTTTACTTGGGAAATTAATACTTAATGTGTATCACATCCTGATCTTTATTTCTCACCCTCCCTCTCCCTCCCCTCTCCTTCAATTCTTGACTTTTCCAAAAATGTTAATATTATTCGCTTCACATTTTACCTCAGAATTTGAATTAAGATCTGGGGAGACTGATGCCAATAATGGTAGTTGCCACTTCATTTACATGTTGCATCATCATGTAAAACTTGAGTGTGAGAAAGGTGGAGAAGACAGAAAGAAACACAAAAAGAAAAAAGAAGAGAGCCCATATGAGGTGGTCAAGATAGCACAACTAGTGGGGTCAGCCCTGGTTCCTATGAGGTTTAGAAATGATGCGGTTCCTGAATTTGCTAATTCTATATGTATAGTCATTTCTCAGTCCTTTTAAGGAATGGGTCATCAGCCCACCATCTGAGGTAAAGATATACATTTCTTATTTTAAAGAAATGCAACAATATGTTGTTTTGTGACCAACTTTTTATTTTCACTGTTTAAATTGATAGGGCATAGTGTAATAATTCAATACAAGTAGGCAGTGTAAAATGATCAGACCAGGATAGTTACTATTTCTTTTTTGTCATTGTGGTTGTTGTTGTTTTTGTTTTTGAGACAGGCTGGCCTTCAACACACTATGTAGCCCAGGCTGTCCTTGAACTCAAAATGATCCTTCTACCTCGGCCTCCCAAGTGCTGGGGTTGCAGGTGTGCACCAGTGTACCCAGCAGGATGGTCAATATTTCAACTGCCTTAAGTTTTGGTTAGTATATGATAATTGTACGTATTTATGAGGTACAGTTATGTTGGTATATAGGTTCACTACATACTGATCAAATCAGGGTTATTAACAGTTATATCTTATCATTACGCTGTGATTGAGGACTTTGCGCCCTTCTAGTTATTAATAAAACACATAATGAGATATTGTGCACGACTCTCTCCACATCATCTGGAGAACCCTGGAATTTATCTGCAGCTGACTGTGTTGGGATAATCCTTATCTACCACCCACTTGCTTTCTTTGCCTTCACACTTCACATCTTCTAACATATCTATGTATCCTAATTGACTTTTTTAATGTGACATATTAGAAGACATTAAGTTTTCTGCATTATATTTATTTGATTTACCATAATATCCTTCAGTTCCATCTATTTTGCTGCAAACAGTAGGATATCATTCATTTATGGCTGAGTAGTGTTCCGTTGTACATCCTGCATATGTATGCCACATTTTGTTCATCATCTGTTAATGGACATCTATTTTGATGCTATCTTGGCTCTTGTGAATAGTATAGTAATAAACAAGAGCATGCAGACATCTCTTTTACATGGAGCTCATTTACTTTGGATACATACACAAAGAGAGCTGAGTCATAAGATAGGCCTAATTTAGTTTCTTGAGCACATTTGATACTTTTATACAGTGGCATTGTTAATTTAAATTTCCACCAACAGTGCATGAGAGTTTCCTTTTAGCCACATTTTTAATCAGTATTTGTCGTTTTTGTCTTTCAGTAACACCCTTTCTAGCTGGGAGAGATAATGCTATGATTTTGATTTGCATTTCTCTAATGGCTAATGAAGTTAAGCACATTTCATAAATATATTGTCCATTTGAATTTCTTCTTTAAAGAATTTATCCTTTTCCCAATATTTATCAGCTTACATTCTATTGAGTTTTTAAAATTTCTTCTATATTCTAGATGTCAACCATTTGACAGATGAATACAGTAATATCTTGGTTCATCAACACTTTCATTTGCAAACAATTTGGCTCAAAAACAAAAAGCATAGGACAAAATTTATCTTCTGTTTGCAAATTCTACATTGTGGCAAACACATGCCAAACATAACTAGGGCCATCTTCCCCACACAAACACAAATGCACCATTTTCCCAAAATCATCAAAAAAATTAAGTTCATAAACAGAGGTACCACTGTATTTTACAAAACATTTGTCTATTCTGTTGATGTCTGTTAATCCATTGTTCTATTTCATGTGAATAGGTTTCTTAGTTTTATACACTTCCATTTAACTATTTTTCTTTGGTTCACTATGCTTCAAGAGTCTTCTATGAAAAAATATTATCTATTACTGATGTCTTCAGGAGTTGCCTCTGTATTTTCTTCTATACAGTTTCCAGTATTACATTCTATTACTTTCACAGTTTGATCCATTTGAGATAATTTTTGTACAATATGACAGACAATGATCAAATTTTCATTTTTTGCATGTGTAATCCAGTTTTCTCAGCACCATTTATTGAAGATGTTTTCCTTTTTCTAACATTGTTGGCTTCTTTGTCAAATATCAGTTGACTATAAATGCATGAGGTAGTTTCTGAATGCTCTAGTTTTTCTCACCGTTCTGTGTGTCTGCTCCCATACCATGATCAAGACATTCTGATCACTATACTTTTGTAGTGTATTTTGAAGGAAGGCAGTGTGACACCTCCAGCTTTCTTCTTTGTTGGAGACCACTACCCAGCAGCTCTGAGCAGGATTTAAATGTAACTAACTGGCTTTCTATGTTTATCTGTGAGTCTGTCCTAGGTGTCAGCCCCTTGCCTGGCAACGGGAGCTGATTCATAGTATAAGTGAACCTCTATGAATCACTGGGCCCGGCTGAGGCCTGCAGTGGCTTGTGAGGCCAGAGATACCTCAAAGGGCAAGATAAGGCCAGAGCTGCAGACACTTGGCTCAAACATCAGTTAAGTACATAGAGACTGCAGCTGCAGGAAATATTCCTACAGTCTCACTCCTACCATCCCTTCATGATAAGACAGTTATACTAAATTGACATGATTCATTATTTGGAGACGTCCTTGAAGTGACTCCCAAAGTCCTGCTCATTGCCTGTGCTTTGCTCAGTTTCTCTGTCCCTTGTTGGACCTAATAAAGTGGGCTGATCCAGAGAAGTCTTTGTCTTAGCCTTCAGAGTCTCCAGCTCAATTAAAGGGTGTTGACCCTCCTAGAGCCCTAAAAAATCATACAATTGTCACATTGTATTTAAACCTCCACCATACACTGGTTTGGGAGATTGGGGATCTAGGTCAGTTTCTGGGGAGTCTTTTGTGTTTCCATCTGAATTTTAGTTTAGTTTTATTCTAATTCTGTGAAAAATTCCATTGTTGTTTTGATACAGCTTACAATAAATCTGGAAATTCTTTTGACTTACCATGTCACACTTGCCAAGCAGGCACTATACCACTGAGCTTTATCCCTGGCTATTACTTTGTCTAGTATAAACATTTTAGCAATATTTATACTTTCCAATCCATGAACAGGGATATCTTTCCAGTTTGTGGTGTCTTATTCAATTTCTTTCATGAGTCTTATAACTTTCATTGGAAAGGGTTTTCACTTCCTGTTTTAAATTTACGCCTAGGTATTCTTATAACTGTTATGAATGGAATCAGTTTTACTTTTTCTCTGTGATTGCATCATTGGTCTGGAGAAATGCTGCTGATATTTGCATGTTTTGTATTCTACAACTTTGCCAAATTCATTTATCTTTTAATAAAATCTTCTAGGATTTTACATATAAAATTTCATTTTCAAACATGGATAATTTGGGTTCTTTCTTTCCACTTGCCCTAATTGCCCCAAACTGAGATTTCCAGGACTGTATTGAATATAGGTGATAACAGAGCATACCATTTTCTTGCTTCAGATCTCAAAGGAAAAACCTTTATCTTTACCCATTCAATGAGTGGTTGACTGTAGTTTCATACATGTATCCTTTGCTATGTTGAAGTATGTTCCTTCCACACATAATTTGTTCACATTTTTTATCATGTTGAATTTTATCAAATGCCTTTTTATATCTATTGGCTAATTATAAGATTTTGTGATTTAGTTTGTTGATGTGAGTACATTATTGATTTGCATAGATCCATTCTCACATTCCTGGGATCAGTCCCATTTGGTCATGATAATTGATCTTTCTCATAAGCTACTGGATTCCTTTTGATAGTATTTTATTGATAATTTTTGCATTTATGTGTATTGGAGATATTGGTCTCTATTTTTCTTTCTTGTTTTCACTTTTTTCGCATATTGTTGTTCTTGTTTCCTTGTCTAGTTTTAGTATCGGGGAAATGATGGCTTTATAGAATAAATTTGGAGAAGTTCTCTTTCTTTCAGTTTCTTAGGATAGTTTGGCAGAGTTGATACTACTTCTAGTTTAAAATTTTTGTAAAATTCATCTGTGTAGCCAACTAGTCCCAGATATTCCTGTTTTGTGAAACTTCTTATTAGTAACTCAATCTCAATATCACTATTTGTTTCTGGTCTCTTTGGTTTTTATGTGCCTTTGTGGTACAATTTCAGTAGGTTACAAATTTGAAAAATTTATCCATTTCTAGATTGTCTGATTTGTTCCTGTGTACTTGTTTTCAATAGTCTCTAATAATCTTCAATATTTATGTGGTATCTGATGGAAAGTTTTTTCACAATAATAAAAAAAATTTAAAAATTTCATAATAATTTTATGTATTTGGTTCTTCTCTGTCTTGGTTAGTATAATTAAATGTTTATTAATTTTTTTATCTTTTGAAAGAAGCAGATCTTTGATTCATTTTTTCTATTGCTCTTATAGCCTCTATTTTATTTATTTCTTCTCTGATCTTTGCTATTTGTTATTTTCTACTGATTTTGGATTGCATTTGCTCTTGTTTTTCTAGGCCTTGAAATACATCATTAGGTTGCTTCTTTGAAATATTCCTATTTTTATAATGTAGGTGTTGATTACTATCAACTTCTATCTTAGCATTGTTCTTCCTATATTCCATAACTTTTGGTATATAGTGTTTCCACTCTTATTTATTTTAAGCTTTTTAATTGTTCCTGATTTCTCTAATAACCCATTACTTATTTAGCAGCATGTTATCAAGTCTTCATTGATTCATATAATTCCAATTATTGATCAGCTGTTTCTAGTTCTATTCCACTAACATCAGAAAATACAAAAAGGCAATATGTTTTCAATTCTTTTTTAATTTGTTGAGCCATGTTTTATGTACTAACACATAGCCTATCCTAGAGAATGTCCCATGGACTGATGAAAAGTATATGTATTGTGTAGCTATTGGATGAAATACTTTGCAAATTTCCATTATTATTGAGTCTTGATTTGTGTTCATTTTACAAGACTATGTTAATTGAAGAATTTGGTCCATTAACATATAAGGATATATTGATAAAAGAGGGGTTATTCCTGTCATTTAGTTAAATTTATGTGAACCTGCCTTCTAGTGGATTTTACATTTTCATGTATTTTCATAGTGGTAGTTATCTTTCTTTTGCTTCTGAAGATAGAACTCCATTAAGCATTTTTAGAAAAGCACCAATTTGATGGTGATAAATTTCCCCAATTTTTGCTTTTCTTGAAAAGTCTTTATTTCTCCATTTCTAAGGGATGTCTTTGCTGAATTAGCTTATTGTACTTTTGGTTGAAATTATATTTTTAGAATTTGGAATATATTATTTAATTCTTTCCTCAGTTGTAAAGTTTCTGCTGACAAATCTGCCCTTAACCTAATGAGGGTTTCCTTAAAAGTGAGTTGATGCTTATCTCTTTTGGTTTTCAAATTTTTTTATTTTGAAAAGAATAAAACCAAATGAGAAAAAAAAAACAAGATGGGGTCATTCAAATCAAAAGGATGGACATAGTACATAATTTAAAACCACAATACATGGTGATCTACAATGGTTACAATGATGTCTCTTGTTATCATCAATAGAATTGCCCAAATCATCTGGTAAAATAAAATTGAATATAGCAGTTCAGAACAAAATCAATAAAAACAAAACATTATCAACATTATAGGACTTCAAAAGAGGGTAATAGTCAAACGAGAATGGGTATCGTAGTGAATCTTATTGTCTTCAGTGTAGTTGTCTATACTCTCAGACTTGATACTATCAAACATAACAGATTCGAATAAAATCAGTCAAGACAAGACAGTGATCAAACAAGACAGATACAAATAAAATCAGTCAAAACAAGGAAGTGAAAGTAATACAGGGTTTTAGATTAAGTTAATAGGAAATTAAAAATGGTTACTGTTGTATGTCCTGCTATTTTAGGACATAAGTAGACAAACTGGAACAGAATATAACTAAACTAAACAGAGTGATGAAAGCAATAAGGGTTTCAAATCATGATACAAGATTACCAATGTCCTGTGCCTTCCCTATTTAGATAATTCCTCCCCTTTCACTTTTTAAGGGTACATTGTACATTTTGTATCCCACTAACTCCTTTAGTTTTTAGATTAGGGAGGCAACCTGCTGTTTACCTAAGTGATTCTGAACCTTTTTACCCCTGAGCTTGGTCTCAAGTTGTGTCCATTTACCTACAAGAGCCTCAAGGTTTTCCTTCCTTATAGCTGAGTAGTTCTCCATTGTATAATAGTGTTATGTCTTTCCAACCAATCTGCAGCTGATGGGCAAGCTACCCCCACTTTTTTATAGTTCCCTGTCACATAGAGCATTATTTTCTCATCCTTGATTTTCAGTCCATAAACCCTCTTTCAGGTTAAATATATTTCTTAAATAGAGCATCTTGATAGACTCTATCTCCTGATCCACTCAACCTGTTTCTTTTTATTAGTGTATCAAGGTCATCCATGTTAGTGATTATGGCCAACCTTCTCTGCCTCGCCTCTGTTATGCTGTTTTTCTGCCGTTGGTTGTCTACTTTTCCCCTTCACTCCACTGTCTGCCTGTTTAGTGAGCCCCCTCTCTCACTGTTCTTGAAACCATGGTCTTTTTTTCTTTGTCTCTAGAATGTCCTTCAGTATTTTTTTGTAGGGTTGGATTGGTGGTCACAAAGTCCCCTAGTTCCTCTTTGTGATGGAAGCATCTTGTTTCTCCATTGATTTTGAGAGATAGT
Source organism: Hydrochoerus hydrochaeris (assembly GCA_004027455.1). Taxonomy (NCBI): domain Eukaryota; kingdom Metazoa; phylum Chordata; class Mammalia; order Rodentia; family Hydrochaeridae; genus Hydrochoerus; species Hydrochoerus hydrochaeris. The sequence goes on from PVLA01000641.1 coordinate 347,088, forward strand.
TTTGCAGGGTACATCAGTCTGGGTTGGAGGTTATTTTCTTTAGGGCTTGAAATACTTTGCTCCAAGCTCTTCTTGATTGGATGGTTTGTGTCAAGAAGTCTGTCATGATTCTGATGGATTTCCTTTATAGGTGATCTGTTTCTTTTATTTGACAGCTTTTAATAGCCTGTTATTGTCCTGAATTTCTGGGATCTTGATTAGTATATGTGTGGGTGTAGATCTATTTTGGTTATAGCTGGCTGGAGTTCTGTATAACTCATATATCTGGATAATATTTCTTTTCCTATGCTTGGGAAGTTTTATTTAATTATTTCTGTAAATAGCCTTTGTATTTCAATTGTGTTGACCCCTGCTTCTTCACTCACATCTTTTATTCTTAAGTTATAGATCCTCTTGTCATATAGATCCTTTGTATTGTTACTTCCTGGTTCCTTGCTATTTTTTAGAGATCTTTCCTTTTGCAATCACACATTGCAAATCTGTCGTCAAGGTTTGATAGTCTATCTTTAGTTTCTTTCAAGCAGTTTTGTCAGCTTTCAGTGGAGTTTTTAATTTCCTGGTAGTCTCTTTGAATCTGTTTCATGTATTCTAGATTTTTTTTCTATTCTCCATTGAAGGTTTCTCTCTTTTTTCTATGCCCCTCCATTCTTCCATCTGTGTCTTCTTGAGACATTCTTTTTTTTTTTTTTTTTTTTTTTTTTTTTTTTTTTTTTTTTTTTTTTTTTTTTTTTTGCTGCCTCTGGTATGGAACTCACAACCTCATGTTTACAGAGTGGGGCCTTAGCCAACTAAGGTAAACCCGGGAGCACTTGAAACATTCTTCTTAGCATTTCTTTTATTATTTTTCTTGTATCTTCCTTTACTTGTATTAGAATTTCTGTTTTTAGTTCTTTTATAATGTCATGAAGGTAATTCTTTATGTCAGATGCTGCTTTTTCTGACACCACAGGTGTGCAGCCTCCAATCTCTTCTGTGTTTACCTCCCCCGGGGCCAGTAGTGTTTGTGTTGGGGGCTTAAGATTTCCTTTTGTTTCTTCCTCTTGTCATGTTTCTGGTTTCCTCCAGACCACTAGACAATGGGAGTCCCTGGCACTTCCTGTATTGGCCACAATTACTCTGAATCATGCTGGCTAGGGATTGCTAGCCCTGCCCCATCTCTGATGACCACTGAAGTACAATAGGAGTGGGGCAGGTTGGTCACCACATTAGTGTGTGCCATGTGGATGGGGCCAGTTAGGGATAGTTTCAGGGAGACCTTGTCCTTTACTATTAGATCATGCACAGAGGCAGGATTCAGTCTAAGAAGTTCTCACCAATCTGCTCTGCACTAAGAGTGGCTGACTGAAGCCACTGCAGTTCTGGTTCTGGGCTTGTCTTGCCCAACTCCAAAATGTTGTGCAACCAGTCACCCACTCCCATGGGAGGACTAAGTTCTTTGCACTCACTGTGAGCTGGTGCAGATCTCTGAGCTGCGTGCTGCTCTCTGCTCTACTGCTCCCTTCTATGACCACGTCTTCCCATCGAGGCCCTCAGGCTTGTCAACCCCCAACTTCACCACGACCTCATGTCTCCAGATTCCAGTGGCTTCTTGTACACAACGGGACTGGCTCCGGTGAGAGTCAGTCTGGCTACAGCCTTCCATCCACAATTTTCTTTTCTTTTTTCTTTCCCTTTGGTTTCTTCCTGGGTCAAGAGGAACCATCTCCTTTCGTCTGGTCTTCTCCAGGATATTTTATTCCAGTATCTGAGCTGTTTCTCTCAGAGAGCCTCCCTGTTTTGCTTCTTACTGATCTGCCATCTTCCCCTCTCTTTTGGTTTTTAGAACTCTCTTTTTCTTGGTGGTGTTTTTTTGTTTTTGTTTTTGTTTTTGTTTTTATCCCAGGCATCAAATTCACAACCGCACACTTGTCAGGCAGGCACTTATGCCACTGATCTAAATCCCCAACCCTTCTTGTATTTTTGATTCTTGCATTCTCTTGTGCTTTGGATAGTTTAACTGGCATATACCATGGTGAATATTTTGTTTTGTTGTGAATGTTTTTTAAGATCATATCTCTTTGGAATCCTGTGAGTTCTATTTACTTGGATGTCTATAACTTTCTCAAGATTGGGAAGGTTTTTAGCTACTATTTCCTCAAATACATTTTATATACTTTCCACCTTTTTTGCTACTTTGGGTGCCTGTAAAAGCCAAGTATTTACTCATTTAATAGTGTCCCAAATGTCTCAAAGGATCTCTTCATTCTATCTTCCTTTTTTTCTTGCAAGATTTTTTGTTGTTTGTTTTCTTTTATCTGACTGAGATATTTCAGAATACCTGTATTCAAGTTTATATTTAATTCAGTCTTCTCTGGTTAATAAAATTTCAATGAGAAGTTTGAAATTAGCAAGTGTTCTTGGGAAACTCTACCAGGTAGATAAGGGGACTATGCAGAAAATCTTTCACTTTGCTAAAAAAGAGAAAAAGAAACAATAGAAGACCCTTAATCCTAGGACTGATTATAAAGACTTCATTTTTACGTTAGAGCAAATTACTCAACATACCCCTCCCCCAAAAAACATACTTTGAAATGCTTTCTAAACTCCAATACAGACAAGACTACATTCAGGATTACCAGGTCATTGCAACTGAATAGAGAGTTTGAATTCAACTGTGCTAAAAACAAAAGACAGAAATAATTTTAAATGCTAGCAAAAACTAATGGAAAAGTATTGGGTGAGAGGAGATAGACCAGTGTGGTAGGACCACCTGGTTTACACATGGATGTTTAGAAAAGTTAAGTCCTTAAACTCATGAAGGAAAATGAGGGCCCTATCTGTTCGGGTGATTACATTTCAAAGGAATGACCCTGGAGTCCTTAAGAAAGCAAATACTCCCATATGCAGATACACACATATATTTTAGTAAAGACATGTAAAATGACCTTACAACATATTCTATAATTTTAATGAAGTCTAACCTCTCTGATTTTTTTAAGTGCTTCTATTATACATGGCCTGAAATATCTTAGATGGACAAGAAACTACTCTAGAGGCATCATTCAGTTAACCTGAGAATGAATCTCAGGCAGCCAGAATCCCCAATGTTGTAGCAGCACACCAAGCAGCTTTAGAAGTCAGCTTCAGGTGTAGCTGGATACAAAGTCAAGGCTCAAAAATCAATAGCATTCCTGTACACAAACAAAAAACTCACTGAGAGAGAAATTATGGAAATATCGCCCTTTACAATAACATCTAAAAAAATGAAATACTTAAGAATCAACCTAACTAAAAATGTAAAAGACCTATATGCTGAAAATTATACTATGCTGAAAAAGGAGATTGAAGAGGATATTAGAAAATGGAAGGACATTCCTTGCTCTTGGTTAGGAAGAACCAACATTGTGAAAATGGCTATACTCCCAAAACTGTTATACAGATTTAAATGCAATCCCAATCAAAATACCATTGACATACCTCACAGATCTAGAGAACACACTACTAAAATTCATTTGGAAACAGAAGGAACCTAGAATAGCAAAGGCAATTCTGGACAACAAAGGCAAGGCAGGAGGCATCTCAATTCCTGACTTGAATCTATACTACAAAGCCACAGTGATAAAATCAGCTTGGTACTGGCAAAGAAATAGACCTGAGGATCAATGGAACAGATTAGAAGATGCAAGCACAACTACAAAGAGACTCAGCCACCTGATATTTGACAAAGGGGCTAAATATGTTCACTGGAAGAAAGATAGTCTCTTTAATAAATGGTGTTGGAAAAATTGACTCTCTACATGCCGAAGACTGAAACTAGATCCATGCATATCAGCATGTACAAAACTAAAGTCTAAATGGATCAAAGACCTCAATATTAAAACAGAAACATTAAATCTACTGGAAGACAAGGTAGGTAGAAGTCTTGGAGACATAGGGGTAGGCAGAGAATTCATGAACCAAATACAAACTGCACAGGAAACACTTCAAAGAATCGACAAATGAGATCTGCACTTCAAAGGAAATCACCAACAGAGTGAAAAGAAAACCAACAGAGTGGGAAAAAATTTAACCAGCAACCCCTCAGACAAAGGACTTGTGTCCAGAATATATAAAGAATTGAAAAACATCAAGTCCCGCTCCCAAATTCAAAGACCCTCTCCAAAAATGGGCATCTGAGATGAACACACAGTTCTCACAAAAAGATATACAAATGGCAAATAAATACATGAAGAAATGTTCACCATCACTAGTCATTTGAGAAATACAAATTAAAACAGCATTGAGATTCCACCTTACTCCAGAAAGAATAGCTGCCATCAAGAAATCAACAGATAACAACTGTTGGCGAGGCTGCAGGGAAAAAGGAACACTGCTCCACTGTTGGTGGGAATGTAGACTGGTGCAACCATTATGGAAATCCATATGGAGAATTCTCAGAAGAGTAGGATTGGAAGCCCCATTCAATCTAGCTATCCCCCTCCTGGGTATTTTCCCCAAAGAACTGAAAAGTTCACATCACAGTGATATATGTGCACCCATGTTCATAGCTGCACAATTTGTGATAGCTAAATCTTGGAGACAACCAAGATGCCCATCTACTTCAGAGTGGATGAAAAAGATGTGGCATTTTTATACAATGGAATATTACTCAGCTATAAAAAGGATGATCTTGAGGCCCTCATAGGCAAATGGAGACAACTTGAGACTATTCTCATTATTGAAATAAATAAGAAACATATTTATAAATATCACATTGTGTCTCTAGTGTAAAAAGTAAATAAGAACTACAAGGGTAATAAAACCAAAATGTGTAACTGATATTGTGAAAAAGAGAGGAAAAGAAAGTGCTCTAAGGGATATAACTGCGTGTATGAGTGTGTAAAATAGATGACCATATTGCTGAATCTTTGTTGGATCTTTGAGCAGAACTGTTTATAGCCTGACTGTTTGAATATTTACTATGTACCCTTTAACTTTGTAACTTGAACAACTACATCCAGGATGACAGTAGATAATTTATAAATTACTGATTTCTTAGTGGGGCTTTTTCTCATTCTCCTTTTTCTTTCTTTCTTTTAGAATTCTGTATTGTTGCTACCCTTTATTCTGTTTTGATTTTTTTTCTTCTCTTTAAATAAAAATTTAAAAGTGTATAATTGTATTGTAAAAAAAGAGGAAATAGGAAGCGCTATAAAAGATATAGCTGCATGTAAGTTTAGATGTGTGGGATTGATGACCATATTTCTAGGTTCTTGTTGGATTGTTGAACAGATCTGTTTGCACTCTCACTGCTTTAGAGTCCACTTTGTGTGCTTTAATTCTGTAAATTGAATAACTATTTCTAAAAGAACAATATGTAATGTATCAACTAGTGATTTCTTACTGTTTATCTTCTTTTCTTGAAATTCTGTAATATTTCTGCCTTTTTCCTGTTTTTTTTCCTCTTTAAATAAAAAAAAAAAGTCAGCTGCAGGTGCTGTTCTGAAAGATGAAGGGCAAAAGACTTCTGAAGATTTTATACCCTATTTAAGCAAGGACAAGGAGTGTCTCAAATATTTTAGCCAATCTAATATTTTAAAACACTATTTTCACCTTGTAATTCATTTATATCGTCCATTATGCTAATTGCAAGCCATTAGTTCTGCCAATGAAAACGTATCACTAACATGCTGATTAGCTAATCTTTGGTGCTAGGGCTAAAGAAAGCTGAAGCACTTATAATAGTATTTCTGGAGTGTGGCTTTACTAATTAAGCACTAGTTGAAACCCCTAGAGTATGAATACTGGATTAGGGAAACTGACTATCCCTCAGGTAGAGATTAAAGCTAGCTAATCCGTATTTACATCACACTGTTTATGCTGAAGGACTGTAAAGTAGATTATAAACATCATAACAACCACTACTTTGCATGCATGTAAGCTCTGGCTATGAATTTAAAAACTCTCAAACTCTTGCTTAGCCCTTCCATTGAATGAGAAATTGTGGTCTTAGATTTATTTTCCAACTGATTTGGCATGTGCTTTACAAATGCATCCTCTACAATTAATATTTAAGAAGAGAAAAAAAGAAAATACATTTAATGTACCTATTTAAATGTTTAGCACTACATCTCAGAGGAAAATGTTTCTTCGTTTCTTTATTATGTCATGAGCTTATGGCCTGAAGCATACAGATAAATTTCCCCAAATTGTTTCTTTTTATTAATGAGATAGAAAATAAATAAGAACTTTCAGCATTCTAAGATACAATGCTTTTTTCTTTCGTATGACTACATTAATCTTTAGTTCTGCAATGGCAATGAAAAAGACATGTAGCATTATTGTTCTTTAGTCTTGAATAAGACATATTAGCAAAGTTAATCCAAGGTAGATGAGTCTGAAACCTGCTGCATTAATGCAGTCTTCAAACCTGGAGGGTAGCGATGTAATTTTCTTTTGGAAGTCAAAACATCATAGATCAACTCACGGCACAGTTTATTGAAAGACATTTTGATATATTTCCCTTCTATTTATCTTACATATGAATAATGGTCAATTTATATCTCAAATATGGTTTCTTGTGTCATATACTTCAAATGCTGCAGGTGATAAGGAAAGACTCCTGATTGTTAAAATCACATTTTTGCTAAGTTGCACAGAATGACCAAAGGGAGGAGGTGCTAAAAACAAGGGGAAACATTGACCTATTGAATTTCTTTTAATTTTCCATGTGAATACATTGGTAGATAATTTACATATACACATATTTTAAACAGTGTGTTAACAGTTATAAGTTAATTATTTCATCTCAACTTTGCCTAAGTTAAAGTTTTATAAAAAGACAATGGGCTCTATTTTCACATTGCCTAAGGTAGAGCCTGTTTTTCTTAGAATGGATTTTTGGAAAACTCTTAAATTCATTAAGCTGATAAAAATTTTGTGCTGTCATTAGTAGGAATGATCATACTTGATCAATGCCCACTATGCCAACATCTGAAATGCAGTTAATCTGTTTAGAAGGAAATTATGAGAGCAATTACTGAATGTAGAAATAAACTAGATTTCTCTTACAAATGCTAGAACTCCTGCTGTTACCCTCTTCTGTCCTATAAGCCATATTTCAGAGCTCTCTAATGATGACTCATGGATCCTTGCAAGTGAAACTTTTCCTTGGTTTACTCATTCCTAATACATAGCAATATCAAAATCTTTCATCTCTCACTTTATTGAAACATACTGTCCTTATTTCATTTCCTCTATCTCAGATATCAATTAGGAAACTAAGCAAACTAATTTATACTATGCCATTAGTATAAGGTGATAGTTTAATAGAGAAATATGTATGAAGAGTAATACATTTGTTATGTGAGGAGAAAGAAACCATCCTACATTGTTGGTGAGGATATAAACTGGCAGAACTACTATGGGATCCAATAGAGATTCTTCAAAAAACTAAAACCTAAAAAAAAGTTTTAAAAATTCCATTTGATATACATATTGCCCTTCTAGGTATCGTCCCAAAAGAGTTAAAGACATCGCCTTACAGTGATACATGCATACCCAGCATGACTCATAATAGTTAAAATTTGGGAGCTGCCTACACGTCCATTAGCAGAAGAAAGGATCATGAAAACACGGTATTGTATTTACACACGGTGGAGCATGACGCTGCTATAAGGAAAGACACACTTGAGTCATTTGTAGGACAGCGAATGCACCTTAAAATCATGTTAAGTGAAATAAATCAGATACACAGCTTAAATATCATGTGGTTTCTCTATGTGAGCAATCCAAATTGAACATAAAGAACAAAATAAAAGTTAATAAGATAGAGGGAGATAGAACTTTTGCCAAAGGAAAAGGGACCAACAGGTGGAGGGAGGGGAAAGGAAGGGAAAGGAATAAAGAAAGATACCAAGATGTGTTACCTACATGTTCCAACTCCACACAAGAAGCTAAAGCATTATATACTACACATATGTACTGATAAAAAATAAATAAAGTGAAAAGCATTGTTCTAGTTTATGCCATTAGGGATATGCCAGTGAAAAATATCAGTAAAGAAAGCAGGCAAATCTGCCAAACCATATGAAGCTGGAAATGAGCAAGGAGAAAAAACATAACAGACAATAGACAGAGTACAGTATATTAGAAGGTAATTAATACTATGGAAAAAATAAGAAAATAGATCAAGGTAAAGAGACCAGTAGTACAAGGATGGGCAACGGATTGCAATCAATGAAAATATGACAGAAGATGAGACTTGAAGGAGGTAACAAGCCACCTAGGTATCTGTGAAACATGTCTTCCTGACAGACAGAGCAGCCAGTGCAAAGATTTAAGTCAGGAACACACCTCCTATAGGACTAAGCTTTTCCAACCCTGAGGCTGAGATACACAGTGCCCAACACTCACAACATAAAGGAGAAAAATTTTCATATAGCTCATGGTGTCAGAGAATTCAGAACAGTAATCTGATTCCAAGCGAAAAGCATCATGGCAGAAGAGTATGCAAAGCAAGGCTGAATAGTCCATGGCAGTCACGAAGAAAAGCAGAGGAAGAGTGCTAGAGAGGAAATGACAAGAGACCAGACACAGAAGCCAAGGCCACACTTCCAGAACCCATGCAGACACAGCCTGAAATGTGCTCCACCACCCCCAGGGTAGACCTGAAGCTGATCAGGTTGAAACTCCACCAACCACCACACCTCATTCACCTGAGCTACACTGATGTGACTGTGTAGCTGAGCACAGAGAGTCAGGGAGAGAGCAGTAAGAGAAGATTTCAGAAAAATAAAAAGGAAAAAGGAGCAAGAAGGGAAGACAAAATTATCTAGGACTTTGTTCATTAATGCAAAAAAAAAGTTTTAGGAACTTAGCCTATGGTGGCCAAACACACTGAGAGAATTCCAATTACAACTGCATGTTAATTTCCTTTCTTCAGTCAACAGTTGTGAATGTCTCTCACAAGTGCCAAATATTGTGTAGTGAAAGGGATCCAAAAATGGGGGGAAATGCTTTTGGAGTGTACAAAATACAATAGGAATATGAAGCAGACAAATATAGCATAAAGCAGAAAGTTCTGCAACTGTAATATTTGTAATTCACACTCAGATGAGAGGAGAAAAAGTTCTCTATGGAGTACAGCAGATAAAACAAGATGTGGAAATTGAGAAAGATTAGGAATGACTACAACTAAGCTGAGCCCACTGGAAGTTCAGGTGACTCTTACAGGTCATTCTAGGCAAAAGAAATCGTTAAGCAAAGCAAAGGAAGCAACAAAAAGCATAACGTTTCCTGGGTATTACAAATAGTTGCACAGCCTTCATGCTAGAGAGTATACAGTCTTGTAAGCATCAGTGAAGAGCGAACTATGCATCCTGCCAAAATGCCCTGTCTTGATGGGTAAATCGGATGACGGTCCCTAATGAGAGGAAAAGCAGAACCAGTTACCCACACTCATTCATTCAAATCAAGACCATGAAGATACACAGTTTCTTCTGGGGTTCTGGCAATTACAAAAGCATCTCTTCCAAAGGAAATGACCTACAAGCACAGGTGGGCTGCCCCTGCTTCCCCGGGCATAGATGATGGGGATCATTAGCATAAAAGAAACAGCACGTTTTCACTCTCATTTCCATCACCCTCCTCTAGCTACTGTGACTCACATAACCTTTCATCCTAACAACAATTCTGCTAGGTAGGAATTATCTTCCTCCACTTTATGAAACTTTAGTGAAAAAAATGTTTTTAAGTTACTGCAATAACTTGTATCTTTGTGGCAGGCTACCCCTGACATTCATCTCAGGAGTAGATATAGTCTGAGAACCTCAGTAAAGGGTCATTTTTAGTATGCATCAGAGCCTCATGTAGCATGCAAGCTCCTGGAAATGTCAGCAGAGTGGAGCCTGAGGAGAGAATGCTAACAAAGAATTTACAACCAACCAACCACTGTCCTCTAAGAAATGTGATATCTAATATTCAGTTTTAAGCAGTGTCTTGGTTACTTTTCTATCATTTCTGGGACAAAACATCTGACACCCAAAATGAAGGAAAGAAAGGTTTATTTAGCTCACAGTTTGTGGAGGTTTCAGTACATAATCAGCTAGCTCCAAGGAAGAGTGGCATGGCACTGGAGCAACACTTCAAAGCAGCAACCAGAGCAAAAGGGAAAAAAACAAGCTTCTTCTCCTCTTATATTGCACACAGGCCACCCCCTACCCCATGGTGGGTGTAGAACTCACAAAATCTCTGTGTCCTCGTCTTGCACGGGATGAGAGTATTTACAAAGTGAGGATCCTGTCTCCCTGCTGAGTCTCTCAATTAAACTTCTAAACTGCCCAAGTTGACACAATGTATCAACCATAACAAGCAGCAGCCTTAAAATTAAAGTAATCCTCCCTCTCCTCCCTCTGTTAGGCTCCAGAGATGAAAACAGTGACTTCCATTTATAGCACAAACTGGGAAAAAGAAAACCAGACAGAAACTAAAACAGCAATTGGAGCTTGAAACACAGAGAAAAGATCTAAGAGTTTACCTGTTACACTTCTTTCCCCTGATCATCATCTGGTGCAAGCAACTTTCAGGTTAGCGTGACAGAAATTGTCCTTCCTTCATTGTAGAAAAAATTCCACCCCCCATCTTGCTCTAACTGTCATTTCCTCATGACTTCTAAGTGATAGCTGGACCAAGAAAAGAAAAAGACATTTAAAAAAAAACCACCAAAAATAACCACTAAATATTTACTCTGATAAAACTTAATCTGTTGTGATAACTACATATTCCCTCTAGAGAATAGTTAAGACTTTTAAAAAATTTATTAGTATATGTTTGCTGTACACAGTACATTCATCTTTGGGAATTGGAACATATACATATGCATCTCAATTACGTTTACTCTTGCTGATGCATCCATCCTCTCTTCCCTTTCTTTAGATCTGTTTTCTATCTCTCTTTTGATCTTCAAGTTATTTATATTTAGAGTTTCTCATATTGGAGAAATCATCAAGTATTTAACATGTCTGATTTATTTCACTTAGGGTTGCAGTCTCAATATCCATCCATTTTCCTACAAATGACTCAGATATATTTTCTTTATGGTTGAATGCTACTCCATCATGTATATGAACCATGTTTTTTGTAACCATTCATTGTCAGTGGACATGTAAACTGCTTCCATAATTTAGCTATTGTGAGTTGTGTTGCTATAAACATGGACATACATGTATCACCATAATATGATAACTTTAGCTCATGTAGGAAAATATCCAGATCTTTACATTTTTATTTAAACAAAAAAAAATTAAAAACAATGCTACAGAATTTCAAAACAAAAGAACAGGAGGTTAACAATGGTTAATATGTTGCATTTTGTTATCTCCAAAGTAGTTGTTCAGATTACAAGATATAGGCATACAAAACTGATTAAACAATGAAAAGACAAACTGTTTTGTTTGGATGAACTAATATATTAGTAGTATAATTTATATATATATATATATATATATATATGTGTGTGTGTGTGTGTGTGTGTGTGTGTGTGTGTGTATCCTTTTCCTTCTTTCTTTTCTCCTTTCCCCCATCTCAGTTGTTCTTTACATTTGAGAATTTTCTTCCCCTTTCACTGTCACAGCATCTATTGTACAATTTGGATCTTATTTACCCTTCCAGTTTTTTATACTAGGGTTATAAAACGATGTTTACACATGCAACTCTGAATTATTTCACATGTGAGTATGGTCTCAAGTTGCATACATTTACCTATAAAATCCTCAAGTTTCTGTATAGCTGAGTGGTACTCCATTGTGTAAAAAATACCACCATCTTCTTTATCCATTCCATGGTTAATGGGCACTTGGGATGTTTCCAAGATTTAACTGTTACAAATTGTGCTGCTATAAACATGAATGCACATATATTACTGTGGTATGATGTTTTCAATTCCTCGGGGAAAATACCCAAAAGGGGAATGCATGGATAAAATGAAATCTCCAATCCTAGTTTTTTAAGGAATCTCCACACTGATTTCCACAGTGGTTGTACTAGTCTATACTCCCACCAACAATGGAAAAGTGTTCCTTTTTCCCTAAAGCCCCACCAGCGCTTGTTACTGGTTGATTTCTTGATGATAGCCATTCTTTCTGGAGTGAGATGGAGTCTCAGTGTTGTTTTAATTTGCATTTCATGAATGATCAGTGACGTTCAACATTTTTTCATATATTTATTTGTCGCTTATATTTCTTCAACTGAGAAATGTGTATTCATCTCAGATGCCCATTCTTCGGCTTTTTGTGGAAGAAATCTCCATACTGATTTCCATAGTAATTATACACATCTCAGAAGACAAAGTACAAATGGCCAATAACTACATAAAAAACTGTTTGGCATCTTTAGCCATTATAGAAATGCAAACCATCAAAACGGTTGGATTCCACTTTATTCCCTTTAAGAATGGCTATTATCAAGGACTCAAAACACAAGTGCTAGCAAGGTTGTAGGGGGAAAGGAACACTTGTACCTTGTGCATGTACCATTGTAGTCAGATCTGGTTAGCTTCAAACTTCTGTTCTCTTCTCTGGCCATTTTTAAAATGGCTTCAAAGTACAGCTCATTGGGATAACTGTGGTTTATGTTATCTACAGGTAGAAAGATGTAGAAGTGGTAGAAGTATACTTCTCAGGTGCCCAGGGTGATAGTTCTTGCCTCCATCATTGGGGTATTGGTGCTCGGCTTGTTGGTCTTCCTAGCTCAGTTCAGCAGCTGCTGGACCTTATAGCCTGATTGCTCTTAGAGCTGTAATGTTCTCTGGGACAAATGTTCTCCCCGTGTCCTTCTAGAAATCTATCATATTAATGTAGCTTCTACCCTTTATTCTCTTTCCCACGTACCATGCAGGCAACGAAACATCAATACAATACAGAAAACATTTAAGACACTAAAAGAGGAAAAAACTCTCTCTCTCTCTCTCTCTCTCTCTCTCTCTCTCTCTCTCTCACTCTGTCTCTCTCTCTGTCTTTCTCTTTTCCTCCCTCCCATGTTTAAATTCCTACCAATTTCCATGTTTCAAAAATCCTGGGGTATTTTTTGACTGTCAGGTGCTCACAATTCATCCTTTTACTATCTTCATTAACATGGCATTATTTTAATCTCTTGGGAGCAGAGGACAGTTAATTAACAGTCACATAAAACCTTTTAACATTTTTCATAATTTCTCTTATTTCAGGATATCTCAATTAATGAACATTTGTTATGCAAAAATATGTGACTTGAACTGACACAAAATGATATATAGAAAATGAAAACAAACCTGCCAGACCTAACTGCTCATACTATTGGTAATAAAATCCTGCAAAAAGGAAACATCTGTGACAAAGTCTTTTTTTGCCTTATTACAATTTTATGTTCAGAAATAAAAGGAGTCTATAATAATTTCAACAAGAAGTTAAGGTAGTAGGAGTTCAAGGTAGAAGTTTATGCTGAAAGTTGAACTTTACAAGTCTAGATTTTGGCTTAAAACAAAATGAAAGAATTATTATTTTGTTCTTATTTTCTCCAAGGAGAAAAATAATCTTCAGTGCATAAAATAAAAAAATTATGAAAGGTATTGAAAATTGATGTAGTTTAAATGAAAATGATTTCTGAGGTTTAGAAAATTTCCATCCCAAAATATGGAAAGGCATCTCAGTTGTAATTGAGATTCTACTGCCTATAATTTTTAGAAATATTGAATAATTGGAGAGGGAAAGTTTTAAGAATACAATTGTATCTGAGTTGCTCTTTTCACTTTTGCAGAAGTGAAAATGGTCTTCAAAGGAAAAAAATCACAGGAACAAAATTGAGAAAGTAGGAATTAAAATTTTGCTAGGGTGTCAGTACATGGAGAAAACGGTTAAAGAAAAGGTTGGCAAAGGTTGAAATCAGATTCTGGGGAATTGTGGAATATAGGATAAGTATTTTAGTGTTTCAGCCCTAAATCTGAGGAACACAGTCTTATACCCATTATCATTTATCCTATCAAAGGAATTCTGCTACCATCAAACACACTTTTTGACATTCCATACCTGTGTGTCAGGCATGATTCCCTGGATTGTTTCAACTCTGTACACATGCTTTATCTATCTTCTCCATCGAACTAGGGAACTAGAAGCAAATGGACAAGTCCAGGAAGGTGTGGAGAGAGAGGGCCTTGAGAGCTCTTTTGAAAGGGAGGTGTATAAACTTGGCCATAGGACAGGGAAAAAAATTCCAAGGATAGAAAATAGTGAGAACTCTACAGAGTAAAAGAGTTAAGAGACAGAGAAGATTGGTTAGGCTAATAAAGAGAAGTATGAAGGTATATTACAGAAGAAAAGCTGTATTTCACATTACCTACTTCCACTTAGTATAAAGTGCCCAAGGACAGAAAGCTGACTTATTACCTACAAAGAGAAATGACTATTTCCAAAGATTTGATAGATTTCCCTGCCGTGGCCCGTCATGCCCATGCTCTTTACCTCCTTTATGTGACTCATGATGATTTCTGTGTTTTTTCCAAGGTAAGAAATCAGAATGTGCCTGCTAGACAATATATCTTTTCCATCGCCTTCCAAATTTTACAATCATGAGTGGAAATAGATTTCTTCATAGTTTATCTTCACTTTTCCAAAGGCAGTAGAAATTTATATTCAATAATCACCCCTGTTTTTTCCCCTTCAAAGGGCTGAAGTGATGTTCTTGAGTATGAAAGAACAAGGATAAAGTTTTGAATTTGCACAGCAAGAAAATTCTCACCCTCCAGTCTTGCCTTATCAGAGGTGTTCTCCACAAGCTTTGGAATCACGTTTTTTAAATAAATACTATACTGTTCAAATGCATTGGCCATTATACTGGGAATAACCCAGGCACTAAATACACATTTGTTTGATGATTAATGGAGAAAGGTAGGCCCTGAAGAGTAGGTATGTAAAAACTAAACACAGTATCGGGTGGTGTTTTCAAAAGGGAAGAACAACTATGAAATTATTTACTGTCTGAAATTAAGGACAAGTAATGAAGTTAATTCCCTTCATATTATTTGTAACTGTATTTACAAAAAAGAATCTTTAACTTCTGATCCAGTTCTCTCAGAATAAAAGGATAGGATTTATAGTTAAAAACTGAGGAACAGAGAGCTGGGGATAAAGCTCAGTGGTAGCTTGCCTTGCATACCCACGCCCTGGGTTTTTTCTCCAGTGCCACAAAACAAAACAACAATAGGAAGTACAAGGCTGTGGTCCCTGAAAAAAGCTAAAAGGAAAGAAATTGGAGCCCTGTGACTGTATCAGGCTGCTGCCTAGAATCAGTTTCTAGGCCACAGAACAAGGAAGGAGAATGCAAAGTTGAAAGTACCACTATAGTGAAGAAAGAGAGATTGAATTTTGAGGAGATAAAAGCCACTAGAACTGCCATCTAGAATATCAGAGAATGCTCTGGGGAGATGTTGGCTGAATTGTAATCTATTCATAGATAAGACAAAACTAGACAAGACCAGGGAAATAACCCATGAAAAGTATTAAGCAGAGGGCTCGGAATTGTTCACATTTTTTTAAACCAGCATTGAAATACCATGTAACAAAGAGAGCAAGGTATAATGTTCTGAGGTTGGTAACTTCATCATAGTGGAGCTAAATTATCCCATTTTAAGGGTTGCTCTGCACCTATCCTAACAAAGCATGAAATAAATGTTTGAATTATCTAATTGTTTTAAAATGATATGACTTAATGTTAGAATAAATCCCAACATAATTGGGAAGCACAACTGAATGTAGCAACCAAGAGTATCTTATTTACAATGACCAATATTCAATAACAACATTACCAGTTATATAGAGAAAAAGAACATAAGGCTTATGACAATAAATAATCAGTAGAGTCAGTAAAAGAAATAATAGATCACAGAAGTAGCTTTGCAGTGCATGAATGTATGTATGTATGTAGCACTGCAGATTGAACCCAAGGTCTTGCCCCTAAGCTACATCTCTCATGTCTCTGTATTTTCTTAAAATTTGAAACAAGGTCTTCATATATAACTACAAATCTAGTTCATATGGTTAAAGCTGACAAATGAATGGTTACCTCAGTGTGTCATTTTCTAGGACATGACTGTTGCTACTGTTATTGCTGATGGTATCACTTTAGCCAAAAGTAATATAATTGTTATATACTGTTATTCTTCTTGATATTCCAAGCATGAGATTGACTAAGGGTCATAGAAAGTATTGTGGCACAGTGCTAAAGAACCATCAGCTGGGCCAAAGAGGCATCAACTTCTCATCCCCAACAAATTGAAGGTGATTTTGCAACACACTCAAAACCTTAAAACCAGTTATACCTTAAGAGTTCTCAATACCAGCAATAAAGCAACCCACAATAGGGAATTTATAAGCATCATCCCAGGAATTAAACTAAAAAAGAAAAGAAAATGAGAAAGTGCTTAAACAAGATGCAACCTCAGATGTCCAGTTGACCAGCAGCAAATCCCGGGGGGGCAATAAGTTGGGAAAATCTAAGAGCCACCCTCCTGGCCTCTTTGAAGCAGTAACAACAATGTAATTCAATGGGGCTCTAGAAAAAGTCAAATCAGAAATAATTTCTCCAATAACTGCTGAGATGGTATCCACAGTGAAAATCATGCTTACTTACTGACTCTAGAGCAGGTACAAACAAAAAAAAAAATAAAGAACCTTAAGAAAATTGTGGGGGCCATGAATGCTCAACATTGGAAAGAAATGGAATCCATAAGGCAAATTCAAGGATGTAGCCAGGAGAGTAAGAATTCCATTGAAAGTATCCATCGCAGATTAAGCCAATATGAGGACAGGACCTCAGATATAGAAGACAGGCTTGTGGTTAGCAATCATGAAAAGAAATATTCCTTAAAAATAGAAAGGGACCAAGAGAAATCAATCCAGCAGCTGCTAGATGAGGCAAAGAAGAATAACTTAAGATTGATTGGAGTCCATGAAAAAGCAGGAGATAGCACAAATGATGTGAAAAACCTGTTCACAGACATCATGGCAGAAAACTTCCCTCGTAAGGAAAAAGAATTTGGCACACAGATAAGTGAGGCATATAGACTTCCCAATTATCCATGATAGAAATATCTACACTCAGGTATATCATAATCAAGATTCCAGAAATTCAACACAAGAATAAAATCTTAAAACCTGTTAGGAAAAAGAAACACAACACCTACAAATGAAAGTCCATCAGAATCACAGCTGACTTCTTAGCACAAACCCTCAAGTCAAGGAGACCTTGGGGTGAAATAGTTCAAGTTCTAAAGGAAAACAGCCTTCAATCCATATTGATGTACCCCCACAAAACTATCTTTCAAAATTGATGGAGAAGTAAGATCCTTCCATGACAAACAACATCTGAGGAAATTTATAACCAAACCAGCACTCCAAAATGTTTTGAAGGACATTCTAGAAATAGATCACAAGGGCTATAACTCAATGGACCCCAACAGAAGGAATCTACCTGGCAAGGTGAACAATTCAACAGAGGGAATGAAAAAAAGGGGAGAGCCAACAACAGGAAAATCACATAACAAGGATAAGTCAATACATATCATTTATAACCATTAAAGTTAATGGTCTCAATTCAATCAAAAACCCAGACTGGAAAAGTAGATCAAGGAGTAATATCCAACAATATGCTGCATACAAGAAATACATTTAATTCAAAAAAAATCATAGACTGAAAGTCAAAGAATAGAAAACATTCTGTACCATGCCACAGGAACTGAGAAAAACAGAAAGAGTAGCTATTCTATTTGCAGACAAAGTGAATTTGAAGCCAAGACTGATTAAGAGAGATAAAGAAGGTCACTACATCCTTATAAAGGGAACAAAGTGGAATGAATATATATATATATATATATATATATATATATATATATATATATATATAATTTATATGCAACAAATACCAGTTCACCCAACTATATAAAATAAATATTAACAGGTACAAAAAATCAAATAAGCACTAATACAAGTGTATTTAGGGATCTCAATACCCACTATCACAAAACTAGGCAAAAAAATTGACAATGAAACTGAACCAAACTTTTAAGCAGATGGACTTACCTAGTAGATGTCTACAGTATTCCACCCCACAACATCAGAATATATATTCTTCTCTGCTGCATATGGGATATTCTCCAAAATAAAACACATACCAGCTAATAACATGCTCAAATAAAAATGCAAAGCAATTGAAATGATCCCATGCATATTATCAGACCATGGTACAGTGAAATTGGAAATCAATGGAGAAAGAAACCACAAAGACTTCATAAACACATGAAAATTAAATATCACCCTCTTAAACAACCAATGAGTCACAGATGAAATTAAAGAAGAAATTGGAAAGTTTCTACAGTTAGATGTGAGACACCCTTGGGTGACAGGCCTGGAGGGAGTGAAAGCTAGACGGAGATTAACTGAAATTCCCTAAGATGCTCAAACTCAGGCCAGGGAGGTCAGAAACCCTGTATTCTGTGTTGGGAGGCCAGATTGGGCAGGTGCAACCCTCAGGGGGACTGGATGTGAAGGAGATGGCACTGAGTCCAGTGGTCTGCTGGAGCTTTTGTACCACTGCCTACATCCAGGAAAGGCTATCATGCTGATTTATAATCGGTTATCTAAGCTGCCTGTCTAGATTAAAATCACAGATTTGCTCTGGTTAAGGGTAGTTCATGAGTGGTTTTTAGGGTTTGTCAGTATCCAGTTTATATTTGGCACCATTTTGTCACTGGATTTACTACTATGGCCAAGGTGACATAGTTGGTACTGTCAACTGGCTCTCTGTATGCCAGTATCTGGATTGCCTGGGGCTCACAAACATTACTGTGGTTCATTCCCAAGGAACCAGGCACTAGGCCAAAACTGCTTACTCCAGCGTACACACACACAGACACACACACTAAATAAACAAATAGAAACATGAGGAAAAAAAGGCAACAAAATGCCTCCAAAACTCCCCACTCCCCCAAACCCAGTCCAGGACAATTGGAGGGGAGGGAATCATGAGCCACACAGCAGAAATGTCTGAAAGTTATCAATGGAGGTAACAAAACAGCTCAGTAAAATGTTTGATGAATTCAGAGAAGATAGAACTAAGCAAACAGCTACTGATCCTAATGAAACAGATGATCAGTAGGTCTAGAGAAGACACTAATAAATATCTAGTGAAGCTAAAGAAAGAGATGCAAGGGCCTGGGATACAGCTTAACAGCATAAGCGCTTGTCTAGCAAATGCAAGGTCATGAGTTAGATTCCCAGTACCAAAAAAACAAGAAAGAAATGCAAAACATGAACATCCAACATAGTGAAGAATGGGAGCCCAAAAAAATGTTCCAAACATAAATCCAGGGGATTAAAACTCCAATTGAAAGTCTGAGCAGCAGAAGCAACCAGTGTGAGGACAGCATATCAGATCTAAAAGACAGGGCTGTGGTTAATGATTAACAAATGAAAAATAACCTAAAAACAATGAGAGGTTCTGGGCATGGTAGTGCATGCCTATAATCCCAACACTAGGGAGGCTGAGGCAAGAGGATCCTTATGAGTTTGAGGCCAGCCTAGAGTATATAGTGAGTTCTAGGACTGCTTAGATTATATAGTGAGACCCTGTCTCAAAAAATAAATAAATAAATAAATAAACATAAAAAAAACTATAAGAGAACATGAAAAATGGATCAAATATCTGCTCAGTGACTCAAAGAAGATTAATATAAGAATAACTGAAATGAATGAAAAATGAAGAGATAGTACAAAAACCCATCTACAGAAGTAATAGCAGAAAATTTTCCAGACATGGAAAAAGATTCTAACTTACAGATAAGTGACATACACAGAACACTGGATAGCCATGATTAGAAAGAAATTATTCCCTATCACATAATAATTAAAATATCAATAATCCTATATAAGAACAGAATCTTAAAGGCTGCTAGAGAAAAGTGACAGATTGCCTATGAAGGAAACCCATCAGAATTACCACAGATTTATCAACACAAACCATAAAGGCAAAGAGAATTTGGAATGAAGTGTTTCAAACCCTAAAACAAAACAACTTCCAAGCCAGTTGGCAATATCTTGCAAAATTATCTTTCAAAATTGATGAAGAAATAAAATATTTCCATGTTAAAGGGATCTTAAATTAAGACCACCAAACCAACACTTGAAAACTCTTCAAGGACATCCTGGAGAGAGCTGATGAAGCTAACAGTGCTAAACAGTCCAACGGAATGAATGCACCAACTAGCGCTAGTAATTAAGTAGCAGGGAAAGCAAGCAATAAGTACATAATAAAATGAAAGAGATAAGTTGATAACAAACAATCATCACTCAATGTGAATGGACTCTGCCAATCGAAAGATACAGATTAGCACAATGGTTCAAGAAACAAAAACTGGTACTATGGTGCAGACAAGAAATACATCTAACATGAAAAAAGACATTCACAGACTAAAAATCAAAAGATGGAAAACAATATTCCATAAGAGCCCCAAAACAAGCAGGAGCAACTATCCTCTTTCCAGACAAAGTGGACTTTAGGCCAAAGCTGATCAAAAGGAACAAAGGAGAACATTTCATATTGGGTAATGGAACTATTCAACAAGAAGAGATAACAATTATAAATGCACTAAACCGTGGTAAATGCAACCTCATAAAACAAACAGCAATGGATATAAAAGATCAGATAAACCCTGATATAATTATAGTGGGGGAACTGAGTACCCCACTATCACATATACAGACATTCCTTACTTAATGACTGAGTCACACTCTTGTAACTAAGCCATAAAGTGAATTGCTCACTAAATGAAGAATTGTATGCAGTATGTATACTACAATATTCAGAAAAAGAAATGGTCAAAGGAAATTCCAACTTGATGATTTTCCTTTTTTTGCATAGCTCTTACATGCAGCACTGTAATGTATAACAGAACATAAAATTAGAACTGAACAGTACAAAAATCACAGTATTGTATAAACAAAGTGTACTATACAAAGACTATCAAGGCTCTATAAATAAGATATACAAAACTGTACCAAAAAAAAAAAAACCGCAGTCATAAGTCTGAGTGTCTGGCTGGAAGTCCAAACAGTCATTAAGCAGGTAAGTCATTAGATGAGGAGCGTCTGTATTATACTTAAAAACAGAACCCAGTACGTAATAAGCACAAAACTGGCACTAGTTATTACTATTATGTTTGTTAATTTTTATTTGCTATTTTTCTAGTGTTAGCTATTTTTGTAATCAGAATGTTACGTTGAAGATTTTAGTTACAGGAAATCCCTAAAGTCACAACGAGACAAACAATTCTTATCCAGCTCTTAAATTTGTTTTAGAAAATTTAAAGCAAAATAACATACAAATAAGCAAACTTACCAGTAAATGTCTCATTGAAAGAGCTTATAGATAGATAGCCTCAGGGGACTAGAGTTGGGGACAGATCAAGGAAGGAAATTGTAACATACTGAGTACAAGCTTTACAGCCCTCAGGTCCACATCTGAGTGGTCAGATTTCCCTGGTGTCTTTGGGGTCTGCCCCTTGCACTGTCATCCATGACTTGATTTATTTTACTGTGACTCCTTTCATTTCGGTCCTGGGGCCTGGGCTAAATTGTTCCACCATGTAAAGAAACATAACAGCACAAATCCTGATTAGTGACTTCTGAAACAAGATTTCTTCTATGCACAGACCAGCATAGCTTAGTTCTACTTTTTATTTTGGTTTTGGTTTCAGTTTTTTGTTGTTGCTTTTGTTCTTCAAACATTTTCTGTTTCAATGCTGCTATAGTGTTGTTTACCTTACTCTCATCTATTGATACTCCCAGTGGGAGGGTTAGATAGTGAAGCAAAGATTAGACACTCACTAGATTCCACTGGGATATGTCTAACTGATGTCAAGATTCTAAAATGATGTGCTTCACATTCAGTGGTGTTGAATAATGCTATTTGGATCATCTATGTGAATTAAATGATACAGACTTAGCTTTATTCCTAATTTCAAGACTACTGAGAAAGTTCCTAAATTATATATTCTGTGTAGCAGAGAAAAAGTGTATGTCACCAACGTCTGATGGTTTAACATTTAGGGAGCCTAATGTCTGATTCAGTCCATTTTAGTGAATAATCCAGGCCACATTTGCATTAATAGTCTTAACCCCAGTCATGGGTTTAATTTGTTTAAAACTATATTTAGGCCTTTGGGAACCTCTATAATGAATTTCATTAAACAGAAAGATTATATAATATACTCTTTTATGATTAATTAACTCTCTATAAAGATGGCAATTATAATTAAACTCATAATTTGATTTGTGCATCATTATCATAATAATTGATCAAGTCATTTTACCCCACAAGCATTCAAAAACTGCTATGCATAAGAAAAAGAAACAAACCTACATCATCAAAAAAATGCAGTTTTCACCTATATTTCTCACAAACTACAGCTCTTTCCAATTCTTTCAGTTAAAGGCTGTTTTCTTGACTGTAACAACCCCTTTCCCCAAATAACCCACATTTTATTGCACAAGAGATGACAATACATTTATCTATACCATTCATATTTTAGATCTGAATGACTACAGTTCAGGCATATCTGAAGGTAGTACTTTTAAAATGCAAACTATGCTAAATCACAGTATTGGTTCTACAAGACTAAATAAATGCACAGGCTTAATCAGGAACTCTGTGAAACACGCTTCCTAAGCATGGCCTGGGTAGCCTTTGAAGCACGGATGATGTGGAGCAGGCCCACTGTGAAAATGAGAAAGAAGCCTTCAGGTTCTGACTACCCATGGCAGCCCAGAAAACCCTGGCAGAAGCCCACCAGGAATTACAATTAACCTCAGTGAACTGCACCACTCTAGACTTGCAAAGGGTTTACCCTGAAACAGCCCTGCCCTTCGTGGTGTAGCTCTGTATCTGGAGGCGTGCGGCTGCGGGGAGAAGCTGCAGGCAAAGTAAACAGCAGCATCATTATGGCTATTTTTAGGCCGCAGGATGGAGTCAGCCCTTGGCTTCTGGCTCCCTTCACACTTATGGACTGAAGTGTCAGATCGCAAAGCACCAGGAGCAGGACCACCACAAGGACAATTCAGTCTTTCTGGAAAATCCTGACTGAGCTAGGAAGCCTCTGGTAATTGCTATGCTCAGGTCAAAGTTTATAGAAAAAACGGAAGGTTCAGGATGCGTTGTGTGTTTCTCCCATTCACAACCACCTGCTTGGGTACAGAGAAGTGAAGGGAATACAAATGATAATATTTTGGCTTACATAATTCTCCTTTCTTAGCTGTTTTCTACCCTGTGTGTATGCATCCTTTTCTGCATGTCATCTTGAGAACATTTTCAAAAAGAAGTGAGATTCAAAGAAATAAATATTCTGTCCATAGCATGCACTGTGTTTTAATTACCTAGCCCAGATGAACAGGTCCTCCTTTCTATACCTGTAAAATGAGTGGGTTCTCTTAAAAAACTGGTTTCCCAGCCCGGTACCTTATGTCTTTCTGCTTAGTCCTGGCGCCTCCCTTTTGCTTCTGACCAACACATTGCATGCTCCAGCCACAGACCTGTGTAACCTTGGCGTGTGCTGTTCCTTCTGCCTGGAATAAGGCTCACTCACTTTATTTCAATTTTGTAATTCTACCTATCTTTCTAAGTCTGCTTTTATGATCTTCCATAAGAAACCCTTCGTACTGTCCTACACCAAGTACCCATTATCACTGTGCTGTTGTTGTAAATGATTTTGAAGTAAAAGATCATCTTTCATTCTCTTTACCTTTCCAATACCTGATACAACACCTGTCAATAGGATCTAAAATTACTATGCAATGGATGGATGGATGGATGGATGGATGGATGGATGGATGGATGTCCTTTCCAGGTCTGATGTCCAGTTAGACTGAGATAGGTCAGTTAGATACTCAACACAGCCCTTCTGCATTACCTCAATGACAGCTCATCCTGATGAAGACATAAAGGCTTAAGAAACTCTGGTGAGCTTGGATCAGTGGTGAGCACCTGTAATTCTGGCACTCTGGGAGGCTGAATCAGGAAAATCACAATTTTGAGCCCAGCTTGGGCAATTTAGCAATTTAGCAAAAACCTTGTTTATAAGGAGTTGAGGATATATCAGACCAGTGCGAAGGACTGAATTCAATCTTCAGACTCAAGAAAAAGAGAGGGGGTGCCAGAGGGAGAAACGGAGGGGCCTCAGAAAGAAAGATAAAGCTGAGCAAAAAGGCAAAAAGGAAATTTAATTTACTACTTTTGCCTGGGACCAATCTGGAGCTTTGTATAGCAAATTAAAAATAACCAGGCTTAGTCTTTGTGAGATTAAACTAACAGAATTTCCTGATACCAATCAAGATTCCATAATACCTCAGACACAAGAGGCAGCCAGAGATCAAATCATGGAGACTCGTTTTTATAATATCTAGATTTTCAGTCCCCATGGGTCATATGGTTTCCAGTGTTCTCAGCAGAGTATTCATTACTGTACTACCTTAGGGATATTTTGGAAATTTGTGGAGTTTGGGTTTCTTTGTTTACCTGTTTGGCTTCTACTAGAACTGTGCCTTTATAAAACTGCATTTTCAACTGCAATGTATATTACTTACAGAAAATTACTTTCTTTTTATGTTTCACTTAAATCATGATTTAGCTTCAGTTTAAAAATTGATCCTACACAGGTTTTATTATCTATCATCATGTTTCATGGCAGTAAAGGGAGGGTTATATAATATTTACTGTAGAAGAGCTCAGTCTCACCTCTGGGGACTCTAAGTAAACAGACTTAGAAAATGCAGACAGTATCATTGCTTCCTCCCTCTCCTTGGCTTTCCTCCAGTCTTCATTAGAGCATCCCCTTCAGCTACCAGAAGCTACTGCCCCTAGAGGGTCCCTCTACAGTGCTCAGGCAAGGATGTTGTCACACTTCAAGATCTGAAGCAGATGCTCATGTCTGAGATGCTGTCAGATTCGCTGCCTTCGGATGGTTTATCTCATCGTGGGAATCAAAGAAATCTCACAGCACGTATTTGAATTTGTCCTTGAAAAGGGGGCCAAAGGGTTGGAGGGTCACTCACTTTTCTTTTTTAATTCTTGTTGCTTTCTTTCTTCTTTGAATAGGTGAGAACTGGGTCAGTCATAATCCTTTATTCATAACACAACATTGTCCCCGGTCCACAGAAAAGGATCCAAAGTCCCTCAAACAGGATGAATTACAGCAGCATAGAGTCTTGTTCCATGGTTATATTTCAAAGTCAGAGTACAAAGCCAAAATCATCTGTAACTAATTAAACTAAAAGTTTCCTCACATCAAGCGTAAAGCACAATGGGCATGAGTATAGTGATTATTATGCATATCAAAGTTTGAGAATCATTTTGCTGGGCCTTGGGAGGAATTTTTGAAAAATCATCCATATAGACTTCTGATCATTTAAACTTTACTGCTGCTGTGATAATGATCAAATAATCGGCAGTCCCTGAGGGTGGGTGAAGAATTTCAAGCATTCTTATTTTTCCTTTAAGACTTGCTCTATTTCGTTTATTTGTTGTTATGGCTTGTCCCTGCCCCCACCCCAAAGTCTCATGCACCCATAGTTGGGGCTTTTTGGAGGGAACTGGATCTAGGGTGTGTGACACTGGGATTAAGAGTGTGCATCCATTGACTGGTTTAGCACAGTTCTGGTATAGATAATAGGAAGGCCTACCCTGGGTATGTGTGACACCACCCAGAAGGTTTGCAGTGGAAATAGAATAAAAGGGAAAGGGAGGCTTGCTTTATTGCTGCTGCCTGCTGCTGTGTGCCTTCTGCTTACCATGCCATGAACTATTTCTCCTCTGCAGCGCCCCTGCATGTCATGCTATCTTTGGAGACAGCCAAGCATGGACTGAAATTGCTACAAACTGTGAACTAAAACACAGTTTTCCTCCTTTAACTGTGGGTGCCAGGTATATTATCTTGGCAACAAGAAAAATAAAGCATTTGTTTTTCTTTAAAAGAATTGTTTTCTTTTATGACTTCAGAATAGTTTTGATTTACATAAAAGTTGCAAATAATGTACAAAGAATTCTCACATACCTTATACCAAATTTTCCTATTATCAACATCGTATGTTAGTATGGTATAGAAAATCACAGCTCATGAACTAATATTGATTCTTTTTATGTGTATTTATATATAATTACACTTATTTAATGCATATTTGTTTATGTATAATTATAGTTCTTTAGATTTTTATCTCATGTCCTTCTGTTTAAGGAGCTCATATTTTTCCTCTTTTTCCCCCTTTTTTGCAGTACTTGGATAGAAACTAAAGTCTTCATACTGAGCTACATCCTCAACCCTTTCTGTTTTATTTATTTTGAGACAGAATTTAAGTTTTTCAGCTGAACTTGAACTTGCTCTCCTCCTGCCTCAGCCTCCCAGAGTGCTGGGGTTACAGATGTGTGTCACCACAATCAGCCCCACATAACACTTAGTTGTTATGTCTTCCTGGTTCCTCTGGACTGTACAGGCTTCCTAAATTTTTCTTGGTTTTGATGACTTTGACAGTTTTTGAAGAGTACTTTTCAGTATTAAATACAGTGTTCCACAACTGAGATTTTTGATGTTCTTTTCTCATGATTAATTTGAGCTACAGGGTTTTAGAAAGACAGGGGTAAAGATACCACCCCCATTGCGTTATGTCATCAGTACATACTGTCGACATGACATGGCTGTTGATGTTAACCTTGCATTCCCATGAGCAATGAGCAAGCTTCTGGATGTTCTACATCTTCTCCAGTCAACAATTACCGTTACTAGGGGTAATCTTGAGTTTTAATGATTCTGAGCTATATATAGGGGTGTTTCCTTTTTCTTTAATACAAAAATGACTTGAGCATCTTTTTCCATGTTTAGCAGCCATCTGTTTATTTCCTTTGATGAGGTATCCATTTGGATATTTTGCCTATGTTTTAATTGGGTTTTCTGTTCTACTGTTGATATTCAGGAGGTTTTTAAAAAATATTTTGGCTGCAAGTCTTTTATAAAATATGTGACTCATCAATAACTCCTTCCAGTCAGTGATTTGTCTTTTTATCCTCTTGACAGTAACTTTCAAAGTGCAAAATTTTAATTTTAATAATGCCTAACCCACAAATTTTTTCCCCCCATGGGCCTAGCTTTTGAAGCTATCTTCAGCAACTTGTTTCTAAAGGTCACATAGATTTTCTCCTTTATTTTCTTCTGGAAAGTTTATAGTTTCGCATTTTATGTGTCAGTCTACAATCCCTGTTGAGGTTAAATTTTGTGAGTTCTGCGGCCAGGTCTCCGACTGTTCCATATTCCACGCTGTGTTAAGCTTGGTGCTGGAGTAGAAGATGAGGTGGTGGGGACAGCGGCCATAGTGGTAAGGGACTAGAGCCTTTGTCTGAATCAAATGAATATATGAGGTGCTCCTATGTGTTTGCTAAGTGGGCGTTTTATCTTCCTTTCCCCAGCTCCTCCAGGGAAGCAGCATAGTCCAGTGAACAGCTTCAGAAGGTCTACTTTGGAGTTGCAGAGTCCTCATTTGCCTCTGACAAAAAAAAAAAATGCCTGCCTGAACTACTTTCCAGGGCTCTTTTAGAGGATGAAAGATATTGTGAAGAATTAAGGCTCTTTGAGAAACCCAAAGGCCAATATGAACATAATTTAACAACCACTACTTTATAATGAACAGTCTCTCTTTAAAACTCTTTTCTGCACCATGCCTGGGAGGTAGAATCATCCCATTATTGAAGGATAATAAACACACATTCTAAAGGCCATTTCCATATCAAGCCATAGTCCAGTCTCTGACTGGAATTATCTGCAGAACAATATGATAAAACTAAGCAGCCCCAGCCCAGTATTTTTTCCTTCCCTTCCTCCTTTCCTTTTCTGCAGAGGTCAATGTGAAATCATAGGGAAATGATATATTTGGACCCTTGTTCAGAAAACACTTTGCCTGTCCTGGCTTGGCAGTGGACAGCCTCCTTTTAAGCCCTCTTTAGCACATTATCCTCTTCCTGAAGACTGAAATCTTCCTTCAACTCCATGCCATGTTAAAAACTGAATGTCAGATTGAATCTTAGGCCACAGAGCGGTTACCAAATAGCCTCACACCTTCCAAATCATATGCCAAGACATGCACCAGGGGGCTGGCAGCATGAGACCACATTAGTCCTAGGAACGCAAGTCTAGCAGTGGTAGAGTAATCAATGGGTGAAGAGCTAGCCAGTCTTGGGCTTTTGTCTTCTTTGTGAGCTTCACTGAACCCCCAAAGTCCCTTTCAATAAAAAGAGGCAAGTTGCATTCTTAGCCTACCTGTGTCTACAGTAGATTGCCAAATCATGCTAGCTCAGAAAAGAATTAGCTAACGCTTCTAAATATGAAATCTTTCTGTGCTTTCTAAAATTAAAATAGAAAAGAAAATACTTCACATTGAAGATTTCAAATGCAAGATCTGAATGATGACTCAGTTCTCTCCTTCCATCAGCAGACTGCAAGTTTTCAAGTATAAAATATTCCCTAATAAGAAAGGAAATGACTTTTCCAGAAAAGAAGTGCAGTGAGTAATCTCACAGTCAATACTGATATTTCCATTAGCCTATATTCCCATTAAAGACATTGGTAATTATTTGAAAATATATTTTGAACACAGAAGATTTAACAAGAATACCATGTGCATGTTACACTCCAATTTTCTATCTCTGGAAATAACTTATGTAATGAATACCTAACCTTTGCTATGGGAAATGAGGGGCTAAATGAAGCTCACATTGAAATGTAACTGAAAATGTGTCAAGTGAGTTGTAAGTGAATAAAGCATGTCAAAATGATTATTTTCCAAAGGTGACAGACACTGCGCTGTATTTCCGGGTATGTGGAGAAGCTATTAAAATTCTAGCAACTATCAGGTTCAGAGAATGACACTGGAAATTTATTACAGGTGCCAAATTCAGTCGTATTCTGAGGCGTGTAAATGCTTCCCACTGCAGACGCCTATAAAATTCATTTCAAGATCTTTGGGGGTAAATGTGCTTATGAAAATCACAGGGCTTCAAAAGAGGAAACAGAAGAGCAAGCGTGTGTGGGGGTGTGTGTGTGTGTCTATATTATCAAATGAGACAAAATAAAAATTCCAAAATATTCTTTTGTATGTCCTTTGCCTCCCAAAAGAACATCTACACAGGGTTTTCAACAAAGATTCAACAAACTACTAAAGCATTAATCTTTCCTACTTTTATCTATGCCAACTTTGTGATTTATTTGCTCCAAGATCACTTGGATTGCCAAATGAATTAGAGAAACTGAAAGAAAATTCACTTAGCCATGATTTTCTTCTGCTTAGCACTGGTTTGATGGTGGAGGGCCTGTGTACTTGAAAGTATATTTAAGTACAGTTAAATAATAAGTACACAGGCCCTCCACCATCAAACCAGTGCTAAGCAGAAGAAAATCATGGCTAAGTGAATTTTCTTTCAGTTTCTCCAATTCATTTCACTCTTTACCACTTTTCATTTTAGTTGTTTTTTGATTTTTTTTTTCAGTTGATTAGGTGGCTTGGTGGTTATTCACTATCTATGGCAAGCCACAACTTAATAAATTATTGCTTATTTTAATTTAAGATGTTGCACTTTAATTTGCTTTTAAAGTCATTAACTCTGTACAACAGTGACATAATTTTGGAAATATTCTTAAAAGTGGCAAAGCTGTCCCCTTTAGTAACTGGTTTTGCATTAACTTAGGAAAAATACACTGGGAAGAATGCATTGAAGTTGTATTCATTTTGTTAAAGATTTCTATCACAAATGGAAAAGTCAGATGGGAAAAACTTAAAGGACAGATGTGATTGTACATTACAAGGAATTAAATAATGCATTCTAAGAATGGTTTTATGTCATGCTAAAATATGCTAGTGAAAAGTGAAAACTCAAGTATGGGGTACACAATTTTGCAACTATTACGTGATAAATTTGAATGCTAATTTGAACCATTATTTAGAAACACACAACTGACGTACAAAAGTTGTCATTTTTGTGGACAGATCAAAGAACACTGGAAAATCCATCTGATATCTAGAAATGAAAAAAAAACATAGGAAAGACTATTGCCAAGAGATGTAGGATCTCTATCATGAAAATTATAAAACATTGATGGGGAAATTGAAGAGGACACTAAAAAGTAGAAACATCCCATGGTCATGGGTAGGAAGAGTCAGTGCTGGTACAATGTCCGTATGCCACAAGGTAATTTCCAGACTCGGTGCAATATATGTCAAAACCAATGACATTCTTCACAGAATGGCAATGAATAATTTTAACATTTATAGGGGACTCAAACATCCAAAGCCATTTTAAGAAAGAAAAAAAAAGGAGCATGAAGCATCACAACACTTGACTTCAAAAACTGATACAAAATTGCAGCAATGAAGCAACATAGTATTAGCAAAAAGACAGACACATAAATCACTGGATCAAAGTAGACGGCATAAAAGTAAAACTACACATTTAAATCTAAAGTTTTTGATAAAGGTAGTACAAGCATGCTTTAAAGAAATAAATTTTTTTTCAATAAATGGTTGCCTTAGTTACTTTTCTCGCATCGCTGAGACAAAATACCCATCACCCAAAGTTAAAGGGGAAAAGGTTTATTTTGCTCACTGTTTGTAGGAGTTTCAGTCCATAATCAACTGGCTCTAAATCAGGGTGGCATGGCAGACAGGCATTACAAAGGCAGAAGGTAGCAAAGCAACCAAGAAACAAGAAGAGCCTCTTTCAGTCATTTACATCTTATCAAGGCTACTGGGATTAGGGCAGTGCCAAACCAATCAGTGGACTGATTTAGTAATCACACACCTTTAATCCTAGCATTGCAGCATGAATCAGTCACACATTCTAGATTCAGCTACCTCTGAAAAGTCCCACCTATGATTGCAGAGGGCTTTGGGGGACATCTAGACACAAGGCATAACAGTGATGTTTAAAAATACAGTTATCTGCATGCTGAATAACAGAACTAGAGCACCGTCTTTCCTCAACTACAAAGATCAATTCACAACAAATTAAGACTTCAGTCTAAAATGTAAAGCTATGAGACTAATAGAAGAATACATTGGGAAATACCTTAGGACATTGGAATGGATAAGAATATTTTCAGAGAAGACCCCAGAAACACAGGAAACAAAAACAGATGAATGAGACATCAAACTTAAAAGCTAAAAAGCTTTTACAAGCCAAAGGAAACACTCAGCAGAGTACAGAGATAACCTATGAAATGGAAGAAAATTTTATATATATATATATATATATATATATATATATATATATATATATATATCACAAGAGGTTGATATCCAGACAATATAAGAAACTCCAAAAACTCAATTGCAAAAACTCAAATAACACTATTTAAAAATGGGCAATTGAGCTATGTAGACATTTCAATATCAGTAGTCATCAGAAAAATGCAAATTAAAGCCACTGTAAAATATTACCTCAAGGCACTAAGAATGACTATTTCCAAAAAGCCTAAAAATAGCAAGCCCTGGCAAGGATGTGGAGCAAAATGAATACTTGCAGACTGTTGGTGGAAATGTAAATTAATACAGTCATTCCTCACACAATTAAAAAAGAGAAATACTATATGATATGTAACTATATGATAGGTAACCCCACTGCTGGGTATAGATCTGAGGGAAATAAAATCAGTATTTTTGAAACAGAGACACATCCTCACTCCTATGTATATCACAGCACTATTCAGAATAGCCAAGAATGGAAACTACTTGAGTGTTCATCAGCTGATATGGAAAAAGAACATGTGAGAAAGCTAGGTAGGTAGGTAGGTAGGTAGGTAGGTAGGTAGGTAGATGATAGATGATAGATAGATAGATAGATAGATAGATAGACAAACAGACAGATAGGATGCTCTTTAGCCATTAAAAAAAAAAGAATGAAATCCTATCATCTTGACAACTTGGATGAAATTGGAGACAATTATGCTACATGAAACAAGACAGACAAAGAAAAGTAAGTACCACATGACTCATTCATAGGTAGAATCTAAAAAATTGATCTCATAGAAATCGAAAATGAAAGGGTGGATAACAGAGGCCTACGAGAGTAGCAGAGGGAGTTATGGGGAAAGCTTGATCAATCAGAAATATTAAAGATAGATTGGAGCAAGAAGCACTGCTGTACTCTCATAGGGTTAAAATGACCATAGATAATAAACTGCACACTTTAAAATGCTAGAAGAAAGGATTGTGAAAGTTCTTGCTATTTAAGAACGTTGCATGTCTGAGGAGATAAACACGTTTAACATGATTTATGCACTTCGCACCGTATACATGTGTCTAACAAACATTACACGACATCCTATTAATGTGTACAATTTTTGCATTTTTTAACATATCTGTTAAAAATAATTGCTTAAAAAGGAAAAAAAGTTATAGTTCCACTCTTTATTATGGTATTTTCTATACCATAGAAGATATGCACGTAATTTTCTAGATTCCACTCACATGGATAACTCTCAGGTATAGTAGCCGCAGAGACCAACCAGCAAGACCCAGGGCAGGCTGCAGGCCAGCTCTGGGCTGCATGTCATACAGCTTGGCAAATGGCCTGGTCTGGACCAAGCTCGAGTAAACCTTGGCTTGGTGCTCTGCCTGTGGGTGTCAGAGATCTGTTCATCCTACTGCTGATGAAAATTACTAATTACCCTAAAACAAGATGGGAGAGAAAACAGAAAAGCTCCCATACATATTTGAACTTTTTTTCATATTTTTTTTATTTAAAGAGAAAAAAACAGGAAAATGTAGAAATATTACAGAATATCAAGAAAAGAAGATAAACAGTAAGAAATCACTAGTTGATAAATTACATATTGTTCTTTTAGAAATAGTTATTCAAGTTACAGAATTAAAGCACACAAAGTGGACACTAAAGCAGTGAGAGTGCAAACAGATCTGTTCAACAATCCAACAAGAACCTAGAAATATGGTCATCAATCCCACACATCTAAACATACATGCATCTATATCTTTTATAGCACTTCCTATTTCCTCTTTTTCTACAATAGCAATTATACATTTTTAAAATTTTATTTAGAGAGAAGAAAAAAAACAGAAAAAAGGGTAGCAACAATACAGAATTCTAAAAGAAAGAAAGAAAAAGGAGAATGAGAAAAAGCCCCACTAAGAAATCAGTAATTTATAAATTATCTACTGTCATCCAGGATATAGTTGTTCAAGTTACAAAGTTAAAGGGTACATAGTAAATATTCAAACAGACTACAAACAGTTTTGCTCAAAGATCCCACAAAGATTCAGCAATATGGTCATCTATTTTACACACTCAAACTTACATGCAGTTATATCCCTTAGACTGCTTTCTTTTCCTCTCTTTTTCACAATATCAGTTACACATTTTGGTTTTATTACACTTGTAGTTGTTATTTACTTTTTACACTAGAGACACAATATGATATTTATAAATATGATTCTTATTTATTTCACTAATGAGAATAGTCTCAAGTTGTCTCCATTTGCCTATGAAGGCCTCAAGATCATCCTTTTTATAGCTGAGTAATATTCCGTTGTATAAAAATGCCACATCTTTTTCATCCACTCTGCAGTTGATGGGCATCTTGGTTGTTTCCAAGATTTAGCTATCACAAATTGTGCAGCTATGAACATGGGTGCACATATATCACTGTGATAGGAACTTTTCAGTTCTTCTGGGAAAATACCCAGGAGGGGGATAGCTGGATTGAATGGGGCTTCCAATCCCAGTCTTCTGAGAATTCTCCATATGGATTTCCATAATGGTTGCACCAGTCTACATTCCCACCAACAGTGGAGCAGTGTTCCTTTTTCCCTGCAGCCTCGCCAACAGTTGTTATCAGTTGATTTCTTGATGGCAGCTATTCTTTCCGGAGTAAGGTGGAATCTCAATGCTGTTTTAATTTGCATTTCTCAAATGACCAGTGATGGCGAACATTTCTTCATGTATTTATTTGCCATTTGTATATCTTTTTGTGAGAACTGTGTGTTCATCTCAGATGCCCATTTTGGAGAGGGTCTTTGAATTTGGGGGGCTTGATGTTTTTCAATTCTGTATATATTCTGGACACAAGTCCTTTGTCTGAGGGTTTTCTGGTTAAAATTTTTTCCCACTCTGTTGGTTTTCTTTTCACTCTGTTGGTGATTTCCTTTGAAGTGCAGAAACTTTTCAATAATGTGAGATCCTATTTGTTGATTCTTTGAAGTGTTTCCCCTGCAGTTTGCATTTGGTTCATGAATTCTCTGCCTACCCCTATGTCTCCAAGACTTCTACATACCTTGTCTTCCAGTAGATTTAGTGTTTCTGTTTTAATATTGAGGTCTCTGATCCATTTAGACTTTAGTTTTGTGCATGGTGATATGCATGGATCTAGTTTCAGTCTTCGGCATGTAGGGAGCCAGTTTTTCCAACACCATTTATTAAAGAGACTATCCTTCTTCCAGTGGACATATTTAGCCCCTTTGTCAAAAATCAGGTGACTGAGTATCTTTGTAGTTGTGCTTGCATTTTCTAATCTGTTCCATTGATCCTCAGGTCTGTTTCTTTGCCAGTACCAAGCTGATTTTATCACTGTGGCTTTATAGTACTGTTTCAAGTCAGGAATTGAGATGCCTCCTTCCTTGTTTTTGTTGCCTAGAATTGCCTTTGCTATTCTAGGTTTCTTCTGTTTCCAAATGAAATTTAGGAGTGTTTTCTCTAGATCTGTGAGGTATGTCAATGGTATTTTGATTGGGATTATGTTAAATCTGTATAACAGTTTTGGGAGTATAGCCATTTTCACAATGTTGGTTCTTCCTAACCAAGAGCAAGGAATGTCCTTCCATTTTCTAATATCCTCTTCAATCTCCTTTTTCAGTGTAGTATAATTTTCAGCATATAGGTCTTTTACATTTTTAGTTAGGTTGATTCCTAAGTATTTCCTTTTTTTTTTTTTGATGTTATTGTAAAGGGCGATATTTCCATAATTTCTCTCTCAGTGAGTTTTTTGTGTACAGGAATGCTATTGATTTTTGAGCATTGACTTTGTATCCAGCCACACTACTGAACTTGTTTATTACCTCTAGGATTCTTTTAATGGAGTTTTTGGGGTCTTCTATATAGAGTATCATGTCACCTGCCAATAGTGATAATCTAATTTCTTCCTTTCCTATCTTTACTCCTTTTATTTCTCTCTCTTGTCTGATTGCCCTGGCTAGTGTTTCCAGAACTATGTTGAAAAGTAGTGGTGAGAGGGGACACCCTTGTCTTGTTCCTGATTTTAAAGTGAAGGCTTTTAGTTTTTGTCCATTTAGTATAATGTTGGCTGTTGGTTTGTCATAGATGGCCTTTATAAGGTTGAGGTAGACGCCGTGTATTCCGAGTTTCTGAAGGGTTTTTATCATGAACATGTGTTGGACTTTGTCAAAAACTTTTTCTGCATCTATTGTGATGACCATGTGGTTTTTGTTTTTGGCTCTGTTGATGTGGTATATTACATTTATTGATTTGTGTATGTTAAACCATCCCTGCATTCCTGGAATGAACCCCACTTGGTCATGATGTATAATCTTCTTGATGATTTGCTGCATTCTATTTGCCAGTATTTTGTTGAGAATCTTTGCATCAATGTTCATTAGTGAGATTGGCCTATAGTTCTCTTTTTTGGTTGCATCTTTCTCTGGTTTTGGTAACAGAGTAATACTTGCCTGCAGGAATGATTTAGGGAGGATTGCTTTTTTCTCAATTTCATTGAAGAGTTTAAGGAGTACTGGCATCAAATCTTCTCTAAATTTCTTCTAGAATTCAGCTGTGAATCCATCAGGACCTGGACTTTCCTTTGTTGATAAGTTTTTAATTACATTTTCAATTTCAATAGCTGATATTGGGTTGTTCAAAATTGTTATATCTTCTTGGCTGAGCTTTGGTAGTTCATATGTTTCTAGAAATCGGTCCATTTCCTCTGTGTTTTCCACTCTATGTGAGTAGAGATTTTCAGAGTAGGTATTCATGATCTTTTGAATTTCCATGGGATCTGTAGTAATTTCTCCCTTTTCAGTTCTTATTGCATGAATTTTGGTTTTTTCTTTTTTTTGTCTTGATAAGGTTAGCTAATGGTTTGTCAATTTTGTTTATTCTCTCAAAAAACCAGCTTTTTGATTCATTAATTCTTTGTATTGTTTTTTTAGTTTCAATGGCATTGATTTCTGCTCTAATCTTTACAATTTCCTCTCTTCTATGAGCTTTGGCTTTGGCTTGCTCTTCTTTTTCTAGAAGCTTGAGATGGAGCATTAGGTTGTTTATTTGTGCTCTTTCTGTTTTCTTGGTATGACAGTTTATTGCTATATATTTCCCTCTTAAGACTGCTTTCATTGCATCCCACAGATTACAGTATGTGTTTCTATATTTTCATTGTAGGTATAATTTTATTTCTTCTTTAATTTCATCTGTAGCCCACTGGTTGTTCAAAAGGCTGTTATTTAATTTCCATGTATTTATGTAGGTTTTACAATTTCTTTTGCCATTAATTTTCAATTTTAGTGCACTATGGTCAGATATTATGCATGGTATGGTTTCAATACCTTTGCATTTACTTAAGAATGTTTTATGGGATAATATATGGTCTATTTTGGAGAATGTCCCATGTGCAGCTAAGAATGTGTATTCTGATGTGGTTAGGTGGAACACTCTGTAAACATCTACTAAGTCCAATTGCTCACAGGTATGATTCAGCTCTGTTATTTCTTTGCTGACTTTTTGTCTAGTCGACCTATCTCTTTGTGACAATGGGTTGTTAAGATCTCCTGTTATAACTGTGTTCTTGTGTATTTGGTTTTTCATGTCCATTAATATCTGTGTTATATAGTTGGGTGCTCCTGTATTTGGCACATATATATTTATAATTGTTAGTTCTTCCTCTTGAATTTTACCACTAACAAGTATGTAGTGACCTTCTCTATCTCTTTTAATCATTTTAGGTTTGAAGTTCACGTTGTCTGCAAATAGACATAGTTCAATTTTTTAACCCACTATTTTCTTCCAGGTGTAATAAACCATGAGCTTCCACATTTGCTATTTTAAAACATTGCATGTCTGAGTTCATCGCCTCCTGTTGCCCGCCCTTCTGATACTCACATCTTCTTACCTTCTCACCAGGCCTCTTAACTCACTCACCCTCTACTTCGGGTTACATTCTCCTCCAGAGTGTTGAATAAACAATGAGATAAGAAGCAATAAAAAAAATCAGATAATCAAACATACAGATTTCTCCATAATCCAAAATATGCCACTGAAAACAAATATACTTCCAAGTAGCACTAAAGGTTTCCCCCAAAAAAGCAAAAGCTAGAATGTGGGAATGTGGGCCCTTTACAGGTTACTGTCCCAGTTTACCAGGCAATTTATAATCTAAAACGTAGCAATAGTTGTGAGTAATTTGTTGGCAACCAGGTGAAGCCCTGTGCATCTCAGTGGCTAGAAGCCCATTCATACTCCTTCACCCTGTCCCCATGGGCTGCTTACCCTGGCTGGTCTTTCCTACATACTTGCAACAGTGTTGCTTCTGTTCCTCCTCTTCTTTCATCTCACTCATAGACTTCTTAGTGGCTACCTAGAAATATGTTTCCTTAAAGAAAGAAAGCTATTCAGAAAGGAAGCTGAGGGTGCATTGTTGATAGATGACAAAAAGAAAACTGAACTCCTCAGCTCCTATTTTTCTTTTGTGCTCATGGTCAAGGGAAAAGGTATTTAGACACAAATGAGTAGACATACACTTGTTATGTGGAAATTGATGCTGAAGATGAGAGGAGTCGAAAGGCAGAGACCATGGGCCACACATAAGTTCACATCTCTTAGCCTGGTGATTGTATTTCAGGCTACTGAGCAAACTTTCACTTGAGGTTGGTAAACTCCTATGGGTAATCTTTAGAAAACTGTGCAGAAAGTGAAAGTTCCCTGAACACTGGAGACTATAAATGTGAGTTTCTGTTTCTCAGGAGTAAGCTGTGCTTACTGCACACTTAAATTCCAGGCAAGGATCAGATTATGAACACAAAGTGTATAAGAACAACTACAGCAAATGTAAGTGACCTTTCAGGCATAATAAAATGTATTTTTAAGTCTGTTTCCAGTTATAGATAACATTTCCTCCAAAGGTGTAATGGAAAACTACAATCTAGGATGAACATCAATCCTCCAAAACTACATACACACATACACACACACATACACACACAAATACACACACAAATACACACATACACATACGCAAAATGGCATATATTGTTAGGACGTTTATAGACCATCTTAATTTAATTTATAATTTGACTAAAGCGTTTATTAAGAAAAATCATATCCATTTAAAATCATTCTTTTCTGGGCAAGGTTTCTAACTGATATATAAGTAGAGTCGATTAGGTAAATAGATATATAAAAACTACATTTTAATAAACTCATTTCTGTGGACAAAATGACAAAAAAAGTGAGTGGGCTATTAACATTAGCTTATCTTTTTAATTAATACTTATCTAAGGGTTATGCATCATTTATAGGTAACAGTGATAAACTGATATGCAAAGTATGATAGCTACCAACATTTGAAGGTCTCCTAACCAAGTGGAGAATTCAAACAACAAAGTAGTTTCAGATGCTGATAGGTGATATAAAGAATTAAGCAAAGTGATGACATAAACAGGGAGGAGTGAGGGGAGAGGTATGTGGAAGATAGTCTTTCTGAGGAGGTCATACTTGATCTGAACACAAAGCTTGGGAATACTTG
The DNA here is from genome assembly GCA_004027455.1 of Hydrochoerus hydrochaeris. Taxonomy (NCBI): domain Eukaryota; kingdom Metazoa; phylum Chordata; class Mammalia; order Rodentia; family Hydrochaeridae; genus Hydrochoerus; species Hydrochoerus hydrochaeris. The sequence continues at coordinate 385,918 of PVLA01000641.1, forward strand.
ATCTGAGCCAAAAATCCTCGCAGAGAGAGCTGTGTGAAGAACAGGGGGAAGGAGGAATACTTCAGACAGAAAAAAAGGGAGAAAGACTGGAAATAGAATAAGATTGAGTTTATTCAAGGAAGAAAAAGCCCAGGCAAATGATACCTATGATATCAAAGACCAGATCTTGGAGGAATATAAGGGATAATCAAAACTTTAGATTTTATATGAAGGGAACCGGAAAGATAATTGAGGGCTTTAAACAGAGCAGTGACATCATCTAACAACCTCCGTGTTGCACAGGTAGTTCACGCAGGACTGGAGGGGCAAGGCTGGAGAGGGGAGTTACAGCAACGTGCAGTATGGTTATGGAAATGGGGAAGAATGAAACTACACACAGTAAGTTGTGGGGGAATTGTTGATAAAGTGAATATGAAAAAGAAAAAGCAAGAAATAATTAAAGATGACTTCCAGGTGGCTGTCTTGGTCAGCTAGGTAAAACAGTAAACCTAATTACTAAGGTGGGGGATGACTAAGAAAGGAACAAGTTGGATGTGCAGGGGTTTAGGTGGGACAAAACAAGAGTTAAATGACTTGGAAATTAAATGATTCCTCTCAAGAACTAGTATCACTCTATTAAAAAATTTCAAGGGATGTGGTTAATGGCTAGCCCCTTGATCTTGTCTTGCTCAATTTTTTAAAATTAATAGCACATATTAAAGTAGAGGAGTACTTTAAGAACCTATAAATAAAAGAAATTGAAAGTGGAATTTGGGCTGAAAGTGTGAGCCAAATAAAATTCAATTCGAAAGTGTAGAATGCTTTTTTGGGTTCAGAACCTATATATTCAAATATAGTTTGGAAGAGATGTGGATTGGAGCAGGATGTACAAAGACATTAGGTGTTGGCTGACCATAAATTTAAATTTTAAAGTATCACAGGTTAGTAGTAAATTGATTAGTACATAACTAACACCAATTCAGTGCTGTTTCTGTTATCATTATTATTATTTTTATCATTTTTAAAAGTTTAAGTCAGGTACTGTCAAAGAAACTAATATAATTTTGGGATGAATTAATGAAAGTAGAAGATTTAAAATATTGGAATTCATAATTCCAATTCACTTCATACTGATGAAAGCATAAGAAGATTATTCTATTTAGTTGTGTAAAGGTTATAGGCAGGTCTACCCAGCGAAGATGCTCAAGGGACTAAAGACACATGTGAAAAATGTTGGAAAAATATGGGTGTCTGGCTGAGAACAATGAAGAACCAACAAACCTGTATGAAGGGTTTTCACATAGTAAAAATGTAGGCCTTTGATCCATATTGTTGAGAGACAGAAAAAGGATGGTTATGGAAAACAATGCAAAAGCCTGTTGCAGGGGCATAGATCTATAACTCCAGGCCTCCAGGAGGTTGAAGCAGGAAGATCACAAGTTCAACCCCAGCCCAAGCATCTTAGTGTCTTAGAGCTTCCCGTCTCAAAGTTTAAAACATAAAGAGGGGAAACTAGAGATGCAGTTCTGTGCAAAGGCCTTGAATTTAATTCCCAGTACCACAAGCAAACTATCAATCTATCAATGACAAATTTTGATTCACTTAAGGAAATTTGATAGTTTGGCTTCCTTGTGAAAGAACAGACTCCTTCTGGAGGAACAGAGTTCTACAAGACCAGGAGCATCTGAGAGTTGGTGACTGTCCATCGTAACAGAGGACTAAAAGTGGAAAGATAGCCATGCTCACAACTGAAATTGGACAGATCCTTCTCTCCCCTGTGATTTGAACTTGATTTGCACATGAACAACTCTAATTATTATAAACCTCAGATTGGTTATTTAATGGGAAGCAGCAACGCAGAAAGTATTGGTAGTTTGGGTTTTGTTGTATATAAATTTTAGTATGTTTTTTTCTAGTCCTATGAAAAACAATATTGTTATTCTAACTGGAATTGCATTAAATCTGTATGACATTTTGAGTAATATAACAATTTTAACAAAATTGGTTCTACCTATCCAGGGAAAATGAATGTGCATTTTGGCTCAGTAAATGATGTATATTTACCAAAACATCACATGAAAAACCACTCCCCATGATCAAAGTGGGCAAGGCATGGTGGTACAAACCTGTACTCACATTGTGAGAGGCTGAGGCAAGAGGATCCCAAGTTCAAACTGTGATAGGCAACTTAACAACATAGCAAGACACTTTCTCAAAATAAAAAATAAATGTAAAAAAGTTGGAGAAAGCCCTGGGTTAAATTCTTAGTATAGGAGAAAAGAAAGAAGAAAGAAAAAGAAAGAAAGAAAGAAAGAAAGAAAGAAAGAAAGAAAGAAAGAAAGAAAGAAAGAGAGAGAGAGAGAGAGAGAGAGAGAGAGAAAGAAAGAAAGAAAGAAAGAAAGAAAGAAAGAAAGAAAGAAAGAGAAAGAGGGGGAGGGAGAGAGAGAAAGTAGGAGGAAGGGAAGGCAGTAGGTGAAGCAACACAAAGTAGAAAAGTTGTGTGTCCCCAAATATTTGCCAAGAAGTAGAAGTCTGTGATTTGGCCTTGCTTACATACATGTCACACCCCTATCCTCACTTTGGAGTTAATAAGACATTAATATGATGATATAATTGCAGTATTTGATTCACGAAAAAATACTAAAAATCCAAGATCCATCCTGACCTCACTATTGAAAGAAAAGTTGTACTTTGTTAGGTGGCTTTAGAGCCAAAAACAAAAATCATTTATTAACTTTTCACTTGTTACAGCATGTGAAATTTAGTTGTTGTGTGAGTGAACTCTAAATTCTAGACTTGCTCATCCCAATGACTGTATCATACTGCCCTCGAATGTTTCAGAGTTACCAAATATAGCATACTCCAAAATCAGCTCTGGGAGTACATGATAAAAGATCCATCATATTTAGCCATTAGAAAAATGCAAATGAAAATACCAGCAATATTTCATCTTACTCCAGTCTGAAAAACTGTCATGAAGAACATAAACAGTAACAGGTGCTGGTGAACTCATGGGCAAAGGAACTCTTCTACATTGTTGATGGGAATGTAAACCACAACTGCCACCATGAAAACCAGGTTGGAGATTCTTTAGAAAACTGATAATAGAAATTTCTTTTGACCAGTGATATCCCTCTTACGTCTATCTCTACTGAGTTAAGACATCATCCTATAGTGATACACTGTCTTAGTCAAATTCCTGGTCACTGAGACACAACACCAACAACTTAAAGGAGGAGAGGTTTATTTTGCTCACAGTTTGTGGAATTTCCAGTCTTTAGCTCAGTGGCTCCAAGACAAAGCTGCATGGTAGTGGGGCATAGCTTAAAATAGCTACTCATGTCACGGTGTCCAAGAAGCAGAGAGCAAAGGGAGAAGCAAAGGAGAGAAATAAACCCTTCCAGGCCACATGCTCAAGAACCTATCTATTCCAACAGACCCCACCTTCTAAAAAAAATCAACTATAAGCTCCCGTGGTGCAACCACCTTCCAAAAGCCCCACCTAGAAGTACATGAAGGTCTTAGGGGACATGTAAATATAAACCATGGCACACATGCACACTCATGCTTACAGCAGCACAACTCACAATAGCTGTGCTCTGGAAATAGCCTAAATGCCCGTCAACAGAATGGATAAAGAAAATGTGTATACATGCAATGGAATACTATTCATCCACAAAGAAGGATCAGGTCATACCATCTGCAAATATAGAAAGAATGAAGGGACTGGGGACAATAATGTTAAGCTATATAAGCCCAACATGAAGTTAAGTAGTGTATGATTTATCTTATACAAGAAAGATAAAACATAAATAAAAGAGTTAAAGTATAGAATAGGAAATGAAAGGCAAACTTATTGGATATGAAGAAGGGATTTATAGGAAGGGGAAAGGGAGGGTACAAACGTGGAGAGAGAGATGGAAAATGATTAAGATAGGCTATATCCACGTGACCTATAAACAAACTTTTATAAACATACAATAATGTTTTTTAAAAATTATAAATACAAATAAATTTTCCATACTTCCAGCTTCCCCACATTAGGAAATCGAATCCCTGTCCACTGTGCCAAAACTCTCTCTCTCACTCTTCAGACCTCCTCTCCCCTGTAAACCTGTGGGGTTCTTCCTTCACAATCCTAGGGCATCATTTTCCTTCCTGTCCTCTCTTTGGCCTTGACCCTAGTCAAGGTCACCATCTCTGTGCCCCCAGCCAGTGTCCAAGAGCAACTTTACATTCCTTCCATTCTTTTCAGAAAGCAGAGACACTGACTTAAATGCAATCAGATGGTGGCACTTCTCTGATTAAACTCCTTCTCTTATGATCACTTGGAATATTAACTCTTTGCCACGGCTATCAAGACCTCAATTATCAGCTGGTTGTTTTGTTGGCTTGGCTTACCTTGGCTTGTTTTGGTTTAGTTTGGTTGAGCTTGGTTTGATTTTGTTGTGCTGGAAAACTGAACTGAGGGGCTCCAGCGTGCTAGATAAGAGCCCTAATACTGAGCTATACCCCCAAACCCAAGGCCTTAGTTGATATAACATCTACATATCTCTTCATCTTTATCTCACACTTCTCATTCACATCTCTCTTCATTCTCCAGTCTGGGCTGACCCCTCCTCAACCCTCAGAATTCACCTTAAACTATCCCTCTTCAGACAGGGTGCCTTGACAACCCTCTCAAAAGCAGATTCCATTTCACTGCCTCTCCTTAATCCTGGCCCATTATCTGTAGTTTCTGTTCCAATTACTTCATTCCTACCATTTTCCACAATTTGCAATTGTTTTAATTGTGTATGTGTTTCACCTTTTACCCCAGACTATAAGCTCTAAAGGTCAGGAGTGAACACTTTGTTTACTGTGTACAGGGCAGAGAAATATAAAAGTTGAGGACATAGGCTGTGAAGCTAAACTGCCTGGGTCCAAATGTCATCTTAATAATTCATAGATTTTGTTCTTGACTTATTCTTTTATTTTAATGGCTTCTTACCTGAAATATGAAGATGAAATGATACTAACTCAAAGGCTTTTGGGAGAAATAACAGGTATAAAGTGTTTAGCACACAGTAAGTATGTAAGAAAGGTCAGTTATTATTATTTTAGAGCCTGTGATATTTTAAGTGTTGAATAAGTATTTGTTGAAAGAATGACACCTTCAAACAGTGGTCTTTGCAAGAAATGTCAAAACCAGCTGGAGATAATCTATCAAATTAAGAAATGAGTCTTAGCCAGGAGAGATTTATAACCTCAAGTAAATTGTCATTGCCGTTTATAATCTGTTCATTCATTGCAGGTTGACTTCTCAAATGGCTTTCTAGCTCTCCATCACTTTCTTTAATCTCTCACAGGACCAGTCATAGCCTGTACCCTAGTACATCAAAATAATAAAAAGTATTTCGATGGCCATGAACACCCAGTTTCTGGCCCCTCCGCCTCTAAATTGAACTCTGCTGTTGGGGTTTAGGTCTACGGCACCTTCCAGAAGCCTCCTGTGTTTGGAAAGTGACTGGATCCTGGGCTCTGTGCTGAAAGCACCGAATTTGCTGTGAGGAGATGGAGCCTGGTCGGAGGCTCCACCGGACACCGGTGCAGAGCTGCAAGGTATCCAGGTGCTTCCACCTGGCCCGCCCTGCTCTCTGGCCATCATGACGGGCACTCTCCTCCTCTGCAGATCCTTCCCCAAGGCCATTTCTCAGTCTGGGCTGCCAAGCATGGACTGACACCTCTGATACTCTGAGGCCCGATGAACCTCTCTGCCTCTAGAATTGTGAGACTCGTGTATTGTGTCTCAGTGAACGCGAACAAGACGTGGACTTTCACCTCTTTTCTTTAGCAACTCATGAAAGGACGCTTCCCTTCCTTAGACCCAGGGCCAACTTCCCCCATGCTTCTCAGTTTCACAGCTCCCGCATCCTCTGCACGCAGCTTACTGTTTGCCTTTTTACCCCAGCATGTGTCCTTGGGCTCTGGCTACAAGTATGCCAGTGTCTTCTCCAAGTGCTAACCAAAGCTTCTAGTCATCTTAGTTTCCTTTATGCCCAAAGTTCTTATCCATACTGAATCCATTTATTTCCTCACCACCATTCTTTGTGAATCACTTTGCAGGACATTTGCCACTCTCACTTAGAATCCTTGTTCCTTTCTAATAAGACACGTATTTTCACCCTCCGTGATTTCCCCACTCTGTCTGTATCCAGCATGCTCTTGCTAGACACCGTATTTCTCTATTTATAAATCAAATACTTTGAAAATCCGATCTTAATGCTCCTTCCTGTTTAGCCGACTCTATTCCTTTTCTCCTTATCAAAATTAATCATTTTCTCCTGTCTGTAGTAGTATTTCATATGTTTCTAGTGTATTTCAGATTCTTGTTTGAGCAGTGTAAATAGATAGGTGGATGTGTAAATAGGGAGATATTCCCAACTCTAGCTTTTGCGCTCCTTAAGGGCAGTGCATATGTCTTGTTCATCTTTTAATATTTATTTAATGATTTAGCACCTACAGTGTTTGTTTTAGCTCTTTTATCCCTGTGTACCTTTAATACTAAAAATATCAAGAGAAAAACGCATTTTCCTTGCGCATAGGTGAAGATATCAATCCTTAAAGCAATTAGCTAACTTTCCTAGCTTTCCTTCTTAGCCAGCATATTGTATTTTCTTCTAAATGTGTTGAAACAGAAGAGGAAGAATGGAAGTTTTAAAATAGACCTATGAGTATAAACCCAACCACGAAATCCACTCGACCAACAGATGTGCTTCTTTGTATTATGTATTTCCAGTCCCCAATGGTTTTTTTTTTCCCAATCAATAGTCTAAAGACAAAGTCAAGGTAAGAGAAATAAGTGAAACTATATCCTGTTGCTTATTCAACTGTCAGAATTTTCTTGGTTTGCTATAACTTTCCCAGAGTGTCATTACTAAAATTCTTTGCTTTGGGAGAAATAAGTAGTGAAAACTGAGGTCACTTTCTTAGTTTTCACAAAATTGAAAGGGATTCATGAAGGAAACTACAAACATTAATGAATATAAACATATCTGATTAAACTAAATAACACAGTTTCTTTTATTGTATCAAATATTGCAGAATTTAGGAATATTTGGATCTTGCTTAAATAGCAGTAAGTGAGATTAGAAAGACAGAAAACCAGCTGAAGGGCATAAACAAAAAATGAGTGTTAAGATAAAAGTATGGAGAGGAAAACATTGTCAATTGGGTGGACAGAGAGTTAAAGGAGTAAATCTCTTACCCATAATATTTCAATCGTGTGATATTGGTAGCATTAAAACTACCAGATTCAAATACAATTTGAAAATTATAAAGTTCATGGCTTCAAATCACTCAATACCATGTGTGTTCATTTTGAGATAGTCAGACAACAGGAGAGGATAAAGATATGGAGGAAAAAATGGAATATTTAGCTTTCTTTGAAAACGAAAACTTGTACCATGTCTGAAGTTTTACAAGAAACATATATTGTCTTGATATATAAATGCAGATTTATTCTAAAATATAATAATCATTCAACAAAGACAAGCTTTAATAAATGAAAGATTTTAGAACTTATTTTTGTTTGTTGGAGTTATAATTAACAAGATAATTACCAAATTATAGAAAGTCAAGTTCAGATAAACTGACCTGGCCTCTGTTTTTTAGATACGGAAAACCTCAAGAGGTAAAATGAACTACCCAAGACCTCATAAGATAGGATCAAGATGGAAGCAAAAATATTCATGATAGGATGTTTGGTTTACTTTGATTCATTAACTTTGATGATCGTTGCTGAAATCCTCCCATGTAGAACAAGGACCCAAAGCCACTTCACCTACTTCCCTGAAGGAATCTTCTCCTATGTCTGAGCCTCCAGTGCAGGAACCAGAGAAAGCTCAGTGATTGAAGCTTAGGAAACAGGAAAATGAAACAAAAAAAAGAGACCCACTGTCTAACCGAGCTGCTCTCCTACTGTGTGCCAGGCTGCACACATTTTATAACACTCATAAGAACAGGGAGGAAAAAAGCTACATGAGAGGCCACATGAAGCATCAAATCAGAACACAAAAAACCAAACCAAACTATGAATAAATAAAAATCCATAGCCTCATACCACGTGGCGAAGTAATTGAGCTCATTTTTTAAAATAAAAAGCAAAACAGTTAAATTGGGTGACTAATACACCATTATATCAAAACTACTTGTCTTTTTTCTCTCTTAGTTGAAATAAACAGCACAATGAATAAAAGGCTGCTATTACAATTTTGGCTGCCATTCAGCATGAAATCAGAGAAATCTTGATAGCCCTGTGCCCTGAATGACGATTTGGCAGAGTTAGACTGAGTGGGGTTTACCACACCATGAAATGTGCAAGCTTCTTCCCAGACAGTAATATCAAACTGTGTTTTCAACTTTCTAGACAATTTGATTATCAGATTTCAAAGCTCTAGATCCAGACCATGGAACAATTAGAATAATTTTGAAATATTTTTAAACTTCCATGAATCTATAACTAGAGGAATCCAGTTTACTTCTATACAGTATGATGCCCCAATGCCAGTTACTTGGTTTTACTATTATGCTAAACTTATACAAGATTCTAATTAATGTGAGGTGAAAGCTGGGGAAAGATACTTGTGCCTTTTCTGATTATTTATTTGCAACTGCCTAAAAATCTATAGGTATTTTAAAAGAAAAAATAATCTACAAGACACAATTTTTATAACTGAATTTTAAAATCTGTTACATTACCAATCAAGTGGAGAATCCCTTGGTTGAAGGGGCATGAATTGTTTTAGCCCTAGGGATTATATGCTATATACTGCCGGTCTAACTAACTTCCTTTTATAAGTTTTTCAGTAAAACCACCATTCAAGCAGTATTCCAAGATCTACGAAAAATTACACTGTTGGTAGCTATAAGACACCAGGACCACACTGCATCTTGTTAACAGTTTTAGTGCAGATTTGTCTGTTTTTATTTTACTGCAGTGCTCATTTTCTTTCATTTGTTCTTCATCAAGTGTTGTCATCATCAGAAAAATGATTTTATAATAGGCACTACATATTTCCTCAAATCATATTTTTGATCACATGTCTTTGTCTTTCTGGTAAAATATTAATTTTTTGTATCATGAGAGCTTTACCATTGAGATGAGAAAAAATACAAATCTCTTTTTTTTTTAACATGGTGCCTTCAATTTTTCAGATTTTTTTCCCCCATGGAATCATTACTTACTGTGGTGAGTAGGTGGAGACAGTTTGAGTAGCATCTGTGAATACGCTGCCGAGTGAGAAACTGACCTGAAGAATGTAAACCTGCTCTGCATTTACTCTACCATCCTGCAGCGAATAGGAGCTTACGAACAGCCGAGTCTTCAATTTGCCAGCCAGTTTTAAAAAGACAAAAGCAGCCAGATGATGTAGGAAGGAGAAGGAACCCTTATGGGTACAATAGGACCTCTGCGACTGAGACTACCGCGAGGAAGCCATAAATGTAAGACATAACCTTTCCCAGGAAAAGTCAAGAGGTGCTTGGCCAGTGTTTTTTTCAGACAGCAGTTTTAACATCAAACTCATTATCTTGATATATGTTTGACTACAGCAATGACATTTAGCTTGGACTTTCAAGCCTAAACCGAGCTCTTTTATTAGTCCTTGAGTCCTTGCTGTCATTCACAAGAAAGGGTGGGAAATTGTTGGATCCACCTTAATCAGTAAAAGGCTAACTGGAAATTTTTCTTTTATTCTCAGAATCGTTAATCATTTTTACTGGGAAATGGTGACTGACAGGTGAAGTTATTCTTGCTTTTTGTATCAATCAAGTAGTGAGCAGAAGGGGCCCTGATGATTGGGAGGTGTTAAAGGGGATCTTGAGGTCATTATATGCCTCTTTCTGGAGGTGCAGGGCAGTGACAGGTGTTACTCCCTCTCACCAGAGATTAGAGAGAAAAGAGGGCAGCTGCTTTAGTAATTAGGATGCATTCAAATCTGTTTGCAAGGGATTTATTTATATCCTACAGTCAATATATTTAGTAAACTGAGCGTAACCCCCCTTGCAGAGACAACTTCTTCAACTGCATTAAGCGACTTTGTTTCCAGCTCCAGTCAATGGAGGAATAACATATAACTCCATGATGATTTCTGATCTGTTTGCCTTTGCTTATTAATTGACTTTGGATTCTCCCCTTGATTGAATTTTGTTATTCTATGCAGAAAGTAACAAAAAGGTGTTATATGAGAGAGAAACATTAGTTACAGTCTTCTGACCCAATTCTTACCTGACCATGAAAACCTCCACAGAAATATGTGTTCCATCTTGCCAAATAAACAGAAGACAGTCCTTCCAAGGATCCTACAGAAGAATGTACTATTGATAAAACAACCTGTATTAAGGAAATTTAAATGCATAATGGCAAAATTGTGACAAAATATCAGGCCTCATGTATCTGGGAAACAGCATTAGTAATCTGTCTTTGCCAGTCAAAGTACAAATAACATCTGAGCCTAAAATGTCACCTCCCACCTTATAAGAAACTAAGCCACCAGCAATAGAAGCAAAGATAGGCAAATGGGACTGCATCAAACTTAAAAGCGCCCAGGAAAGAAAACAACCAACAGAGTGTAAAGACAATTTATTTAATAGGAGAAAATATTTGTAAACTATGTATCAAGTAAATTAATACTCAGAATATATAAATATATATCAACAATAACAAAATAGTCCAATTAAGAAATAGTCAAAGGATTTGAATAGTTTTCCAAATATGCTATACCAATGACCAACAAGCATATGAAAAGATGTTCAACATCACTAATTTTTAAGGAAATGAAAATTAAAACCACAATGATAAATCACTCCACACTCAATAAGACAACCACTACTTCAGAAAAGAAAGAAAATAAGTACTGGTGAAGATATGGAGAAATTGAAACCATTGTGCACATTCATGGGAATATAAAATACTGTAACTTCTGAGAAAAATAATGTGGAGATTCCTCAAGAACTTAAAATTACAACCAGCATATGATCAATTCAGTCCTGTTTCTTCTGGATTGAATATAAGATCTCAAAGAGATATCTGCACACAAACATATACATAGCATTATTCACAGTAGACTTGAGGTGAAACCAATCTAAATGTCCATTAATAGATGTATGAATGGAAGAAATGTGGTATGTGGTACGTTGAAAATTTAGAAATTCAATCTTGGAAAAGAAATCTTCTCATAAGATTCATACATACCTATGAATATAGAGAACATTATTAGAAGCCACTCAAATCATACATTATTACACTTATATGCAGTATCTAACATAGCCAAATAATTATAAATAGAAAGCAGAATGCCAGTTTCTAGGGGCTCATGTGGGGAGGGGAGTTGTTCAGTGTAAACAGAACTTCAATTGTGCAAGATGACAAAATGCTAGAGATCTGATGGAAAAAATTGTGTACAAAGTTAACACTACTGTATAAACATAGTCAAGAGTGTAGCTTTAATATTATGTGTTTTACAAAAACAGAAGGAAGACAGCAACTCACTGCAAATTTAGTCCAGAAGTTTCTTAGTGATAACTGGCAGAAGCTGGACCTGAAGAATATTTTTGGATTGCTGCTGCTCATGGAAGTTGGGAAAGGAGTGAAAGGCAGACAATATCCATCTCTTCTAGAATTAGGAGCTCCAAACTCCAGCATCTGAACCTAGAAAGACAAGAGAGGAAGTGAAGAAAGACAAATGGGGGAAGCAAGTTAAACCAAGTATGAGTTTGCTTAGCCTCTGGACTAGGCTGGTTTCTTCTTAATCTGATGGAGAACAAATTAAACAGTTCTCATGAGCAAACCTCTGCTGTAGCTTGAATATAGGTGTCATGTCCTCTTTTATTCTCATTCAGTAAATTCTCCAGCCAGCAGATTCTTCTTCTGCAATTTGTTTACTTTTTCTCACCTCTTTTATTTCTCTCCAACCATCCTAATTCAAGCTCTTACCATGTTCTTCTCTCCCATTTTCTAATTTTCTCATTAAATTCTAAACGATTAACCAGATCACCAGTTCTAATCCCAAGGACAGCTTCACTGGCTCTGTAGAATCATTAAGTCCTTTTCTATGTTCTAGTTTGTCTTAAAATCATTTTTTCACTGCACTTTGTATTGTTGGGGAAGAGGGTCCATGTCAAGTAGTTAAAAACTTCTATAGAGACATATCCAGTGGGCATTTGCCTGTAGAAATTATTTTAAAATTTTCCTGAGATTGGATTCAGCTCAGAAATACTTATTTGAAAAAGCAAATATCAATTATCACACAATTTAGAATATTTCTTCTTTAATGCAGCCATCATAATATTAGCAAGTTTACCAAATATCCAATGAAGGACTGGTAACCTCAGCCTTCATATAATCCCCCACTCTCTACCATGGTATGTTGGGTTCCATTTATAACTGCAACTTTATATTATTTCTCAAATGTGCATATCAATATATATGTAAACATATGTATATATACCAGATAGTTAAGTGGCAAAAAATTTACTATATCTCATTTTAGAGAAAGTAGTTTTACCATTTTACCATGAGGAATCATGCTTATGGGACTGAAGACTAATTTTATGTTTTAAAATTAGATTTCTACAACTATTGTTACAATATTATCAGATAAAAACTGTTGCCAGATGTAAGTTTTATCAAGAGTTTGATAATGAAATTACTACAAGGAAACCCAATATTTTGTAAAAATTAATATGTACTAATAAATATAAATATAAAAAACCAAAATAAGATAAAATGACTAATAGACAAGTAAATATATCATTTTTTCATATATTAGTACATATTTATAATATTTACTAATAAATATAAATATTAAAAAACAAAATAATATAAAATGAATAATAGACCAGTAAATATATCATTGTTTTCATATAAGCAATGTGGATTCATGGAGTTAAATGACTTCAACCATACTTTCCATATTTCATTTATCTTTGCAGCCTTAGGACCTATGGAACTTGATATAAAGAATTCAGTCAAAAGGGATTTGATGAGCTGAATTACTCATTATTTTCTCTCTTATGCTACTGAGTAGTAGAAGATTTCACTTTCAATTGCTTACTAATTGAAATATTTTAGTAGTCAGGATGTCAATGAACAGATTAGTTGGAAAAAAAAAAAGAATTAGAATCAAGTGTCCCAAGGCAGGCCAAATCTACCCAGACAAAGATTTCTACATAGATGGAAAGAATTTACATGGACACCACTACCTTACTATAGCACTAGTGAGAATTGCATTTGGGGCTATCTCCATTCCTTACTGTAGCTTTGACCATAGGACAGAGGCTGTAGTAACTTCATAGAGAGAGATTCAGAGAAATAAAGGCGACACCCTACCTAAGGCAAGAATAATGCTTACAAATAAACATGACATTTACAGCTTTCTCAGTTTCTCTCCCACCGCAGTGATTCTTTTTAGCCTTGCAACTAAAGTGTGTTCCCTAGGACGTCACTAGTACCTGTGAGCTTGCTAGAACTATGGAATCGCAGGTGTTACCCAAGGGCTAGCAAATCAGTCTACCATTCAGAGGTGTTTTAAGTAAGGAAAACATCATGCTTGACTTTTTATAAGGTACATTGTTATCACAATAGTGTACTAAATAATGAGGACAATTAAGGGTTAAATCATTTTTCATGAACTACTGAAACAAGACATTGCTGTCTAAATATGTCAGTACTAGTAACATAGCAGAGGATTTTATTCCTACATTAGTTCATATTTGACTCCATTATGAACACTGCAAAGAACTGGGAAATTTGATGTTAGGTGGTTGCTCATTTGCAAAATAGTTCCTCCGGGAAGAGTTCAACTTTCAACACACAGTAATGCATAAAGTTCTCCATGTGCATGTTCAAGGTGCATAAAAGAACACACCTGAGTCAGCACAGCAGAGCTATTACTTTCTCATAATCTTAAAAATCTAGGAAACATCATCGCCAATATTGAGTAAAAGTACGAGCACACCCAGCTTCCCACTAAGCACTCAGTACTGATGGCTCGGATGGGGAAAGGTCAAACGAACCCAAGAAATTAATTGCAGTCCTGTTTAGTTCCGTTTTAGCAGAAAAAAAAAAAGTTGTGTCCATCCAAGCTTAGGTTTTCAGAGTTGATTCATCTTCCATGTTTTGGGAAATACAAGCAGTACTGCAGGCTTTGAACACTTTCACTTAAACCCTGACAGAAGCTACTATAGAAACTTGACCCCAAACATTGCTCCCTGCAAAGCTCTGTTGGCACATGTAGAGCACAGAAGGTCACGACGATGTCTGAGCAGCCCCCATATTCCAGATCAAGCTGCAATTGGGGAACCCTCCGACAACAGCCTTCCACGTAACCTACATGAATGCCCCATGATAAAGGGATGCTAAGGACAGCTATGGTCAAGTCTCCTTGAAAGTGACTCAGAATGGGTACAGTGATAAAAAATTAGGGAAGCCTTGCATCCAATAGGACACAGGATAATAAAATAGACTAGAGAGGTTTCCAAGACACTAGTCTTTCTGGGTTTTGTCGTGTAAGAATTCATCAGAGGTACGGTTCTGGGCCAGAAGAGGATGATCTTTGCGAGTGTTTGAAATTGTGTGCTTAGTGAAATAATAAAATATTATTCTTTGGGCCTCAGAACCTTCACTTTCCTTGTGATTCCTCATCATGGTCACCGAAGAGCTGCAGTTATTCATTATGAATTATGTGTACACATTTAGGCAAGGCAGTATCTGTTCTGTCTTCCCTATCAGACATCACAAGGTTAATGTGGAAAATGCCATCCGAGTATTAATCGTGTTTGAAAACTGCTGCTGAGCAGAAGAGGATTGAGTGGACTAGGAGTGGCTAAGAAAATGTATTTCCATGCTGGAAAACATGCATGGAAAATTGACTGACTGAGACACATACCCTTGCAACATTGGACAAAAACAGGTGACAACCTTCCTCCTTTCTAGTACGCAATCAGTATTCTTAGTACTTGTGCCACATTCCAACAGCACATGTTATTGTGCCACAGATATTTTAACCATCTGTGGTCTTGGAGCTCTTCTCTAAACACAGATGTCTTCAGGGGAATAGCTTTTGGACTTTGCCACAAAAAAAGGAGAGGTAGGCTGCTATAAAAAGCAAGGGCCACTTTTATATCACACATGGAAGGCTTGTGTTTAGTTGTGTCGTTAGTGATATTGTCAGAAGATGTTCTACAAAAGTAAGTCCTGACAACCGAATTTTAGTTTCTTTGATGTGTCAAAGTACTTTGTTTAATTTTTACCATTTTAAATGAAAAGTTTTTCACATATTTTAGTATCTACTTGCATGTGCAAAAACTGTACTATTCTTTGTTTCCTGTAACTAAATGCACCCTAGCTGACGAGCCAGCGTTTCTTCACCTTGGCCAGTTAAAAGCAACTCAGCCCCCGCAGGATAAAATTCTGTCTCTTCTGAGAGTTGCTCAGTCTGTTCTGGGCTTGTTCCTCTCATGTCCCTCCTTTCCCTCCTCCCAGGGTGCCTGCGGGCTCCAGAGGAGAGTGCAGCAGAGAAGCACGTGCTGTGACCTGTACTCGTTCCCCTTCCTTTTTCAAAATTATTTTTAATTGGCAGTAATAAATGCATGTATTCATGAAGTACCATGTGATAGACAGATATGGGTAGACATTATGGAATGATTGTATGAACTTAATTTCCACATCTACCACCTCACAGCCTTACCTGACTGTCTTTTCTAGAGTTACCTTTAGGGTTTTCAGCCCAAGCTGTGGCAGTCAGGACCACATACATTGTCTCCTAATGTGATGACTAAGCTAGTTCTGCGGACTCACCTCAGCCACTGCAAGGGAGTGCTTGGGAGGTGGGGGGAAGTGGAGGAGTGGTCACGGAAACATCTCTGATGAATTCTTACACGACAAAACCCAGAAAGACTAGTGTCTTGGAAACCTCTCTAGTCTATTTTATTATCCTGTGTCCTATTGGACGCAAGGCTTCCCTAAGAGTCTCACAGCATTCCTACGTCACACACTGCAACAAAGACACTGCTCTCAAATCGCTTAAATTTATCTGGGTTTTAAACACAATTCCTCCCACCAAGATGGCAGCAGGGTTTGGACTCTTCTCAGAGACTTAGGTAATATCTAAATTCATGGGCTCCTCCAATTTGCTTACCCTCTGTGACTTGGAAAACAGCATTGGCACTGGCCTCACCAGACATCCTTTCCATTCTGGGGGCTCTTGTCCAAATATTAGACCCTAAATCTTCCAAACTTCTGGCCTTACTCTTTGAATACAAGCTTTTGGAATTTATGCAACTATTTTTTGGACCTGAGTAACTAGCTCTTTCAGTTGAAAACTATAGCTTCAAAGTCCTTTATCTCTGCTATAGATACGCAAAAGTATGTACAAGAACTCAAAACCAAGAATGACTCCTTTCCTTCTTTACCATCTGTACCCTGCATAGCACAGCAATGTGGATAACAGTCACCAGTTTCAATGATAACAAGAAGCAAACAGCCAGAAGGAATTGGAAAAGTACAATTTCATACCAAAGTAGACACTGCTATACATGACCACTTCTTCAACATAATATTCTGAACATAATTGTACATTTTCTGGGTAGTATATCACCTTTTGTTGGCCTGTTAGTTTCTTTGCCTCTGCCTCCCATGTCAGACTGTCATCCACTGCACTAGTTTGATGGTCACCTCCAGCCATTTCTTCCTTGCCACCTTTCCAGTTTTTAGTTCCTTGCCTGCCATGAGCTAGGAAACCAGATGACCAAGCTTGCTGAAAACTATGTTTTAAAAAACAAAAAAGTTAATAAAGCCCTAAGAGCTAAGTGCAAGCCTCGGCAACCATTATGTCAACCTTAAAGGATGTTTTTTCTTATTTCTAAGTTTTGCCTGAGCTCCCAGAGTAAAGATTGTCAGAAATTCCAACTCTGAATAAGCAGGTCATTATTGTCATTTAAAGTATAGTATGTATTGTTCTCCTTCACAAAAATGACACAATAAAGCCTTATAATTTATACCATGAGCATCATGTTTGAACTTAAAATGGGAGTCAAAGCGCAGGAGGTTATTTTCTGACATCTCTCCAAAAGGCAAGCACTCCATTAGGAAGCAATGGGTTTCTCTTTCTTTGTGTTTTCATTGACTAAAGTGTGTTTCCACTTTTGTTCCCCAAGAGGACACAGACTTCAGTTATTCAGAGTTCAGAGTTTTGACCCAGCTGCCACTACAAAGGATTCAACCATACATCTTAAACTGTGAGTGATCAGTACAGATATTGAGCTCTAAAACCAAGATATTTCCTTATAATTGCTTCAAAATGCCCCATATTAGAAACAAAGTCAAAGATTAAAAATCATGTAAGGCACATAGGTCAAATCTTTCAGAAATTCTTACTCATCAAAATAAAACCATTATATAGCAATTAGGTTTGCTCAGCATCCTGACCTCTTGAAGGAAACAACTTTCTGATTTCAAAGCTGACATCTCTTAGCTTCAAGGTTGCTCAGTTTTTCTCAAATATAAATAGAAAAATGTTACTGATGAATAGGTACCAAGGCACAGCAACATAAATCCAAGGCCACTGTTTCATGAAACCTCAGGAGCCTTTTAGAGGATTCACTCTTTCTGGTTTCAATAGTGAAAGACACTCAGTATGAGTTCTCTGGAATGATGGTCCTCCATCTACATGGTATTCGTTATATTTGTTTCTCTTTTTCTCCATCTCTCACTTGCTAATAGGAAGAATGTATTACAATCACAGGTAAGATGTCCAAACTTACTCTTGTTCTGTAAATAAATACCTCGTTCCCTCCAGGCTTTATCCCCTCCTGCACAATGCAGCAGCCACGTTTTGCCACCTGCTCCTAGCAGCAGTTCCACAGCTGATCTCTGTGCCTCTTGGTTTCATAGATTTTTTTGTCTCTTATGTTGAACATTCGGTGTAAGTCTTTAAGTTCACTGCATAGCCAACAAATCTCCAGTGAATTCATTCACAACTTTAGAAAACATTTATTTGTGCACTAAGTACTAAATGAATAAATTAACACAGTTCTTTTTGGCCCTGGTTATCCATTACTGCATAAAAATTTTACCTAAAACTTAGCAGCTTAAAAATACACATATCATTATCTCAGAGTGTCTATGGACTATTCCAGGAGTCCAAGCACTGTTCTCACAGGCTATATAATCCAATGAGGGATTCAGTTAAATTCTCAGTTACGTTATGTCATGATGAGCAGTATCTACACATTAGACCTGCACAGAGCGGAGGATGATATGAGTAGGTCTGAGGTGCTGGCTGCACTGGGAAGCTCCAGGTTGAGGGATGCAGCTGGGGACTGTGATAGTACCTTGAGAGGGCAAAAGACAGCCTTCTCTGGTGACACCATGCTCCAACTGAAAAGTCTGCGAATTCTAAATCTGAACCAGGCTTTCTGTGTTCTTATCAATGTATATTTATCAGCTAAAAATATGCTATGTAAGGCATGGTCTGTATTCTCACATCAAGCATCTCAAACTCTCAGGACTGACCTGGTGATGACACTTTGAAAAACACAATTCAGATAAAAGGGTCCATGTTAGAGTAGCTTAATTCTAAATGAGGGTTTCCTCAGAGGGCTTGGAAGGAGTGTTGGGAAGTGGCAGCCATGAGAAGGAGCCCTTCAGAGGGGAGGAAGGGAAATTTGATGGGTGAACTAAGGGCCAATCTGGAACATCCAGCCAGCTGAGTCAGCGTGGCTCTGCATGCAGAAGGCCCACTTGAGGACTGTCACCAACTGCATAAAAGGAGAACTAGAGGGGAAGATGCTGCAGTATTGATTCTCCTAGAGAAGCTTGTCACACTGATTCTTCTAATATGAACTCAGTCATTCTCATCATCTGAGGAACTTGGGTCTTCCCTATTGCTGAGAATGGTTGTGATTCTTTCTCTTTGGGGGAGCTCTGGTTTTTCCCTTGAGAGTTTCTTCCTGGATCCAGTGCAGATCCCTCAGCCTGTTGGCACAGATTCTTCAGCCTGCTGGGCAGACTTTCTAGCTTCCACCACCAGCCTTTGGGGCTGCCCAGTGCAGATCTTTGATACAGACTTACATGAGACACTGTCATGGGTTCCAGGTCTTCAGCTGGATTCTTTGGGTCTATAGCACATAGACAGATCTTCTGCACTTCTCTGCATTTGATATAAAGTATGTGTCCTGTATTAAATCTTTTCTCTTGCAAAACTTGTGTTGTAGTCAGGGGGTGTGCAGAGAACTATTAGAATCAGGATACAGAATTTATTTTATGATGGTCATCCAGAGTTAAACATAGAAAGTGCAGGAAATCTGTCCACAACACTAAAGACTCAGCATATTCAGCCAAGGGCCTGGATCCCCCAGCAATGTCCTACATGAGTCCAGATGAAAACCTAGTGCCCAATGACAATGCATCCCACAAGTCCAGCTGGAGGGCTAGAGCCCATGAGAAGGATTCATGCCAGTCTGTTTTACAGATCTACACTGGGAGGGCCCAAAGGTCAGTGGTGGAAGCTAGAAAGTCTGTGCCAGCGGGGTGAAGGAGCTGTGCTGCTGGACTGAGGGTTCTACACTGCAGCTGAGATGTCACACTCATAATAAAGACCAGGTCTGCCCTGAAAAGCACCACAGCCATCCTCAGCGACACAGAGGTCCTGAGCTCCTCCAACAATAAGCACAGTCGAGTAGATGCCAGAAAGCCAGCATGAAGAATTTCTCCTGGAGATTAAACAGCACACATCTTCCCCTCCAGAGTCAGAAATCCATGCTCGATGTAAGAACCAGAGCTCCCCCAAAGTGAACCACAGCCACTCTCACCAATAAAGTCCCAAGCTCCTCTGGTGACAATGGTGGAACTCACACTGGGGAAGCTAGTCATGACGGGCTCCTCCAGGAGAACCAACGGTTCAGAATGGCAACACAGAGAAACCCACAATACTTCATTCGTGTTCTCCACATCTCTATTTATGCTGGCAACTTTCCCCAGGTGGAACACCTATGCTCGGCACCATGCTGATTTAATTCAGGTGGTGTTAAGTTGACCACCAATTTTTAACCCATAACACTTTGTCTACAAGAGAAAAATAAGCACAGCACAGATTATCTGCACTGAAGCCCATCACCATGTTTACAGGACCAAAGTTACCACTCTCAGTCAAGGATTGAGACCCACAGGGGTAGTCAAAAGATGGACCCCTAATGTAGGACTCATGCAAAGAACAACTTCAGCTTGATGACTTCCCAGTGGCCTTCCTACACTTCTCTTAGAGCTATTCTATAATGTAATATGCTTCTACCCAATCCTCCCTCCTTCCTTCCATGTCTTTCAGTAGGGCTCAGATGTGCACTGTTGTTTAGCAATTTCCCATCATCTTGACCAGCTGCCTCCCAGTTTTCATAGGCATTTTCTCTAATAAATTCATTGCATACTGAACTCAATCTTGGCACTGATTTGTCATAGTAACTGGACCAACACTGGGGAAAGCAAGCCTTCCTAGAATAACCTCACTGGAACCAATTTATTGAAATAAAACATGATTGAAATTTTTCTAGAAAGGAATCCTTGCTAAACTGGAGAGTTTATTAGATGTATCATCATTTAAACCCTGTGGATATACTTTGCTGTCATTGATTTCCCCCTTGAAAACAATTCCTGCAGACTATGCTTTGTTATTCAAAACTCAAAATATATGTACATATGTATATATATATATATATATATATATATATATATATGAGAAAAATTTTGGCTAACAGGTATTTATAATGATAGTATTTACACAGGACAGAAAAAAACCAACATTTATGGCACAGAGAAGAGCTGGATTAAAGTATCAGATTAAAACATAGGAATGTTATGACAAATTAGCATACAGCCATTAAGCATATCAACTCACAGAGCAATATATGGCAGTATGGTCATGTACCACTTAATAAGAGGACACAATCTGAGTCACTGGTGACTTTATTATTGTGCAAACATGGTCAAGTAGACTAACATAAACCTAGATGATAAAGGGTAGTGGTGGAAAATCTATGACACATGGGCCCCAGCCAGCTAACTGTTACCATTGAAAGCTCTAAAAAGTTCACCATCATGGATATAGGTCAATTTCCAGACATGATCACTCGATATAACCAAGATACATGGTAAACAGGAGATGTGCAAGATTGCTGCATGTGCAACACAACATACCATTTTATAGTAAACTTTTTCTAAGTAAAAGGAACACATACCAAAACAATGGTTCAAAGTACAGTATAGTAAATACACACCCCAGTAGCATAGTCACTTATTACCATTATCAAGAATTTTGTACTGTTCCTCACTGTATTTGCCACATTTTTAAACACCTGAGAGCACAGCAGACTGCAGAACCTCAGTATCAGTACAAAAATGAGCATAATGCATGGTGTTAGATGTCATGATAGCTACTACAGCAGTATGACAACAATTCATTTACACTCTGACGGACCACTAGCATATATCTCATTGCTTATTGACTGAAGCACTCTTACACAGAGCACAAGTGTGTCTTAAGAGGGGCAGGAATAGAGGATTTGGTGGGAGCCTATTAGCTTGGTTTGTTTTCATTTCCTAATTTATTTTCAATGAATGTATATCACATCTATAAGAAAGAAAAATGAGATATAGAACTGCTGTGTGGTCTTATGGCACCAGAAGAAAGGGAAAACGACTAGAATAGCCACTGGTGAGGTCTGTAAGAAGGAGCGGTGGCAGAAAATGTCATCAATGCAGTGTAGAGGTTCATAGAATCCACAGGAGGAGCAAAAGTACACATCAATGACCTAATTGAAAACTGAGAAATTAAAATCCAAGGACCAATGAGATCATCGTTAAGCATATAAAGGATACTGGTTACTTAGCTTTATGCTATTCATCTAGCGTCAGGAGGAGATGATGGATGGGGGAGGGAGGAACTCTTAAGAAAAAATGTGACATCACACTGTCTTACAGGAACCAGCATAGGACTGGGATTCTCATCATGTTTATACACAGGGCTGTGCTAGACATAATACCATCTGTTACTGCAGTTTAGTCCCTGGCCTAGCGGGACTAGAGAAATGTGGAAACTCAGTCGTACAAATACCAACATGCTACTTCCTACTCAAAAGATGTTCTGATTCTCTGAGTCGTATCATCCACAAATGAGCAAATGTCATTGTCTGTTTGTTCTCAGATCTATTCCCAAACTTTTTGCAATTACAGCCAAGGCTTGTGCAGGCACTAACTTTGGGATCTGTTGAAAAGCAGAAGGAAAGAAAAAGGTGGGGCTTTTCTCCCCTTCTGCTTTGAAGGCACTGCTTAAGATGGCCACATCTCCATAGCTCAGATCCTACAGAAAGAGCTCCATCTCGGCTGTACCTCCCTTACTTTTAGCTCCCTCCAGATAACCATTTGTACTTCTGGTTCTAAGGCCATTTGCAGCTTCCTGCTGGTGCTGAGTTACTCTGCTGTCCCTTATTACATCCCAGTCGGTCACCATTGCACCAAACAGCTTAGTACTGGGGTCCCTCAGGCCAAAGTATCTAGAGTGGTTTCTACTTTTGTGAACCAACCACAGCTGGCTAGGAATCTATGTTATATCACTGTACTTCCAGGAATTACATCATTATTTCAAAGCCAACCATTCTATTAGGGCAAATAATGAATAACTGTGAATTTCCAGCAACTAACAAGGAAGCAAGGGCATCTTAAACTCAACCAGTTCAAAGGTTGTTCCTTCTTTTGTCTAAAATGGAAGCTAGTAGTATGAATAATAAGAATAACAGGTATCAACTACCACTTGAAGTCATTCAGCGTTGAATTGCTAAATCTGGTTTTAGTCCACTTGAAGGTACAAAGAGATCTCAAACTTTGAAACATTTTTCCTTTCAGCTCTTCTGTCATGCTGACAGAAGGGAGTGCTGGCCTGCAGTGATGGTTTACCCCACCATTCCAGCTACTTGGGGAGCCTGAGGAAGGACTGAAGATTTGAGGCCAGCTTGGGCAACTTGGCAAAACCCTGTCTCAAAAAGCAAAATTACAAAAAGACCAGTGATGTAGCTTAGCAGAAGAGTGCTTACCTAGCACACAATAGGCCAGCAGCTGAAACACTAACTCTTCCAGGTCCACTAGATGCCTTTTGCTTGAGACTGAGACAGATTTTTCAGTTTTGACTCTAAGCTTGGTGTTTTCTAGGTTTCTGGTATTTTATGGAGTCTCTCCCTCTTTCCCGCTCCACAGTCTCAACCAGTTTCATACAAGACTGTGCCTACTACCCTGCCATCCTTCATGTCACATGTAGCCACTGTCGTCATCTTAGAAACATATCCCAGAGCCAAGTCAGGAAAAGGCATGCTGAGGGAGACCAAAGAGGTTCAAATCCTGGCTCCTCACATACACCCAGAAAATTATTCCATCTCATCACAGTTTCTCCTAATGTAAAATGAAGATAGCAGCAATAACCTCATACAACCATAAGAAGAATTAGATGACTTTATTCAAGTAAATCTTTAAGAATAAAATTGATTTGAGAGAAGTCACTCAGTAACCTCTGTGGGTGGGGGAAAAAACTTTAAATATTCTAAGAATGGTAAAACTCCTCAGTAATCTTAAAAACTCTGGCACCTAAAACAAAAACTACATTCATTTTTAATATTCTACTGAGATGCTTCACAGAGATTTGAGCAAGTGACTATATATTTTATAGAACTGCATTACATAGTTGGATTTGTAAAAAAAAAAAAATTGTTTATTTCAGTGGGACCGTGATTCTACATCTGTATTTGAAGATGTAATTAAAATA
Source organism: Hydrochoerus hydrochaeris (assembly GCA_004027455.1). Taxonomy (NCBI): domain Eukaryota; kingdom Metazoa; phylum Chordata; class Mammalia; order Rodentia; family Hydrochaeridae; genus Hydrochoerus; species Hydrochoerus hydrochaeris. The sequence continues at coordinate 409,740 of PVLA01000641.1, forward strand.
TGCTACATTTAGAAAAATTATAGTCTTATCACTTAGACTTTCAAGGATCTTTTTGTAGAAAAATTGTCTTTGAGGTAGATGCATCTCTAGATTCCTTGTTAAATGTCAAAAGTGTGTTGAAATTATATTATTGTAAGACAGAATGGATAATGTTAAATATACTTGCTTGTTGAAGTACTTGTCTAATCCATCTCAATAACATTTTTAAAGCTTAAGATAAAAATTAGTAATTTATTGTAAGTCTGTGTCAGAGAATTTAGATAATTTAGAGCTGGTGTAACATTCTGTTAAAGGTTAAATTCCCACTGTTCTTTTTTTAGTTATAATCACAGCCTAGCAAATTGTAATGTTTAAAACCAAATCCTTTACATTCCTAAAATATTAAATTTTGTTTCTTGAAATGTAGCATTCAGAATTTCACTTTTCCTAAAACACATTTTCTGATGAATGAAAGCATTTAGTAAGCATTACAGGCACAAATTAAACAGATCCTTGCACACGGTCACTTCCTGGAATAGGAAAGTCTCACTTAGAAGCTTTGGAAGTTTGCTCTGGATAAGCATTCAGTTTAACCACTTTCCAACTTGTCAATGTTTCATGCATTTAAAAAGGAAACCAGGGCCATAAAGAGGCCAGATATTCTCTTTCATGGCTCTAACCACCATTCATTCATATTTTCCTTTAGAACAATTATAATTGCAATTATAATTACTATTTTTATGTGCATTTTTGGATGCACATTATAGCTTTAAGACTGCCAGAGTGAGTCATTAGAAAAAATAAAATACTTAAATAATTTTGATATTTTTGTTACCTTTTCTGAAAGACAGTGTGAGAGAGTGTTTTGGTGTCTAATTTCAAAACATGGGCAATCCCTTCCTACCTGTGTGACCCTGAATAAATTACTCAGTGTCTCTGAGTCCCAACTCCCTCATCTACCAAAGTAGAGCAGTGTGGGCAGAATTATAGGAAATATGGTTTAGAAAACTTTTGAAAGAATGTCTGGTTCTTTAAAATTTGTTTCTCTTCTGATTCCTTTCATAAAACAATTAACTTGAAATGCGAAGCTTTGTAAAAATTTCATATCTGTATATGAACAAGTGAATATGTTTCCAATCTTAGAAATATTTGCATATAAATTTGGTTATCTTCTCTTTACAGTCATCGCATTTTACCCATATGATTGTTACTCAAGGAAAATAAAACATTCTGTGATAATGTCATCTAATACAACTCCATCTACTATAATTGTGTCTAGCAGAATGAAACTATAGGTTAATCTGCTTGGAGTAGTTCTAAGTGTAAGTACCTATCCAAAGTTATAAACACTTTTTTATGTCCCAAAGAGAGAGATAAATATGTAAAATAATATACAAAATACAAATCTGTCACAAAGAAGAGTAGTTTTTTTTTAGTCCAATTACCATATTTGAAAAATCATGGAAAGCTTTCATCACCTTATTGTTTTCCCCATAGTTTAACTTAAGTTCAGGTTGATTACCAAGCCAGAGGGCTGTCAAAATCTACAGAAGCCATGTCTAAAATTACTGAGAACTCCAAGTCCCTGTAAAATGTACCCTTTTTACCTCTTACCTCTTTCCCAAGTCATAGGAAAAACTCCCTGCATTCACATATGATTTAGAATCTGTCTTACTTGTATAGAAGACCCTCGATCTTTCCAGAAAAGCTCACATGAAGGTTGGAGTTGAAACAACCATTGATTGAGTGCTCAGAAGTTTCAATATTTCTTAGTTGGCTTTGAGAGGCTTTTTTGACAGTTGAATGACACAGACTTGGGTCTAATCACTGGATTACTTTATGTATTAAAATGAGTTCCTGTTGCTCTAGGAACATAACTGCAAGTTTGACAAATGCTATGAGTGGGTAAAAAATAAGAAATCTTCCCAAAAAATGATATTTCAGGTTTCTTTTTTAAAATGAAAATATAGTCACCAAACTCACCAAGTTGAAAAGGGTTATTTTAAGGTTCTAATTAAAGGAAAAAACATGGTAACAACTTATGAAAACATGAAGAAAACGCCACACTATGAGAATACATATTACACAGATACCCTGTTTAGGGGTGCCAAATGATGCTTCATTAGTACTATTACTTTAAAGAGAGTAAAACCTAATAAAATAAAACAGAGTAAAGCCAATCAAAACAAAACAGTGAAAGTAGTACAGAACTTCAAAACAGTATAACAGGAAATCAATAATGGCTAACATAATACATCTTGTTATTTCACAATAGTTGTTCATACCATCAGATGCAGTAAAATCAAATAAAACAGAAGAAAACCAATAAAAAAGAATGTTAAATAAAACAAAAAGATTAATCAGAATAAAACTAAACAATGAAAACAATATTGAATTCCAAAAACAAGACAGAAGAGAAATCCCCCATAGTTGCTATTTTGCAGTTCTGTTTTCCTTCTAATAGATGCTTGGACTACTGGCCTTAGGCCTGCAAAATCAATCAAACAATACAAGCATTTAGTTGTTCTCACATGTCAGTTGCTGTCATCTCAGCTTGTCCTCGAACCAGCCAGTTGCTTGGGGTAGGGAGTGCTTTTTGATTCTCAGCGCATGCTCCAGTCAGCTCACAGCAGAGGTGAACTGGCTTCTCTCTTCCTGGGCCCTGCCTGACTTGTGCAGCTTACAAGAAGGGCAGACTGGTTTCTTGTTGTACTCCTCCCAGACCCAACTTAGCTTCTGCTGACTCACAGGAGAGGTAGGTTGGCTTCTCTCTTCCTGGGACCCACATGAAAAGAGAAGCCAGTCCACCCTTCCCATAAATTGCAAAAGCCATGCAGGGTCCAGGAGGAGAGAAGCCAGTTTGCCTTTCCTGTAAGTGCTACTTTTTAAATTAAAATATCTGTCTGTCCATTCTCCCCGAAAGGTTGGTGGGGAACACGCTGTTATTGAATGTGTTTTCCATATCCTCAGAGCACTTACAAACACTGTTCCCAGTGAGAGCTACCCAGCAAAGTGACTTCATGTCCTCAGTCAGTGAGAGCTAAGATACCACCACCCATCATCTCTCAGCCAATGCGCTTCTGTTGAATAAACCTTGGGCTGAGTGCACTCTGCAAAATAAATTTACATTTCTGTGACCTGTCTTTCTGTGATTAACACTGGATGCTGACAAATAGCTTTAACCCATTTGGACTCTCAAGAGATGACCCACCTTAAGAAGATGCAGTAAGGCACAGGGCTGCAGTCTCTGGCATTTAGGGTCTATGTCATCTTCTTCTCTCCCTCAGTTCTTAGGAAGCAAAGATGCCACAGACACTGAAACACCAGGGACTGCAGCTCTGTACTTTAAAGAGAATGGTCTGCAAAACAGGGTTAAAAAAAAATCATGCGACCACGCAAAGCACTTAGTACACATCTTTGAGATCCAAGATAACTGACCAATTAACTATAAAAATGTCAAGTGCCAAAAATTACAAACAGAGGTATGGCATGAGGATAGCTGGCTTTGAAAGAACTATAGTAGTGAAGAGCAGCTGCCAAGTGATGCTGGAAAGACACTTCAGCTCTGATTTGTTAAGCACAAAATCAACTCTAAATGAGGTATTCTCATGGCCCATTGAGGTGAAGCATAGGGTGTGCTGGGAGACACAACAGGAAGCAGGTTAGAAGACTGAGCTAAGTCTTCAGCATGAACTGTCTCATGCTCCCGGTGAGACAACTTGAACATAATCTTTAGGACAGGTGATTAGAAAGGTCAATATTTTGCATCATTGTAATGACAGAAAAAGTATTTGTGCTTCAGAAACAAAATTGGTAATGGAGCACCATCTCCTCTTTAGAATGACATTCTCTAGGAAATAAATTAAGAGACTCATCCTGCCACAAAATGCTAGATTAAGAAAAAATAAATAGTAAGCAAGAACACAAACTCTTCACCCAGCTTGGTTAATCTCAGGAAAGTATCATCAGGTAAAATCAAACCAAGTCTGGCTCTATCTGCCACCTGGCCCATCCCCTCCCCATCCATCTCCCCATCTAGGTCTGTTCTCCATCTTCTTTTAATGGATTCAACAACTGCAATGAAAATAGAGATGGATGCCAATGAATGGAACACTTAAAATGTCAGGTCCCATGTAAAGGTCACTCAGCAGGGATATATCTTACCCCAGCATGCCCCACCAAGTTTGGCAGAGGAAGTGAAAAGGTTGCCAATGAATGTTAGACAATCTTACTAGAAAGAAAGACTCTTTTATCTCTTTTAGCCAGACGATCACAGGAAACTGAAGGTCGGGCCTTTCAATAGAAGATGAAGGTCCACTTCATCTTGAGTTTCAAACATAGCAGATCATAGTATCACAACAGGAACACAGAAATATCAGAACAAAGCAAACCATTGTGGTTCCCATAGGGAATTTTCCAAGCATAATTGCTAGTTTCATACTCCTTGAGGTTTTAAAATGCTCGCTCATATTTTCATGGGGCATTTTCCTTTGAAATTACAACCTCTCGTTCTTTATCACTTAAGCACAGAACTGCTTAACACATTTATGCAGCCAAAACAGTGGCATTTGGAAAAATATCCTGTTAGTGTTACAGATAAAATCAGTTGAACTTTCTGCAGTAATAGAGATCAGCCATCATGATTATGGCACTGTGCTGTAAAGATGACACCACTTATGAGATTTTGTTACAGCACATGCCCTCAAAAAGGGCTCCATGTCATCCATTTGCAACATCCTTGCAGGAAGAGTGATTCACTGGTACTCTGAATGTGACTGCTGCACTAACCATAGCAGCAAGAATGCCTACGCAGAAGAGCCAGAGGATTTATCAGGCTTATCTAAGTCGAAGTCTTTAGGATCCACTGTCATTAGCTTGAGTAATGGCTTTAGTATCTATAAGTGAAAAGAATATGAATAATCACTTCAGAGAGTAAGGAAAGGTTAAGAAGAGATAGTGAGGATTACATTGCAATGAGGGAGTTATCCATAAGCTTCCACTTTACTGAACTAATACATAGTCAAGGGATAATTTTACAACTTTTTGCCATAAGAATTTGGGGAAAATTGTCACACAGGATGCATGATTGAAAATGAGACAATTTTCTGAATAATATTTGAAAATTAATAATCATTATGAGTATTTTGCTTTTCACCATTCTAAAGTTGATGATTTTCCATAAATTACAAGGACAAAAATAGAAAATTAATTTATAGACTTAGACCTTTGGAGCATAAACTAGCATAAAGAAGCTGAATGTGGGAACAAATTATTTACTTTACTGTAATATTCTTTATGGCAAATAGTTTCATTTGTCATGTGTGTCCTTATTATGAAACTGTAAACAAAAGTGTCAGCCAGCCCCTAGAAATTAACCGTACCTTATAAATAACAGTCATCTTGTAACAGAGAACTCTAAATCATATAAATGCAACATAGTTGCTATGAAGATGCTGATGTGCAACTGGCACTGAATTATTTTTTAAATGTGACCCATAAAGACTATATACAAAAGGCTCATAACAAAGTGTCATTGTAGGTCAGAATGTTTAATAGCCTCAGTGAATTTAGAATTAGCAAAGATAGCTGACCACATTGAAAGAATTCACAGTGATGGAAGATACAGAACGTGTTCCAACAATAACAAGAAAACCACTGAAACCCATTGGCAGTGAGAAGGCATGAATGTCAAACCTTCTCAAGCTGATGGAAGCAACTGGCCTCCAACTTTTTGTGCTGTTTTCAATTGGGTGAGATATTGAACCAGCTGACTCTCAACACCCAAAGTATTCTCTTTTTGAGAATTATTTCTTTTTCTAGAAAAAGAAACCTTTCCACACCCTTTCAGGACACAGTCTTTCCTTAGAGCAAATACGCAATTACTTCTGGTCTTGATCTTCATTCTTGGAACAAAATACACAGCAGTCACAAATTACAGGAGAAGAAGATTATTTGAGTTCATGATTTTTCTAGGTTTCAGCCTGTAGTCACTTGGATCCCCAGCAGAAAGGCATGGCAGATAGGCACAGTGGAGCAAGAGTTTGTCACATAAGCAAAGTATCTGGAAGCAGGCCACAATTCCTGAGAAACACTTCTCCTACCAGGGCCCATTCTTAAGCAAGTCGGCTCTGAACTCACCAGTAGACCAGTCTGCTGCTGAGCATGGCGCCCTCCTGATCTAGTCACCTTCCAAATACATGAGACTCTGGGGAGATACCCCAGATCGAAACCACAGTACTTTTAATAGTGTTGTGCTCTATTTCAGGTAACATATGCCCTTCGATTTTCTTGGCTCTATATTTATACACCCTCATAAAAATGACTGAATTTTCTTTAAAATAAGTTAGATTCTTTCATAATTATATCTACTTGCTGCTTTCAAACAATTCAGGTTCAAAAATTAACTTTTTACAAATCTGTGTTATCTCATCCTGAAATTCTCAGCTCTGGAAATTGTATACTGGCTCTAAATTCATGAAAATATAAGTTTATATTTAAGTCTTAGGTTGTATTCACTTAGGCTTGATGAAATTTCAGATAAAAATAAAGAAAGTAAAGACTTATTTTACAGTTAAAACAGTTCCTGATGGATGAAGCCAAATCCTGAGTATAACCAGAGTATTTTATGTTAGTATTATGAGTTATGTCAAGACCAGATTACATGATTCTTATGTTAAAATATCCTTGTTCATGGCAGTATCTACTGACAACTTACATGCAGATGATGAAATTCAGAAAATCCACATAATGCCTAATTAACTTGATGGGATTATCAAAATAATTGCAACTATATATTACAACAATGTATTTTTGAAATGCATCTTCAAACACTGGAAAGACATAACTATTTATATTTATTCCTTATGACATATATCAATTACGGTAAATGAAATTTGCTTTGATGAGACACATTTTTAGACTTAGTGATCTATATTTCTACACTCAGTCACAATGAAATAACCAGGACCAAACTTGCTGTCCTAACAATTACTACATTTAGAGCAAAATTACTCTCCCAACCACCAGCAAACTGGATTGGGTAACAGAAAGTGGAGAACCGCATTCCCTAAGAGAATAAAAAGAAAAAAGCTAAGCTTTACAATCACCAGGGCTGTTTTCCTAGCTCCACTTATTGGGTAGCAGTGTAAAGAAGCAGAGTTTAAGAAGAATATTGCAGTTTTGCTTAGTTAAGGAGACACAGAGAAGACATCAGAAATGATATGGGAGCTGGAATTGGGTCCATTTGAGACTTTGATCAAATGCATAGGTACACATAAGCCAAGTTCATAGGTCTTGGCAAAAGACACTTGCCAGGGAAAGGGCACATATTATGGAGTGCAACTTCCTAGAAATCAAGGAGGATTAAGATATGTCTGAGTTTTGACAAGTCAGATCATTTCTCAGAAATGTCAAAAGAACCACACACTAGAAGGGCTGAACTAGCACCAGAAGGTGGGTTACTCTGCAGGCTTTTAGAAAAACCCTACAAAGAAGTCTCGAGAGAGTAAAATGGAACCTCACGTAATCTGACTGCCTGGCTAAACAAAATGCAATGCCTAAAAAAAGAACAAAATGTCAATAATTAGCAATGAAACATAGTAGACAATATCCAACATCTAACAATTATCAAAAAAGTAAGAATTATTTATATCCAGGTGAACAGTTAGTCAATAGGAAAAAAAGATATAAACAATATAATATACTGGAACTTTAAAATCATACAGCTAGTGTTTTTTTAAAAACTTTAGCTAAAATATGAATGCAGCAAACAGAAAAATGGAATAGATATAAGTAGCCAAATACAACTTCTACAAAAATAAAAACCAGTCTCTAAAAACCAGCATATGGTGAAACGTTATAGAAGAAAAGATTAATGAACAGTGATTTTGAAGTAATAGCAACAGAAACTAAATGAAAGCATGTTAGGCACTAAAAAGTAATGAACAGTCTCAGAGATAGCTGATAAAATAGCTAACATCTAAAAAATCATAATTGGAGCCTAAAAAGGAGGGAAAATGGAAAAAATATGTCTGGAGGAATAGCAGAAGCAATGTTCTAAATTTGGTGCAAACTAAAGAACCATAGATCAGAGAAACTCAATGAACCTCACATAGACAAAATATGCAAAGAATACAAAACCCAAGCATGTCAAAATAAAATTTCTGAAATCATGTGAAATATCTTTAAGGCAACCAAAGATTAAAAGACACATTACAAACAGAAGAACAAAAATAAGACTTGTCATTGACTTTTCATCAAAGAAAAAAAAAAAAAAAACCGTGCCAGACAAAATTCAAAGAAACATCTTTCAAGTGATGAAAGAAAAGTACATAAGACTAGCATTATATAACCAGGGAAAATGTCCTCCCAAAATAGGTGTAAAGTAAGAAAATTTTCAGGCAAACAGAAGATGATTTTTATCATTTTAACTCAAAAAAAAACTGTAAAGGAAGTTCTTCAACTTGAAGAGCCATAAAATCAGATGGAAACTTGAATTAAAACAAATAAATGAAGCGCGACAGAAGTGGCAAATGTGAGTAAATATAAAAGAATGACTTTATTTTATTTTAAGATATAGACTGAATAAAGCACAAGTATTAACAATACAGCAGCAGAATAATGGCTTCTCCAAAGCTGTCCATTCCTGAATTCTCATAGCCCGTGAATGTTACAGTGTATAACAAAAGGGACTTTGAAGTTAACTATGAACCTTGAGATGGAAAGAGAATCCTGGATCGCCCACACTGGTACAATGTAACCATAAGAATCCACAAGAGTGGAAAGTCTCTCCATGCTGTGAGAGGGGAAACACAGTAACATAAGAAGTATCGGAAATTTTATATGAAGAACAAATGGGTCAGAACATGAAGAATACAACACTCTCTAGAAGCTTAACTTGGAAGTTACAGGTTGCAGTCAATAAAAGAATGGGGACTTGAATTCTACGATCTCGGGAAACTACATCTAAAAGGCAGGCTTTGCCGCCTCCAGCCGGCTCTGATTGAACAGTTTCTCCTCTGCCATGCCACCCTGTGTCGGAGCCAGCTAATGACTAAAACCTCTACAAAATAAAGCCAAAATAAGCCGTTCCTCCTTTAACTTGTAGGTACTGGGTATTTTGTCTCAGAAAAAAGAAAAATGACCAAGACAGGTACTTAGTCTGTTCTAGACACTATTGTATTACTAACCTGTATATTACTTCATTTAATGTCATGTATTAATGTTCTAAAAGATATAGTTAACTGAAAAAGTATTTGCAAATGTTAGCACAAAGAGGTTTCTGAAATTAATGAAACACAGATGTTGATAGATAGGTAGCAAAAATGACCTTAGCTGCTATAAAATACGCAGATGTTGAATAAATTACAATTAACATATTCTTAAAAGCATTTTTAAGCTCAGTCAAAAGTGCAATCTCTCAATACCAGAAAAAAGATTAAGTTAAAATCATGGATCTAGAATTCTGTTAACTCAGACAAAACCCAATACCTAGAACATATAGTTTGTGAAATAATAACTACTCCAGGACTAGGAGCTTAGGTTGACATCAACGAGGTGAGTTGTAACATGCAAGCATTGCATCAAGAAGCCATGACACCCACCTGGGCTTCCCCTATCGTGTAATATTAAGCAATCACCCACCAGGAACACTACAAGGAAGTCAGGCATGGTGGATCGTGCTTGTAATTCCAGCAGTCTGGGAGGCTGAGGGAAGAAGATCACAAATTTAGTCCAAGCTGTGCAATTTAATGACTTAGTAAGACCCTGTCTCAATAAAATAAGAATTAAAAATGGATTGAATATGTATCTGGGTGTAAAGGCCCCTTGGTTCAATCTCTAGAAACACACACACACACTAAAAACACAAAATAAGCTACAGTGAGACCTGTTTATTTTTGCTACAACCCCTGAGCAAGGGCATTGGGAGATGCTGCATCTACCAGTGTGGTTTTGGTAGATACCATTCATTAGACTGATGCATAGTTTGGTAGGAGGCTTTATCATTCATGATAGGAAAATTCTTTTGTCATTATTTTAGTTTCTCAGTACATGTGGTTAGTACATAATGTTTACATGCCTATTAGGAAATCAGTGAATGAATATAACACATCTAAATTCCTGGAAACTTTTGATACATCTGTTTAGATCATCTGATTAGCCTTCTTCAGTCTATTTACAGATTTAATAGTTATGACGCTTGCATTCTTAGAAAGAATCCAATCTAGTCCTTTTAATGAAGCATATATTTAATTTAGGAAATTTACAATTAGATTGATAAGTAAATTTTCAACAATAAATTGCCTTTTTGTACTGTTCCGATTTATGTATGAATTGTCATTTTAAAATTCACCTTAATGTTTTACAAAACAGAAGGTACCCAGTAAATCTATAAATTTATTAACTTGCTTTCATATCCAGAAAAAGTAGGCAAACAAAAGATTCCTTAACGTATACAGAGAGAAGGGTTATGATACCTCATATAGAATATCATTTCATGATAAAGAATCAGTTCATAAGGATTTGAGATTCAAGGTTACGTTCACTAAAAGATATTTAAGGTTATAGTCACTAAAAAAATAACAATACACCTTTAAGAATATAATGGGCTCCTTTTTTGTTCTTGTTTTGTTTGTTTGTTTGTTTGTTTGTTTGTTGTACTGGGATTTGAACTTGTGACCTCACACTTGCCAGGCAGGAGATTATGCCACTCTAAATCCTGGGCCCACCTTTAAAAATATATCTCAAAAATTTTCTAGAGATAAGCATATCAGGCACTTAACAAGACGGCCAGTGTCATGGTTTAAATATGAATTTCATCAAGGACTTACGTACAAAAGCCTTTCTCTCCTTCTGACATTTCTGCCTTGAAGCTTTCTGACCATGGACGGAGACCTCTGAAACTATGAGCCTAAAATAAGCCACTTCCTCCTGTAAGTGATGATTGCCAGGTATTTTGTCCAGAATGATGCAAAGCTGAGAAATACAAGGAGTGAAAAGGGAAACGATGAAGCATGGTGGAGGGAAGCTTTTCACCTCATGGGATCCGGGAAGCAGAGATTGAGAGAAAAGAGCCAAAGAGGGTGGAACTGGAACAAAATATACCCTTCAAAGTCCTGTCCTCCAGTGACCTGCTATTGCCAGCTCGGCCCTCCTGCGAGCCCACGGGGCTGTGGAATCATTAGCAGATTGATCCATTGGTGAGAGTAGCATGCTGATGGCCTAATCACCTCTCCCAGCCCCACCTCAGAACATTCCCAATAGAACCAGCCAACCAGGGACTGAAACCTGCCAAGCTGTGAGCCAGACTAACCCTTTCCTCCTCTACACTGTTTTGCTCACAGCAATGAAAATCTACCTGAGCTACAAATATAAAGTCTTATACATGAATCTCTTCTGAATAGATAGTAAACAGAAACAGTTTTGCTTATGATCGTACTTTTCATTTGAAATAGCCAGCTCTTTGGAAATAGGTTTGTAGGGCTGGGGATTTAGCTCAGTGGTTTAAGTGCCTGCCTGGCAAGTGCAAGGTCATGAGTTTGATCCCCAGTACCAAGAAAAAAAAAAATAGGTTCTCAATGATAATTTGATCTCCTCGTTCTTCATAAATATTCCTTCCTATTTATCTGGAAATTCTTTTTCTATCAGTTGCAAATTCGGAGAGCTGAGTGTTTCAAAGACACATATAGAATTTCAGAACCTAAATATGCCTAAAATTAGGCACAAAAGCACATGTGCTCCTACGTAATTTTAAAAGATACGTGTGGATAATGAACTTCTATAACATTACATTGAAAACTCCTATTTCTTGAATGGTTTGAAAAACTCACCTGCAAAACTAGGCCTAGTATTTGAGAGCTTGGGTCTGAAAAGAAGTGATATTTTTAATTGCAAATGTATTTTTAATATGTCTGGTCAGAATTTCTTCTTGAGAGAGTCTGGTATTTCTAAGAAATAATCTATTTCATATAAGTTTTCAAATTTATGTCAGTACATTTTTCTTACTTCCAGCATAGTTGTAGCTATTGCAGCTCATCATTCCTAATACAGTCTACTTATGGCTTCTCTCTTCATGCTTCATCAAGCATGCCAATAGTTTGACTTTTATTATTTTTAAAATATCAGCTTTTTCATTGTTGATCTTTTCTACTGCATACAACACATACTGTGTATTTGTTGTCTGTTGCAATAATTTGTATTCTTTGTTCTTATGACAGCTTTTTTTTTCTACTTCTATGCATCATTTAGAGTTTAATGCTTAGGTGACTAATTTTCAGCTTTTCTCTTATTATAAGACTTTCAGCCCATACATTTTTATCGAATCTATTTTAGCTACATCCCTCAAGTTTGATTTGTAGTGCTTTAATTACCTGATATGTATTGACTACAAAATATTGTTCAGGAGCTAGTTAGTACATTCTAGAAATTTGCTTGGTGATTTTTATTTCATCCTTATGCATTTAATTTTTCTCCTTTTTTTACCCTGATAATTTTAAATATTTATGTTACAGCCTATAAGTGTTATTCTTCAATTCCAAAGGGTCAAATCTTATATTTGTTATGCCTGCTTACACAGTCTTGGTTGTTCTTTTTGTTGTGGTGGTAGGGGTGGTGGAGGTGCTGGTGGTGATGGTGGTGGTTAGAGTTTTCTTGGTAATTTAAAATTACTACCTTATATAGCCCAGGGCCTTACTATTCATTTTTATAGACACAATTGGCATCTCTTTTACCAGTTCTGCCAAGGACAACTTTTGTACTGATTTTTTGATTTAGAGGTAACCAGACTATGAACATTTTGTAAGTATGAAGTCAACTCATAGGAAAGCAATAAAAAGAGAGATGGCCTTTGCAGAGACGTGAAAGTCACCAGGAGATAGTGAAGGGCAGGAGGGAGAGGAAAGCAAAGCAAAGTAAAAAGGACCAAGACGCAGTATGTACCGCTACCAAAACCCCATGATGCATATGGTCATTATAGATCAAAAACATATACCAATAGAAAACTTTTAATTAAATAAAAAATAAATGTAATAAATTCTGATTGCAAAATTTTTTGAAATGCTAACTTACTATTCATTGTCAAAACTAAGCTTGGCCAATTCGTAAATTTTCTAAACAAGGTCTTTTTTTTCCCTGTTCCATTATTTTATGAAATTATCTTTGTTTTACTTTATATCTCAAAGAACTATAATTATATATATATATATATATATATATATATATATATATATATATATAATGCAGTCTCAAATCCACCCCTTCATTCAAAGCATTGTCTTCTCTTATTAGGCCTCAAAATTCTAAATTTTTTATTTGCTTCTGTTTCAAGACTGTGCTTCCTGGATTGGTTTCCTTCTTCCTTTTTAGCCACTGAAAATGTTCTTACAGTTTAGATTACTAACTATGGAATTAAATGAACTTTTATATTTTATTCAGTTTTATGAATGTTTTAAAATTGGAATACTTTCAGGCTACCTACTAGCACATGCTTGGGAATTTAAGAAAAGTATCAAGCATGGAGCATGTTCCAAGGAAACCTACAACAAGGAATCCTGACTTGAACAAGGTAGGAGCAGGTCCAAACTGCCTATTAAACAGAGAAGATGGAATGTACAGAGTTCTGGGACACTTCAGATTTGTTAAGCATCCTGGAAGAACTGGCTAGGGATAAAGTTACCTATCTATAAATGCCAGTAAGAATTATGCATACTACATCTTTGTAGTTCTTATACAGAAGCCATTGTCTTTGAGAAACCTTCTCTTGTATTCCCCATTCATTATGTCACTCACCAACCTTCTCAAGTATTTATACCACCATCTCCTTTAGATAACTCTTTGGTGTAAAGCATGCATAAGGGAATACAGTGAGAGTTGGGCGCATAACCATACATTGTCAAAGTGACATTGTCCTGTAACTGTGTCAAGTTCTGAACAAATGTATTCACTATTAATTAAAATAGACACTAATAACACTTCCACTCAGAAACTGAATATATCCAATTATAGTTCTGCAAATATCTTGTTATAAATTGCATCCTTTCTATGAGTGTTTTCATTTGTAGGGTGTATTTCCCTTGTAATTGTGAAAATTGGAAGCAACTGCTCATTAACTGGGACACTTATTTATATAGTCTGGCATAGCTTGGAACATTAATTAAGGCTGTGCATGTTTCAAATATACATGCCCTTTCCAACAATTGCAGAATTGGTTTAGGGGAGGAGGAGTGTATTTTTTCAGTACAATAAAAACTTATATACTCTGATGTTATTCTGGTGACGTGATATGGCTTCACAGATGTGGGACATTATGCTTAGTGAAGGGAAAAATGCAAATAAAAGTTCACAGTAGTTTATTTACAATTCCAAAATTCACAAAGTCTCTGCAAATTGGAAGTCTGAGTATATAATTTGTTTGACTGCAAAACTTAACATGACCTGAATTCCTCTAGTGGCAAAACATGATTTAAATTGATATGAAATATTTATCCTAAATTAGTGTGATTATTTACACACTTCATTGAATAAATATCAATGTGCTGATTCCATGGCAATTCCACAGATAATGATTTGGCATTACACAATACACAGATTACAGGCCTACAATAAGCTAATATAAAAAACAATCAAAAAATATTTTAAAGAATGATTAAAGTTATCTATGAATGTGGGAAACCTGAACATTGATTCAAGAGAAGATTCATGAATCACATTTATACTTCTTTGTATAATAAAGTGGTAGTATATTATCAAAATTTAAAACAAACAGTAAATAGCATATTTGAAATTAAAGAGTGTAGGTTAAACAATAAACATGGCATTTCTACCCACTAAAAGAAGATTTCAAAAGCAGAAAAGTAAAGTCCTTTGAATTTAATGAATGTTTGAAGTTTAAAATTGTACAGCAGGATTTCTCAACATCAGCACAGGTGACACTGGGCTTAGGTAATTCTGTTTTGCAAGTCACTGTCCAGTGCCATGTAGAATGTTTGGCAGCATCTCTGATCTCTACCTAGTAGATGTCGGTTTAATACTTCCCTCTTCTCCAGTGTTGATTGTAGCAACAGAAATGTCTCCTAACCTGTCCAATGTCCCAGGATTGGAGTTTGGGGAAATTAGTTGAAAAACTGTCAAATCCAATTATTTCATAAGACTTGGTAATTTATAAAAGCGATTTCAAATATATGCAACAATTTTATCACAAAATAACTCTGTGGGATATGTATTATTATGTCTACTTACAATGAGTAAACTGAGACCCGAGTAGGTCAAGAAACTTGCCCAAAGTTATCACTAGACCTCACCAGTCTGCTGTATCAGGTTCTACCTTCAACATTACTCTTCTCAAGAATATTTGAGCCTGCAAAATGTGATGTACGGAATCTCTAATCTAAAATGCAAGTAACACGTTCACACGTGCTCACACAGAAAAACTGCAGCATTACATTTTGGAGCAAATGTTAATGCATTTTGGCATATACAGTAGGCAATCGCTTACAAAAACCGCTTATTTTTAGATATAAGCCACAAATTGATCATAAGTATGCCAAATGGAGCCAGGTGTTTTTATACCTCTAAGTCTTGCTAGGCAGTAACTCTTTTAAGGAAAACCAGCAACACAGAAATAAGCTTTGCAACTTCTTCCTAATAATCTTCAACTATAATCACTTAAAATAATTCCACATTTGTGCTTTAAAATGGAATATTACAAAAAAAATAGAATAAGAATGATCAGGGAACATTAGCATTCAATCCAGGAAATTAGTTCCCAATTGCTCCAGCTGTTTAAAATTCAGTTTAGGGAACAGGTAGTATCATATTGCTTTAAATGCATAATAGGAATGCTTTTTCAATTGCACACTTATCTCTAAGGCTTTAAATCTTTGTGAAGCTTATTTGACACCATGCCAGATAAGGAATAGCAGAGTTACTGAAGCGGGTACACAACCAGCCCAAGCTCTTCTTCAAAGCACTATCGATGATTCCAGCGAAACCTGGAGAAGTCACCACATTACTGATGCAATTTCATTTTCAATGTCACATTTGTGCCAAATTGTTTACTCCAAAGAGATTTTGTTATTCACACTTTAGAGGCATGGTTTTCTTATCCATCAAACTGATTAAGCAGTGTTTTCTATGACAGCTATATTCTGCATTCTACTATTCCTACAACCCGGATGTAAATACATATACCCACTATTCTATAGTAGTCATCAAAATTACAGCATTTTATTTAATAAAAAAATTACCTAAGTTTCCCTTGCATAACATTGGATCTTTAACTGAGAATCATCCTTCCCACCTATTTAAATTTGAGTAAGCATAACACTCATATGCAAGTGAATTTCTTAAAAACTGTTTTGAGAGTCAATCTGAAAATGACATTTTCCTACATCCACAACAAAAATTTAAAAACTGAAGGATGTCTATAGCTTAAAGAGAGATATGAGTGTGTTATTACTGAATGCATGACTTGCAAGGATTAGGACTTTTTACGATCCATTTACGTCTCTCTCTGCATGTATATTTACAGAACAAACAGGTGTCTGAAGCATAAGAATAATGTTTATGTATGCACACAAAAATAATACAATTTACCAAAATGAATTTTAAAAGCTAGAGCTATAGGAAAATTTAATTCTTTAAAGTATCAATTTTACCTAATCATTTTATGACACATTTTACTGTAATATAAGGAACACAGGAAATATTTTTGTTTCCAAGCTTAAGGACACACTATACTAAATGATCGGTTTTATTGCTGCTTTTCAATCATAGCAAGTTTGAAGTTTTGAGTTTTTAAATGTAATAGAAGATTTAACTAATGCAATACATAACTGTTCCATTAAGCTTGTCAAAAATCATCATGTTTCTTAATTCAATATGCATCCTATAGGTTCTAGTTAGGATTCCTTAGCCAAATGGAACAAACAGAAAATATATATATATTCATACATGAGGATTTATTAAGTAGGCTTATAGGATCACAGGCAAACAAGTCCACAACAGCCATCTGTGGGATCAGAAGTGAAAGAGTCCACAATGGCCATGTGCCATTGGAGAACTAAGGATCAGGTAACTGTGAGCCCAAACAGATGAAGGCTGCAGAATAAGAGGGGTCAGGACGATGCACCTGCAAAAGGTCAAAGGTCTGGTAGCTCACAGTAAAGAGTCTTCAGCTGAGTCTGTATTGGAAGAGTGAGGAAATTGGAGATTAATGTCCACAAACAATGGTCAAGACTGGAGCTGTTCCAAATTGGGCACATGTCCTTCTTTCTTCCCTTTTCATTCCATCCGGGTTATAAGCCTATTGATTGATGTCACCTACATCTGCAATGAATCTTCCCTTCTAAGTTTTCTGGTCTACATGTCAATCACCCACCCAGAGCATTACTAATCTGCTAGACATTTCCTACTCAAGTCAAGTTGACATATCACAACAAAGCACAGTATATTTGGAGGAGTAGAAACAGAAATGAATGGAGTGTGTAGAGATGGTTCATTCATCTAGAATCCACCATTAAAGAGTTATGAGAAATAACTTTCAATGACACAGGCCTAATCTGAAAACTGAACTTAAAATGTGGGCTACTGTTCACACTCAGTTATCACGGAATTTGATTAAAATCTTGCCTCTAAGGGTACTTTGGAAAACATATACAAATAGGCAGAATATTTTTTAACTTATCATTACTTCCTTAACATGTCAAATGCATGGTTTTGTTTCCTTTCCATTCCACAGCTTTGAATTCTCTGCCTCTAAAAAAAGAATATTCTCAAAACACCTATTAAGAATTTTCATCCTTACAATAACCTAATTCTAACAAGATTAAAGAAATAATACTCATTAACAAATTTTACAATTGAAGACCTTAATATAGTTATTTAGAAATAAAATTCTTAGAAGTTATTAATGAGATTATTTTAAATAATAATGTTAAGTGAAGTATGACATCCAGAAGACTTGGGTCATAATTATTCTGTCTCCTATTTACATCACGCCCAGTGCACAGACATTGATAATAATATATCAAAGCCTATTTCTATCATATAATTCCTCACTAACCCTAAATAACTGACACCAACAAATATGATTTCATTTTACTCAATAGGCAACTTCACAAAAAAAGTAGCTCTTTAATTGTTTGCTCACTAATCAGAATGATTAGTCACTAATCACTAATCAAAATGACCAATGAATGAAGAAAAACAGCAGCCATTAAAAATAACTGCTTTTTACTTCAATACCACAAGCTATTTTGACTAGAGTCATACAGAATTACCAATTTAAAATGCGATATAAGCATCCTAAAGGCAGCCTTTGAATTTTATTCCCAGTGAGCTTTCCCAGGAGCAGAAGATAACTAACAGTACTATTCCAAAGAATAACAAGTAACAGGCCTCAGTGGGGATTACTGTACCCTTCAAAGGCCTATTGTCCTGGAAACCTGGTCCCAAGTGTGGAGGTGCTAAAGTGAAGAACCCTTAGAAGGAAGAACCTAAAGGAAACTGGTTACGGCTTTGGAGGTGATGCCCTTGGAAGGAATTAATACAGTTCACACAGTTTCAATCAATTCCTGAGAAGGAGTTGTTATAAAAACAATCACACTGACTTCCCAACTGCTGCTATGATCCCTTGTGCACATATTTCTATCATGTAAGATGTCTACCATGAGAATTTTACCAGATGCTGAATTCTTGAGGGTCACCTGGTATCAGACTTTCTGCCTCCAAACTGATAACTAAATAAACCTCTTTCCTTTTAAAGGTACACAGCTTCAGGTATTTTGTCATAGCTACAGAAATCAGGCTAAAGCAGATATTGAAAATATAAGAAGTTCAAAACTGAATTTGTGTTTTGTTTCATGCCTAACTCTCATCTCCTTTATTGTTGCAGTGATATTTGTAACTGCAAATACTATCAGAAAATATCCAAACTATGTTAATTAGAAATTAGAATCATTCTGGACAACATCCTTGCTCATACAGCTAATAAGTTTCCTAATACTATTGACTCTTCCTACTTTGTGAATCTCTCTCCGAGGTGTCTTCATATAAGCCACACACAGAGAAAACATACTGATTCTTTGAAATGAGTTAGCATCCACTAATGTGGAAATATTAGATTTATAGACAGCAAAATCCACGGATAACATAACCGCATATTACTTGGCAAAGGCACTTAAATCAACAAAATGAATTTCTGTAGGTTCTCTGCATCAGAAAGCCACTATAATGTCCTTTAAGGATTCACCAAGCAAAGTATGGTATGTGGAAACATTTGTTGACCTCCACATCTAATCCATGTAAATATTAAAGTTCTTTTTCACAATGGTGATACCAGAGTCTACTTCTAATGATTCTGTACCTGATCAGGTGGGCATGATGGTGATGCCTATAATCCCAGCACTTGGGACGCTGAGGCAGGAGGATTGCCATGAGTTCAAGGACAGCATGGGATACATAATACATTCAAGACCAGCCCAAGCTACATACTCAAAAAAAAAAAAAAAGACACTCTACCTGTAATTCCTATTTTTTGATACTTTCTTTTTTAAATTGAATGAAAGATACAAGACTCACAACAATGCAAGTTGATATTACAATTCATTCTTACCCTGTCATTTTAACCATGAAAATCATTCAGTCAGTTTCAGTAGCAAAACTTTCAAGTAATGGCAAGAATTTGGAAAAGAAACTTAAAACCTACAAAATCAATGCTTCAAATACATGTTATCTGGAAGCTAGTAAAGGTATGTTAAAGATGTCTGTTCTCAAATATCAAAATCTACAGTTCTGCTTAATAACAAGTTCAAGGAAAGCTTCATATTTCTAATTTCCCATCACTGTCTGCATGCTACTGATCTTTTAAAGAATTGTTTTCTATAGTAAATCTCACTGATGTTCTCTAATATACATCTCTCTCTCATTGCAATCTTAAGAACTCGGTTTTCATATGCACTGCTCCTCTGCATACCAATTCAATCTAATCCTTCTGTCACTGTAAACCACATGTGTGACTTTGAATTCAGAGGACTTTACTCACTTTCAGGCTTTTCTTCTTCTGAAAATAAAAACACAACAGATGAAAAAAATACAGCTCTCATTCTTCAACTCTTCTGTAATACATTTCCAACAATTGTTTACACTGGGATTCTGGATTAAATTGATTTATTTCAGTTAGATGCTCAATTAGATTGCTATTTTCCTTTTACAGTTAACTACTTTGACAATAACAATATGCAATATATTAACCATTGTTAATCTCCTATTATTTTGTTTTGAAATGCTGTGTCATTATTTTTATTCTTTGTTCATTTGAAAATAAAAAAATTGTTTCAACAGAATGTTATAAAGTTTAGTTCCTAAATGAAAAGAGTTTCTAGTCTATTTTAAATCATTCTGAATAGATAACACTTAATAGCACAGCGAATACTCTTTCTCCCATTCCACTAGATTTTTCTTTGGTGAGTGTGCATATCTGAAATGCTCCACTAATTCCCATTATAACATTTCCAAAATTGAACTTATTACTAATAAGTTTTCAATATTCCCTAGTGTTTTCACTCACCATGAGA
Source organism: Hydrochoerus hydrochaeris (assembly GCA_004027455.1). Classification (NCBI taxonomy): domain Eukaryota; kingdom Metazoa; phylum Chordata; class Mammalia; order Rodentia; family Hydrochaeridae; genus Hydrochoerus; species Hydrochoerus hydrochaeris. The sequence continues at coordinate 430,289 of PVLA01000641.1, forward strand.
TTTCTACAGTGTCTTCTTGAAAAAAACCTCTTTGAACACTAACTCTAACCCCAACCCTTAAAAGACTAAATTTGAATAAGTTTATGTGCATGGAAGATCTTACAATATAAAAAGTATCAAATAGTCTCAGTCATTAACTGGAAAAGACAAGAAATGTGATACAGTTAGCACAAACACATAATCTGAAGGTGCCGTAGGACTTCGGCTTTCCTGAGATTAACCCAATAAGTGATGTTCGTGCTGGTGACTCATATGTACACGACAATGCTCCCAAACTAAGATTTTATCAAGGCAAGGATGGGTTCCCGTGGGTCAAGCCTAAACTCCTGGAGTCTGCAAGATAGGAAGCTCTGCAGGCTTCGGCCAGCTTATCCTAGAGAACAGGTTAGAATTCCTTCCCTATCACTGAGTCCCATGGCCTCTGATTGATCACTAAACCTCTCTGCCTCACATCTCCCAAGCTGCAAAATTGAAAAAAAAAATCTATCTCGAGTGCACACACAAGAAAGAAGCATATGTACAATCCAGGCACATAATACAACTGAAAAAGTGTTAGCGCCCAGCTGCAGAAAGAATTTCCCTTGTCATTCTCTGAAGGCACATCAATATATTTTATATATTATTTGAAAAATGTTACTTCTATACCATAAGTTCATCAGATCAAATTGCACAGCTTTGGTAAGTTGCTATTCTAACCAGTCAAAAGTATTCAAAACATGTTTATTCAAAATGCAAAGATTATATTTTTTATTTTGCCAGCATCATATTTATTTATTTATCTTATAAGCCCTTATAAACTTAATTATCATACATGCAGATTAACATCCTGATGAAAAGGCCAAGATGCAAACACTCTTAATAAATGAAACAAAAAAATTTATTGAAATGCTCACTACTTATTAAGCACTTTTTAATTTCATCACTCAGATTATCCTTCTGATAATTTGAGAAAGGCAAATGGCAAAACAAGCATTTGAGTTTTATGGTATAAAAACAATGAATTAAGAGAGAAGGCCAGAGGCAGTCACTCTGTGTTGAGCAAAGATGTAAGAAAGGTAAACAGACAGAGGATAGTAAAGGAAGCAGGTTGGAGGACATAGTGAGTTAATCAATATCGGTGTGGTTATGTGTATCCCACCATACGATTCAAGAAATGCAAGTGATGTAAACTGATATTCCTTTTGGGTTTAGAACTGTATTCTTTTAACCCTAAAATGGTTTGACACACAGTATAGGGAAAGCCCGTTCAAGTGCTGAACTGTAGAAGTGGAGACCTCATAGGAAGATGAGGGAAACAAGGGACCCACCCTGCTGAGGGTGGGCTGTCAGCTGGGGCGGGCACGGAAAACCGGGGGGAGGGGGTTTGCAGGGGGAGGGCGGAAGACGAACGCACTTGCTATTAACTACAGTAAGCAGGGGTGAAGGGCCTACCTCGCCCTGCGCTATCTTCTGTGTGGTTCTGGCACATTAAGTTTTTAATTCCTCCAACACTATAGGCAGTGAGCCTAATTATTGTCTACAGTTTTACAGATGAGGAAACTGAGTCTTGGGGTGGTTGTTAGTTGCATAAGATCCCACAGAGCCAATAAGTGACAGCCCCAAACTTCAAATCCAGCCACTCCGGCTCCTTTTGTTCTATTGGGGTTTCATTGGCTGATAGTAAACAAACTCACTTAAATAATCAGTCCTTAATTTAATAATTTTTTGCTATTGTAAACCTTGATATGTTTGATTTGTCAGCACTTTATCTACCCTTCAGTACTTTCTTAATAATGTAATCCTTGTAAATCTAATAAATTAAACACTACACATACACACAGTGTATTTCTTAAATAAATTACAAACATTTTAAATGAAAACCATAACGATTATGCTGAATTAAATGTAAAACAGTTCACATTATAATTTTTCCTTATTTTTCTAAAATTGTATAATCTAAGCCCCAGGACTGTATAGAAGGTTGCAGGAAATGCAAATTCCTGGTACTTCAGCTAAGACTCCCGGAACAGAAATTCAGTCCAACTGAATTATAGCTTAGTGGTTAGAGAATTAAGACTGGACCACATTCCTAAGGGAAAGCAGCTTCCAACACGATTCTATCCTAAATCCCTTTTTATAGTTACTGTATTAAGACGAGCCTTGGGCCTTCATTTATCAGGGGAGACTGGTTTGACTCCCTGGAGCCCCACGATGAAACAGTTATATCCATGCTCAATTCTTTTTAACCACTTTCTATTTTTATTTTCTAATTTTTCCCGGCAGAAATTTCACCTGCATGCAGGTTGCTTCTAATTTCCTTCCCATCTGCATTCTTCTGTCTTGTTTTCTAAGGATTTCAGCCACAAATCTAAAAACCATCACGCTGAAGATTTTTTGTGAAAATCTTCACTTTTCATTTGTAATAAATGAAGATGGTGCTGAAGTGGTTTGGGGTGGTACAGGACCTGAGTTCTGTCTCCATATCACGGCTATTCTACCCCAGGGGGACCCCAGGGAAGATATGTTAATAGAATATTAAGTAAGTGAGGGTGAAGTCATTCTTTTATGACTTGGGAAAGCTTTGTTATGCCACTATCTACTTAGAGTTTAGATGAGTGTAATCATTTTGTACTGAAAACATGTACCAATAAAAAAAATTTTAAAGAATAAATGATTTACATAAAAGGATGTTTCTGCTATTAAAATAAGTGAAGGAGAAAAAAGTCTAGGTCCATAAATGTTTTATGTGAAATCATCAGCCAATCACCTGCAAATCATTTCAGTTTTTTAAGGTAATGAAAAGTATGTACATTTTCAACAGAAAAGAAAAGAAAGGAGGTGAGAATGTGCAGTTACTATGCCCATGCCTGCCATTCATCTAGCCTCTTTGAAAGCTGCTCTTCTGGAAAACAAAGCTGAATCACTGGACTGATTATCACAATAACTCAGGTCACTTAGAGAGAAGCCATAGAAAGGTAAAGAAGGACCCAGACAAAAACCTTGAACCACTTCCCTTTGAAGCCTCAAATGTTCTTTGTTGTTTTTAATTTTCAAGCAATAAAATAAGCACTGTGATCTTTTGCATATTCTTCTTCATTCAAAGCTCCAACACACTTTAAAGAGGAACAGCCTTGCATGTGCATCCCTCTTTTGAGTAGATCCTACCTTTCTGACTTAGGGCAAGTTACTTTTCTGGGCCTCAGATTTACTCCTTTATCAAATTAGCTCAATTCTATCTGCCTTCCAAGGCAATTATGATGATAAAATAAAACCACAGATGTAAAATATTAGAACTATAATATGTACTGAGAAATAATGGCTTATCCATTCCCAAACTACCTCATCACTTCAAACTAAACATGTTCACCTTTAACATCCCAACCTGAACAACACACCTCACTCTTGCCTAGCCTGTTTGGTTTATAATACGGCACAATACAATTTCCACCTACCCTTGCATACTCATGAATCTCCAGCTATTGCACCTATAATACTGATCACAATCACTATCACTTGCTTCTCTGAATTTCAAAGTTGAATTACTTTCCCAAGACTAGTGCATTCTCCTGATTTTTTAAATGAGTAAAATAAGGTCATCTCTAGTCAGAGAGAACTGATATAAGCCACTCTTATCAGAATTGGATGTGTAATTGCTGATAGCTGTGGTAAGTCTTTAATAGCTGAGTGACTGGTACTAAACATCCTTGCTAAATGTGTTTCATGTTGCCTAACTACAGTTCACAAGACTGAATTCATGATTATTCTACAGTCGTATACAGACCTACATACAGATAGTGTTTTTATAAGGTTCTTTCCTGGTTGCATGGAAGTTAGATAAATGTTCCACTCTCTTGAAAAAATATTTTTATCCGTCCAGTTTTGTGGTCCAAGGGTTTAAAAACCAAAATTGTATCAGCCCCAAAGAAAGTTTGTTTATAATAAAATCACTGGAAGTAAGACATGAATTACTAAGAATTTTAAAATATAGCCCCTCCCTTAATTTACTTCCATGTCTCACAAAGGAAATACTCAATTACCACTGAGTAGGACAGATTTCTCATGGCTAAAACCACAATTTGCTGCAAGCGTCCATCCCAGTGGCTTTGCTTCTTGGCTGGTTGCCTTCAAAAGGAACAAAACTTATAATGCTGCCCTCATCTTTCAAACCCAGAATCACATGCTGCAAGAAAGCAAACCATCAATAAAGATAAAAATAAAATGTTCTGCTTTATTTTAAGGACTCTCAGATGCACAGCTTCTCTCTCCCACATACAGTCAATAATTACTCTTAAGTGCAAATTTCCGCACACACAATTGCCAGCCCAAAGTGTGCCTCAATTTGTTAGAAATGTTGAGCATAGGTGCAGCTCATTCTACTGGGAAAGGGCAAATAAAGCAAGCACACAATTAGCTACAGAAGGGCCAGGTTACCATGGCAACATGGTAAGGTTAAGCCGATCTTTCAAACTTTTTCAGTGCCATGTGTCAAAGGAAACTTTGAGCTCTTTCATCCTTCTTTCTAGGAAGGGAAAGACACATTTTGTCTCCACCTAAAAGGGACATGTACTTCTTTATGGTCCTCACCAAGAGATGTTAGCTGCTGAAGTGAAGGTATGTAAAGTGGTGACTGGGAAGAGTAGAATATCCTCAGTACCATAGGAAAAAAAAAATAGGTCACCTCTTAGCTCAAAGCATCCTGGCCCTTCCCTGCCTCCAGCAAACAGGTCTTCTTGTTTCCAGATGCCTGATAAGCCTATGATGCCCCACAGTTATCAACTACCATTGGGTAAATTCCGGTGCATTAAGAAGTTTTCTAGAACACGCAAAGCCAAAAAATATTATTTATGAAACTGTCATAGCTCTGATATGAAAACAAAGACATGAAGAAAAACCTTATCTCACTCATATACTAACTGAAACACTTGTAAATCATTCATATGTTAAAAAATAAAATAAACTAGAAAAGTCAGTAACTGCTTAATATAAATCTATTAATGCAAGACAAAAAACGTGGCTCAAAATAGAAATTACTAGAAACTTTGACCTAGAGTCGATAGTTATTCAAGTTTTCAAAAACAGTGATTATCTCAGTAGGTCTTGTAAAACTACTGGAAAGAGACTGTTACCACAAGTATATATACACACAACCCTTTGAAACCAAGAGGAGGTACTTTGTAAATACAGTGTTAAGTAGACCTGAAATCTTAAGGTTACCGCTAATGTCCAAAGCTGAAAATAGAAAATATTATGCCAATTCACACTAAAGAGAGGTGCTAGGATTCCTTCTCCTCCTTATGTACACTCTAAACTCAAGCCATATGGAGGTGAGAGAGCTCCAGAAAGTATGACTGCTTATGAAAAGGAGTCCACACCAAGGTGTTTTTCTGAGCTTCAGAAATCTAAGTTTCTCTTCTCCCCAGAAGTTCTGGCAAAGTTCTGCACTGGTAAAGAACAGAATGAAATGCAAATAGACCTCTTCCTTGTGCTGCTTGTAAATGAGCTAGTGGTTGAATGCTTTTCCTATGAAGGAGAGTCAAAAGTCCTATCACTATTATACCAAACAAGTAAGACAGTACCTCTCCTCCCTTGCCATCTCCAACTCACATTGTGAAGGAGAGAGGCAGGCACAAGAATAAGGAAGGAATTATCAAAGAAATACATAGCTGATCTTTTTTAAAAATCTGACTGTAGTAGGTATCTTGGGTTTTAGGAATCCCGCTTTCGTGTCCAGATGGGTATCAGACTTGAATCATTCATTTCCTACATACTCATATTCTCCCTTGTAGAACCTGACTCAGAAAGTGTAAGGTGGGGCTCAGGAAATTGAATTTTTAGTGCCATTCCACCACCATATTGTAGGAAATACTGTACTAAGGAACAAGCAAGATAACGATGGGAACAGATTTTTATCAGTTGCTTCATAGCAATGAGAGGGAAAATGTAGGCTGGAGGGTATAACAATAATGAACCAGAAATAACATCCAATCCTGAATACTTGGGTCAGGAGCCCAGAGTAGTCTCCAAGTTCAATGTACTAACAGTGGCCGATAAAACACGTAATTATACATTGCAGAAATTCTGCCATCACATTAGCATATCACATTATGGATCTTACTTAAAGAATTGTTCTTGGAAACGAAATCACAGGCATCACTTCAAATCAAGATTAACTTACAGGGGATGGGGTAGGAAAAAATATCAACTTACAGCACAAATCTTTTCTGCAACCATACAAATTTTAAAATAAATTCGGATACGGAATATTTGCACTCTTATCCATCCAATCCACTCTGAGCCTATTGCAAGCCCTGTGTCCAGAGGTGCCTAAACAGCAAGGACTATGCACTTGTAAAATTATGAAGATATGCCCACACCTGAACGAATTTTCTGGGCTTGCTTTTTTAATTCTATAAGAAGTTTAACTTTGTCAATAAAGTTTCAATTAACAGGACAAAAAGAAAAGCAAAAATGGCTCTTTTATCTGTTAATTGTCCACATTATCCCACATGCCAGAGATAATAATATTACTTTACCAGGGAGGGTGTTGCCAGCTTTTCAATCAACATGACCCCAGAAAGGCTCTATCCCTACCCTTCTGTATTTCCAAAGATGATGATGTCTTCTGGTTGACTAATGCAAATCAAACAGGAAAGTGGGGGACAAGTTAAAAGCCTGTTTTCTTATTTTATATTCCATCAACTTCCTTTTGGAGGAAGAGGGGTCATGGTAAAAAGAAATAAAATCATCTTTATCATTACCCACCTAAGAAAGGACATGTAATGGGGGGAGGTGCTGAAGTGCTATTTTTAAATTAAAATATCTAATATTTCTTTCCAAAGGAGTTCTTTTGCTTGGAACGTCTTAATAAATTCTAAGATAGAAGATCGCTCTACAGACTAGGATGAGGAAAAGGCAGAGTGACCTGGGCTATCCAGGGACAGAGAAGACAGAAATGGAAAGGGTAAAGGAGAACAGTAGTCAATAGACTGTCAAACAATAGCTTACAAGAAGTGATCCAGCTAATGACAAACTCTAGATTGTAGAGAATTAAAAAAATAAAAATAGTTCTGATACAATCTGAAATATTTGCATTGCTTATGTAATACCCCCTCCTTCCTCCCTTAGATCAATATAGTCAAATGAACACTGCTGCCCTGTGACAGTAACTTTTTATGGAAACTGGGCAAAAGCCTGAGGTTTATATTTGAGATTCCACATAGCACCTAAAAGGAAGCAATCAATAAATAACTGAATTAAATGAACTCTGAGGCACGGGAACTCTGTGTTAAAGGCGAGCATGAGAAAATAACCCTTTTCCCAACAAGTCTTTAGAAAACTATACTATGCAGAATGGGAGATCCTAAACAATCTTACCTGAATTTTAGGGGGGAAAAATCCCATTCTTATATCTCAGTTTGCAAGAAAATAAATTATAATAAATAGAAAATTGACTTTTTAAAATTATTCACTGTTACAGTTTAGATCTAAAGTCTCCCAAGTTTCATTTGTTCAAAAAATGAGAAGATGACTGGATCATGGCAGCATAAAAATGGGAAGTAACTGATTATGGCAGCATTATACTCACCAGTAGATTAAGCCATTGACATGAGCTCCTGGCTAACCCGGCTGTTAGGAAGCAGGCCACAGGTAGAGGAGGTGGGTTACTGGGCTGTGTCTTTGGAGTGTCTCTCTCTTTTGCTCTCCCCTCTGGTTCTCTACCTCTTCCCGCCTCTCCGTTATCTAGCTGCTAAGGGTTGAGAAGCTTTCCTTCTTCACACACTTCAGCCATGCCATTTCTGCCTTGGAGCCAGGCAGCCATGGACTGAACCCTCCAAAATCATGGTCTAAATAAATTTCTCCTCCTTTAAATTGCAGCTGTCAGGTATTTTGTCCAGGAATGGAAATGTGACTAACACATTCATGTGTAAGTTCACATTCAAAGGAACAAACCATTCATTATCCTTCCAGGGATAATTTTCTTCTCTCTGCATGTGTATGTGTGTATGAATACAGAGATACTTGAAGAAAAGTAGCATTCAAAGCCTGAGCAATATACTTGTATATAAACACATGTCCATTTTCTTTACATAGACTCATGCAATTTTGTGGTCAAAAATTTTGTCATCTCCAGTCTCCATATCAGCCTTTCGCAGTTTTTCTCTAAATATCACAAAAGTTCACAAAAGAAGATAAAAATATTCACGGTGCCAGGAATAGAAGCTAACACTGTGGTGTTATAATCTGTAAGAAATTTATAATAATTATGGGCTGTAAGGAGTTGAATTTGGTTAAAAATCATTCAGGTTTCAAATACATGGCATAATCTGAGGTTGCTTCATGCATCAGAGATTCCATAAAGCGGCTACAAAAGTGATTTCTTCTCCCATCGACCACTCTCAACACTGAGAACAAAGGCCACAGACCCATAAGAGTACAGGGAAGCCAATACTGTGTGTCCCTGTGGCCCTGCCGTTTTGAACAGTACTGGATTATTCACTGTACCCTCTGGCACACATATGGTGACATATTCATGCTGGCATACAGGACTTCAAAATTCATTTTCTGTTGCAAGCTTCTTTAGGAAATAAGCTTTCAAATAGACAGTGGTCTCCCCCTCAAAATTTTTACTATATTAGATAGAAGGATTACATAATTTTAGGTTAGGTTAGGTTAGGTTAGGTTAGGTTAGGTTTGGTTAGGTTAGGTTAGGTTAGGTTAGGTTAGGTTAGGTTAGGTTAGGTTAGGTTACAAAAGCCTTGGATCAAGGATTTCCTTCCAAGCAAGTAAGTGAGAATTCGTAAGTGGTAAAGATCTTTTTTTTTTTTTCACTGTGTGCTCTTATAACTATTCTATTGGACATAGAAGGATGTAATCAAGCCTGAATTTGAAACTACCTATCCTGTTAATGAGTTTAAATAATTTATTTATTTTGCAAGTATTTTGCAAAACAAAATACTCTATAAAGAGATTCATATCTTCCCTTTTTTTGAACAAGACCATAAGGAACATGGTTTAAACAGAAGAATGTCTTTAAACACAAAGTTTTACTTGATGTATATTAAGCATCTTCTATGGGACTTGTTTAAGAAATTAGAATCAGTGAAACAAACTCTATTTCCAGAACTGTTCTAACTGGATATACTAGAGGCACAGACGTACTACTCTGAGTCAAAACATTACATAAGTAAAAATGCATAAGAAGTGATTGAATATCAAACAGTAAGACTAAGGTTTAATGACTACCAAATTCAGATATCTGAGCTAAAACAAGCAGTATTATCAAATTAAGCACTTTTCGATAGACACGTTTCTGTCTTATGTGACACACATGGCTTATTCACATGGTTCAGTGTGGAAAGCAACAGCTTACCCTAAACTCAGCTCCTTCCCCTCTTCTTTCTTTCACTCATACCCAAAATGGGTTTGAGGACAACTGTGCAGAAATTAGACACAAAAATTGGCATTCTATGTTGCTATAGAGTCTCAAACTAAACACATCCTTAGTATCTTCTGAAATATTTTAATATAAATTATACCTTAAGATAGTGAGTTTCAACACAACAGAAATTCATTCTTCACATTCTCACAATGAGTGTTGTGTTAGGGTTTCTGTTTTGATATTTTGGATATTTCTTCTAAACACAGAAGGTGTTTGCATTATGTTGCTTTTTTAGTAACACAGTGATCACCAGCCATGGGCCGTGGGATGGGGTAAGGTACCGGAGGGACACAGGCTAAAGGAGTCACAGCTTTAGGATGAAGGAGCCCAAAGATCCAAGTGAAATATTGGAACCATAGAGGAATGTTGTGCTGTACCCTGAAAATTTGCTAAGAAAGTAGATTTTTGGTGTATTTATCATAAAAAAGGGGATGACTGTAGATGATATACTGATTTGTTTGATTATAGTAATCATCTTACGTGAAAAAGTATATCAAGACATCATGCTGTATACTTAACTGTATACAAACAAAATGGAATAAATCTATACTGCATTTCTTTGTTTTTAACACTCAAGTACATTTTCACATTTTCTTCCTACTCCAAGTGCAGTTTTGATAATGACACACACTTAGTCATTATGATTACAAAATTGTAATTATATTTAAGTGATGTGACAGTGGCAGATACCCATCAAGAGAGTGTGAATTCTGAGCCTGCTTTCTGAATCATTATCCATCATTAGATACAAGAAATTGCAGTCAATTTTCACGGGGTTATCTAATGTGTCACTCAAAGATTTAACAAATGCTCAGAAACATACTTAGATCATAATCCAAACACCAGATTCTTTGTGAATTTTCATTATATAAAACAAATACAAGCCTGTGTGTACAATATATATTGATAAGTATGCAATGTTCTGATATTATGCTTCATATCTCATTTAATAAACAATTTGCATTAACTTAAGGTTTTACAAAGAATCACTAATATATTTGCTAAGCAAAAGAAAAACAGGCCACTTAACTTGTAAAACTAATTATTTCTTTAATATTTGGTAATCTCCAGAGCCAGAAAAACTATTAAAATATACTTCTACTTAGTAAGGTTTTATTCACATATCCAAGTTTGATGAATGAAAAAAAGTATCACATACAATTGTTGCCTTTTTAAAGAAAAACTATAAATAAGTATCCACCAAATAATGTGACATCTAGAATTTTAAAGAGATTCTTTGCATTTCTAACGTTATGGTGTAAACGTTATACTGGATAGCACAGTCATAAAGTAACATGTAATTTCACTATTCTTTCATCGAAAAATCCCCCAGGCCAACTTTTAAGTGTAATAACATTTTGTTCTCATGCAAATTCCCAGCTGTCCAACATCTCAGAGATCTGGATGACAAGTTGATCAGTTGAATGTTCACGATAACTCACTTTGCCTTCTGTCTCCCAAAGCTTTTCCCAAATGCAACCCAAGAAGTTTGCAGAAGCAGATTCAGAAAACTTAGGCAGAGCAGTTAGTATTTTAGATCTGTGTTGGGATAAAGCGTATCACAGTCTTTCAACAGCACACTTACTCACCGCACATGCCGCTGGATGAGCTCTGAGACTGCAAATCATGTGTGAGCCACAGGCATTGAATACATAGCTGCCACTTCTTTATTGTCTGAATGGGTAATAGCGCTGGTCCAGACTGTGCCATAATTTTTTTTTTTGCATTATCTCTGATGAATTTCTAAATATTAGTTGTTTTATGGTTTGATTTTGCAGGATTTTTTTCTTCCCTCTGCTTAGGTTGTCAAATAAACTTACTGAGAAAAAATTGGGAGTGTTACTTGACTACAATTCTCTAGTAGTCATTGTTCCAGAATCCTCAGGATGTAACTGGAGATGTGGTTACACAGTTACAGATTCACTTCTCAGGCATCTTGGAGCAGTTAAGGGAGGAACATGAGTCAATGGGATGAGGATCATCTTCCTAAGGGCACTTGCTGTAGTCCATCCCTAGCCCTTGTCATGGAGGAGGCTGTGACAATGACGGGAAGAACTTTACCAGACAAAATACTGATAACGGTAGCGATGCCTCACTGGCTCCAGACCTCCAAATTCCTATGGCAGGAACTAAACTTTTATTTCACCCATGTCACTGTACTGTCCCTGTGTAGTATAGCAGTTTAACATACATCATGACGAAAAGACAAATCATCATTGAGACAAGTTTTGCGTAACACACACAGGGGATGGGAGGCTGAGGCTGAGGCTGAGGCTGAGGCTGAGGCTGGGAAGATGCTGAATATTTTATACTATATGTAGTGGATTGGTAATCGGTAGTCAACTTAAACACCAGCTGAACTGAATCAGCGTGGTGCTGAGCGTGGAGGGCCCACCTGAGGACTGCTGCCAGCATAGAAAGAGACCCGGAGAGGAAGAGTAGTGTTGTGGGTTCTCCTAAGTGGTGGCGTTGTTTGGAGCCGTTGGTTCTCCTGGAGGAGCTTGTCAGGCTGGTTCCCCTGATGAACTCGGCTATTATCACTGGAGGAGCTTGGGACCCGGAGAGGAAGAGTAGCAGAGGTTCTCCTGAGTGTTGTTGGTGTTTGGAGCCGTTGGTTCTGGAGGAGCTTGTTATGCTGGCTCCCTTGCTATGACCAGAGGAGCTCAGGACCTCATCACTGAGAATGGCTGCAGTTTACTTTGCGGGGGGCTTTGGTCCTTACTTTGAGCATCGTTTCCTGACTCCATAGGGGAAGATGTGAGCTGTTTAATCTCCAGAAGTTTGTCGTGCTGGCTTCCTGATATGTATTTAGCTGTGCTCATTGTTGGAGCAGCTCAGAACCTCATTGTCGCTGAGAAGACTGTGATACTTTTCAGGGCAGAACCTTAATTTGAGCATCACTTCTTGTTCTAGTACAGAACCCACTGCCTGCTGGCACAGATCCTTCACCCCATTGGCATAGACTTTCTAATTTTCACCACTGACCTTTGGGCCTTCCCAGTGCAGATCCTTGGGATGGACTTGCATGGGTCATTGTCATGGGCCCTGGGTTTTCAGCTGAACTCATGCAGGTTATTGCCATGGGATCCAGACCCTCAGCTGGATTTTCTAGGTCTTTGGTGCTGTAGACAGATTTCCTACACTTTCTTGTATTTAACTCCTTGAGTGATCATCATAAAATAATACTATAAATGATGTGTCCTGTATGTAATTGTTCTCCTTGCAACCCCTGATTACAGCAGAAGATTATCCATCTACTGCATCTATAGCTCAGGGGACCTGGTTAGGGAAGCTTAAAAGGTAACTATGTAATGGCTGCTTTTGCTGCTTCTGTGATATGTGAAAAAGAGCTCAAGCAAGAAGTTTTACAGTTGGAAGTCAGAGGAAAACTCTGCTCTACCTATAGTCTGTAATTACAGTTAAATGAGAAACCATAAATTTGGGTATTTGTAGCACTGGGAAAATCAAATGCTCTTGAACCCTAGAAAACATCTCAAAGAAAGACTGTTCCCCAAAACAACCTCAAATACAAAAAGTGGTACTTAGCTTTTTGTCTCAGATGACTTCAGAATACTGACACTAAATTAAAAAAGAAAAGAATGGAATATATAACCTGGTAAGAAAATAGATTTAACAAGTTAAAAACCATGACTAAAAAAATATTATGTGCATGATTGTTATCACATAGAATTGCTGGACACAAATAAGACCAATGCTTATCAAATAAATTATATTGCCAAATAAATGACAACTGAACAGTATGTTTCCTGTGACAGCTATAATAAAAATCACAGTCATCCCTTAGTATCAATGGAGGCTGGATCCAGAACTCCCTGTGGATATCAAAATCTAAAATCATCAAATTATGCGTATGTTCAAGTCACGGGTATAAAATACTGTAATATTTGCACACAAACCATGTAATCCTTCTGCATGCTTTAAAATAATCTCTGTAGTAAGGAATGTACTGTATATGCTATGTGAATAACTGTTACACCATACTGTTATAACAAGAAAAACATCTGTACATGGTCAGTGAAAATATAGCGATGTTTTTTAGTCTTCAGTTAGGTGATTCCATGGATGCAGAAACCACAGAAGAGGAAAGACAACTGTACTACAAACATGCTGCCTTAAAATAACATAAATGTATTCTCTCATGGTTCTACAGTATAAAAATCCCTAATCAAGTAAGTTGTGTTTCTGGAGCCTTTCAGAGAGAGTGCATTCCATGCCTGTCTCTTAGCTTCTGGAGATTTTCAGCAATCCTCGGCATTCCTTGGCTTTTGGCTACATCAATCAGCTTCTGCCTTTATCTTCACATCACCTTCTCTTCTGTGTGTCATTTCTCTCATCCTCTTCTTCATAAGGCTACTTAGAACTGGATCTAGAGCAGCTCAAATAATCCAGGATAATAGTCTTATGTCAAGATCCTGGACTACACCTACAAAGACCTTTTTCCTTAGGAGGGTAATACTCATTAATTCCAGGGATTAGGAGCTTTGAAGGACAACTATTCACCTTTTGCATTGGGCTGAAATAAATATTTTTCTCATCCCTATAGTAATCATTAGACAATTCTGCACCATTAAAGTGCAAAACTTGAATAGTGCCTACAAGGTCACATTTTCTAACACCTTCTTGAAAGATAGCCAAGAAGAATAACAGAATAACACTTCAGTGGGCAGAGACAGCGACCAAGGGAGTAACATGATAAAGGTAGAAAGAAGTGGGCACTGAGGAACTTATCTTTCTACCAAGGCAAGAAGGCCTCATAGTTTCTACCGGGACAGACTATAGTCAACCTGTACCGCCAACTGCTGGATACTCCCAAATTTCCACTTGAATATAGAAGTTTTATTCTTCCTATAGCTTCTCCCACTATATATCAGGTACTGGGGGCAAATGGAAGACCCTCTCTTTTTAGTTCATAGTTGTTTTTAGAACAACACAGGACTGGCCCTTGACCTGGTAGAAAGGACAAACATCACCAGAAATCTCAGATTTTGAGCTGGAAACAACTAGTTTTCTCTTACAGAAAGAAGTGTTTCATATAACAAGGTCAGGAGAGATACTTGGGTGACTGAGAGGTGGATCATAATGAAGTCTCCTGCCATCCTTTTTTCCTTAGAGTTGTAGAAACCCTAGAATTTAAGCTGGTCCTGGGCACCCATCTAAAGATTATATTTCAATTCCTCATGCACAGAAGTGCGGTGTTGTTGAACTTAAATCAATAGATATAATTTGCTCTTATTTCCTTGAGCCTTTCTGTGCGTACCCATTTCTTGTTCCTTCTACCAGGTAGAAATACAGTAAGGGTCACTACTAAAGCCTTATCTTGGGATGTGCCAGCCACTGCTGCAGCTCCGGATCACTTATCCAAACCAGTTATGCAAGATTAAATAAACCACTCATGTCTAGTCTGTTTTTTACAATAACTTGGTTGTCAATAGTTAATGTAAGTTTGGTTTAGCTTCTGAGCACATGACTATAAAACAATGTATAACAGCCCAAGAAAAGTAACAGGAGAAATGCTAGTACTGGAAACATAGAAACATTCTGAAAGCTCACACCTAATTTAAGGACTAGAAGTTGTAATCTTCCTCACAGAAGCACACTTGTTCGCTAATTTTCATTCAAGGAAAACAGAAAACCTGTCTCGTGACACTGAAATGCTACATTTGAAAGAAAATATATGGACATCATGTTGAATGTTCATCTCACAAAAGAATGTAGCCACTTTAAAAAGATACATATTGGTAATAAGTAGAGAGAACAGTTGGAATATAAGAATTTCACTGTGAAAAACATTTCTTCATAATGCAGCTACACTTCACTTTCCACAAATTGTGGTAAGGTACTTGGAATTCTTATTCTGGAAGCAGGCCATTATAAAATATTTTTACTCTCAACATTACTCATAAGTAATGACAACTGTGGTAAATAGTGGTACATTTGTAG
This sequence comes from Hydrochoerus hydrochaeris, assembly GCA_004027455.1. Lineage (NCBI taxonomy): Eukaryota > Metazoa > Chordata > Mammalia > Rodentia > Hydrochaeridae > Hydrochoerus > Hydrochoerus hydrochaeris. Next base: position 445,668 of record PVLA01000641.1, read on the forward strand.
CATAAAAAATAACAAATTACATTTTCATTTTTTTTCTTACAATGGAATACAAATCCCCCACCTTAAAATCAAAGTAAATACACTACGCTTTTCTTTAACCTTCTTGCATAAAAGAAATCCAGTAATAATAAAGTGAATTCAAGGCTAATATATAAGTATGTGTGTATGTGTGCGTTTGCATGGTACCTCAAGACAAAAGAGGTTGATGAAATCTGAGGATTTAGACTGAGGAACCCAAAAATATATGGGAATGTTCCTGTGGGCAGATGACAGGGTTATTTTTTACTGAAATGTCAACAATAGATTAAATTCAGCGTCGCTCCACCTTTAATATAATGGTTGTCATAAACAAGGAGGCATGAATTATCAGCTGTTCACATAAGCAGCTTTAGAGAATCATGAAAAAGACATTAAATGGATATTATTTATAATCTGGCTCTGCACAATCCTAGGACTTTTGCAGGTGGCTTCCACTGAGCCTCAAGGCTGGCTCATTACTGACCTTCACACAGCACTGGTTGACCTTGTACCACTCCTGGTGTTGACCAGTTGTTCCCCAACAGAGCAACACACAACGGTATAAATGCAGTCCAACGGATTTTCAGCCCTTCTTTTAAGACTTTTACTCTCAAAGTTGGTAGAAAAGGAGAAATAGCACCAAATTTTCTGTTCCACTCTACCAGCGGCACATGGCAGATGGACCTATCATCCTTGGGCATTTTTAATATGCTATACCTGATTTCTCTGTGGTGTGTGTGCACTGCATGTAAATAGACATGGAAATATAAAAGCACATTTATTTACATCGGGTTCTCTTACCTGTCTGTTACACGACATAATAATAACCAAGATTTACAAATAATTCAGTGGAGACACAAACACACTGTCACTGTATTTAGAAATGACCTTTCCTTTCTCTAGATAGTTTCTTAAATCAGGCTGTAAATTATAACTTTTGTATGATAGGCATTTTTTTCCAAAATGTAGTACATTACTTTTAATTTCCTAAGAGTTACTTTTTTTCTGCTTGTATTATAAAATGTATATGAATGGTGCATTAGTTGGAAAATATACAGTAGGCCAAATACAAATGTATTTCCTTTGAGACAATTAATTTTAGAAGTATAATAATAAAGACTGTAAGTTCTAGTGTCAGGTTTCCTGGATTTTAACCTCAGCCTCCCTCATAGACTAGCTGCGTAACTCTTGACAAATTAGTTAAACCTTCCTATGTTTCATTTTTTTCATCTTAACAAAAGGAGTATTAATAAAGTCTACTACTATTTTGAAGATCAAATTAAATAAAGCATCTCAATTAGCAAAATCCTCAAGAGTCAGGGAGTTAAAATGTTACCTATTATTATCATTATGTTTTTCTTGTTATTGCTTCACTTAGAAATGAAAAATCTATTGTTATAGTCAACCAAAAGGAGTTATGCACCTATCCTGCAAAGTGAGGAAAAGAAATTTCTCCTTTCCTACCACTGCTACACAAGACCAAAAAGAACCGGTTATTATACATGCATAACACTGCTGTGTTGACTTAAAGTATTCACTGTCTTTTTAAAGCATTATGGTGCAGAAAATGTATGTAAAAATACCTGCCTTTACTTGGAGCCACTTTGAACATTAACTGTGTACTAATGTTCTGCAGGAGAACAAAGGAAATTGCTTTCTGTGGATGCTCATTCACCCGGTTTATCCTCTCTAAAGACCTTTACATTTGCAGTATTCTTTCCTACCTTACACTTTCTTTTCTTGGCAGTCTTTAAACTCATTCTCTAAAAGACCCTACAATGTCAGTAGACTTCTTCACCATGCAGAGCTTTCTGCTTCCCCCGTGAAATGTCCTACCCTCCTCTGTCCTTTCACTGCATGTTCATCCATCCCCTTGACCACCTAAATTGAAAACCCTGGAGCCATTCTTGACTTCCTCACCCGTCACTGCAGCATGCGTGCATATCAAGTTTAAGCTAAGTCCACCACCAACATATTTCTTATTATGAACGCCAGCTATTCCTCACCTACTTCCCAGGAGGACTACTAAATAAATTGAAAATAAAATTAAATGCTTTTTGTTCTTTGAAATACTGTAATGTTTTTCTAATTTTCCTGTCTTTCAGTGCATGTCCCATTGCTTATTGTCCATTGCGTCAGCATGAGATCAGGTTCAATTTTATAATGATTGAATTTAGACACTTATATTCATATCACATTATTAAAATGCTTTGAGAATATGTCCAAATTGTGTATTTAATAACACAGTAACTTCTGACGGTTAAATTCTTTTATACACAAAAGCCACTATGGGTCAACTCTTGAAGCAATTATCATATGCCCTTTCTTAATAACTTAATAGTGATATCAAACACAAAACTACTTCACTGTGAACTTACCGTTTGGACTTTAATTTTAAAAAGAGAAAGAGCTGGGTGTGGTGGTGCATGCCTGTAATCCCAGCACTCAGGAGGCTGAGGCAGGAGGATCATTTTGAGTTCGAGACCAGCCTGGGCTACAAAGTGATCTCAAAGCCAGCCTGAACTGCATAGCAAAACACTGTCTCAAAAAGACAAAGAAAAATTAAAAAATAAAAAGAGAAAGAATTCTTAGTATATATAATGTGTAAAGAACTGGATTTCATAGCCAAAAATATTCCCAATTATGTATAGACTGAAACTACGAGTACAACCTAAGTTAAAGCACCTAAATGTCCAGCTCATGGTAAAGAGGCTCTGAGCTATATAAAATCAGACACTTCACTCCAGATGAAGATATTTATCTTTGGTGGATCTTTTGCTTTAAAGAAAACTTTAATTCCCAAACAGAAGCAAAAATTTAGAAAGACTGATATTTCCCAAATGATGTAAATAAGGAGCTGTGATGGTAGTGGTTTACCACAAGTTAATAAGGATTTTGGAGCTGTTCTCCTGAACATAGTTCATCTCCTCTCAAGCTAGTATCATTTATAGCAGCCAAAATGCATTTGAATTCAACAGACTTCCTGGAACCCCAGAAGGGACTCATTACATATCTTCTCCAAAGTTAATGTCTTTTATTTGCATAAAAATACAATTCCATCACAGCTTCCAATCAGAGGATAGAAGAGCATTGTGGCTGTCTAATCTAAAGATTTTCATATCTGAGGAGATCATGAGGATAGAATTGCACATTTATTGCTGACCTTTTGCCTTTTATCATTAAATTATATGGTACAAAAGAATATGCAAGCTTAGAGAAAGACATCCTTCACAAAGATGCAAGCGCTTATCTGAAAGAAGATCCTGTGATGTGTTTTGTAACAAAATATTATCAGCCTTTGCTTCAAAGCTTAGAAGAAATGTCTTCACCAATTCAGAAGATAGAAAGGGTTTCCAAATGCTACCTTTTAAATTTCTGTTGTACATAATTGTAAGAATTTCTATTTTAGGTAATTGTCAAAACTTGGCAGTCACAATGCTTTGAACTTGCCTTTGTTTCTGCAGAAAGATGCAAAATGGTTAAACTGATGAGTTGAGGGATGAGACACTCATGCTCAGGCCCCCACCACAGGAGGTACTTAGCTCTCTTGAATTTTAGCCACAGAGGGACTATCAGGGAGAAGAGGGTGTTATATTTTTTTTTAAGAGTTTTTTTTTTGACAAGATGACAATATGTCCTTGTTTGCCAGAGACAGTCCCTGTTTATTTTCCTGAGCTAATTATTAATAGTATCACCACAGAGAGGTCCAGTGCATTAGAAAATGAATTATATGGCTATCCTTCCAATAGAAGGCCACATTTGAGAGAGGTGGGTTGTAGGTATCTAGCAACAGGCAAAAGTCTTTTGGTCAACAGATAAATACTTCCTGCCTAAAGTCATACAAGCATTATCCTGGCCTGTTCCAGGAGTCCCCAGCCCTTAACAGTATAGAAAGCCCATTAGCAGGAACACAGAAAATCAGCCAGGCCAATGTGCACTGGGAATACAAAACAGGTTGGAGAAAGACCAGGATGGTTTAGGACTCAGACTTGGTAGAGTAGTTACTTGGCTGGTTAATGATACGGGTTTTGTCTTATCACTACCCTAAAGACAATAGATTAGAAAATGCAATGGGAGTATATCTGTATGCATTAGGGTTTCACAGAGTGAATATCCGTGTTTCACTGAAATACCAAACCCTGGGTCCTGCACCTTGTTCATCTATGCTGTTGATCTCATTCCAAAGATCTTTCCTGCTACGTGTGTTCCCACTAAAGTCAGTAAGCTCTGAAATCCTTAACTGCAGGTCCATGGTTAGGCTCAAATCAGTATAATAATCTTTCCAGATGCAGCCCTGCCTTTGGGGGACAAAAGTAGTAATAAAATATGAAGGTATGTAAGGTCCAGAAGCATGTGGATTAAGGCTGTTTTATAGGGGATATAGAAGGATGATTTGACTCTCAGATGCTCAAAATTAGGAGCTGCTGCATAATGTATAGAAAATACATAGAATTTGCAATCAAAAATTTGGACTCAGGTCCTCTGTACTAACTAATGTACTAATTCAGTTTCTTACCTCTGAATATCACCTTCTCAGACAACATGCAGATGATAATCATACTAATTTCATAGAGTTATTTTTAGGTTGAAATGAGTTCATGTGTAATCATGGAGAAGATGCTTGCAATCAACCTAGACCTACTAGGGCACCCTCATTCTTTTCATTCAACTTCTGAAATTCTTCAAATTGAAAGTCAGACTTCAACTGTATCAAAGATATTTCTTTCTTCTCTTGCTCATTTATTTTCTTTATCATTATGCCAGTTGGGTAAAGAAGAAAAGTGGTCGTGTCAGTACACACAATTTTTTTTTTACAACTTTCAATTCATTTTGTTGATGAATCTCCTCTTGGATTTATTAATAATATAATTAATAGCACTTGTCTAAACACTTTGTTTCTTAGCTATTTGTTTTATTACCATAAGGAAAGAAGCATACTTTATTTTTATCTCCTTCCTAAAAGCAAAGATTTTGCACATAATCAAATGAAGCCAGAATGGCTTTGTGGTCGGAAAGAATCACATGTCTACTGAGGAGTAATTAGTCACTGCTCTCAAAGTAACTGGGAGCAAGGGCATTGTTTGATTCTTTACATGATTATCTGGGCCATATTTCATCTTAAACAAAATATATACCTTCCAATAAGGAACTCTATCGCTCTTTTATGCTCTATTTTGGAAATTTTTTTGTTTTTCATGACACTTGGAAAACATTCACAGTGGAGAATATAAATTTTTACATTAAAAACTTTAAGTTAGAATTGGAATTAAAAACTCAAAAGTCAGTTCAATATCTCAAGGGACAGAAAAGAATTCCAAGCTACTAATCTTTAGAAGGCAAAAAACAAACTTCCATTTCACAAGCTTTATTTATACACTATTCCCATTCAATACCTGAACTTCCACAAGGGTTGACAGTCTGTGTTAAACACTCAGCTGCCAATCTCTCAGATAAGTTCTTAATCATTCTCTTAAAAAATTCAAGCTTTTAATATTTATTGTCTGTTTCATTTTTCACAATTCTGTAAGAATTTGGAAACAAATATTGATATTAACATTTCACTAATTTTATAATCAATAAGATAGAGACACAATTACATAACTACTACAGATTAGATCCCAACCCATGAGTAATTCCCTATGCCACTTTATGCCATTAATATTACAAAATATCTAAAATTGAAATTTTATTATAATCAACTGCAGTTATTCAAAATATATAGGAAGTACTGTTACATTACCATGATGTAATTAATCATAACAAGATCGAGAAATAAATTTAAACTGGAGTCAACAAAAAAATACATGTGCTATATGTTTTATAGTTTTTATATTTATTCAGTCACTCATTTATTTTACAAATACATACGAATCATCTACTCTGCCAAGTACCATTTTAGATTACTAGGCTGTCTCAATTAACCCAAATTCTACAATGAAAGAAGTAAAGAATATCTATCAATAAAGATGCCTATATTATTTTAGGAATTTGGGAGTTTGAAAGTGCAAATGAAAACAGAGACAAAGAACATCAAGATTGTTGAACAGTGAGAGGGCAAATGTTTGCATCTTCTGCCCACGTATCTTTCACCAGAAAACAGCTAATGCTTAAAAATCACTCGTAGAAGTACCATTTGTTTCTTCTCAACAGCCACAGGCTTTTACAGTAGAAAATTTTCTGCTTTTCTTGACATCTTTTAAATACATTCATGGTTGAAGTAATAAAATATACAGTCATATAAAGAAGGAGAAAGAAAAGCATGTCATCTTAAATCTGACAGTAACTACTTAGTTCCAAAGGTGATAGCACATCAGTGGAATCAATAACACTGTGTTCTGACACCATACTCTGCAAACAATCTCTGTAATTACTCGGGGAAAAGCAGCTGCTGCCTCACAACAGCTGTCAATCCAGTGTGGAACCAATTTATTTCCGTTGATGCCATAACTGTGATAGGTTCAATGATGTTTCGGCATAGCCGCACGATCATGTTTACTTGTAGGTCACTGTTGTTTTCATTTCAGAAGAACATTTGGTTTGAGACGTCTCTAATGACTCCATTGTGGGGAGGGGCGGGGAATAGCAACATCAAGAAGACATGAACCACTAACGCAGCACTCAAAGCAACAGGCGTATTCTCAATTTCTCTGCAGAGCTGCATTTGTTTCTCATTTGGAATTCAATTTAAGAAACATTAATTGAATGCTTCCTAAATATCAGCATTTTTGCAGGGAGCTGTCTCTTAGAAGGGTTTACAAAAGTAGCTGTACGTCTGAATGACAGCTACCACGGACTATAGGTACTAGTGATTTTGAACCATGTTATAATTTGGCGATTGTCATTTAGCATTCTCTGGATCTCAGGGAGATCACATCTCTGCATACTTTTTGGGCCAGTATTTTTCATCTGCTTAATTTTCCTTTTTTAAATCACACTTGTAAATTTCAAATTTCCAGCAGTGAAGTATGACTGCAGGAGAGATGTGCTCAGCTGCGGGGCAGGCTGGCAAGGCACACCTTGGAAGGAACACCCTGAATAGTGCTGGAGAGCAAGGAAAAGCAGGAAGGGTTCAGGAAAGAAATCGGGCGCTGGCATGGGAAGAACAGGGGCATCCAACAAATTAGAGGCTCCTATTCTTCTGTACCAGAGATCTTATTGAGGAACAATGTTTGTAAGTACATGAAATAGAATAAACAGCATCACAAAGGAAAGAAATAGCAACATTTTATAGTCAGAAAGGAACTTCTATTACAGTGCTTTGTATCATAAGAGGTAGACATAGATCTAATAACATCTATAATTTAAAATATGTGGATTGGAAAGATACTTAGAAATATCTGCATCAGTTGTGATGAGAATACAAAGACATCTGTGTCACAGATGTTATCAAGACAGTGTCCCCTTGCCCTTACTCATAATTGAAGTATGCACTAAATTTCATATTCATATAATGTGTGTTATATTTTTCTAAATATAAAATTCACTGTTTTCCTACCCTAATATACTAGCCCATGGTACATACCTAATCCTACAGATGCTAGTGTGATTTAGCAATTTAATTTCCCAGTGCCTCACAAAGAAACATCTTATCAATCGCACACATTTTGCACAGAAGCATAAACCTCATTATGCCCTCCCAACTTCTCTGTCGCTGGTACTACTGGGCTCGTGATAATGTGCACTTGGATAAATAGTTCTATTTACCTAGTCTTGGGCCTGATAAATGCACCACCATTAACTGTCATTTTCAAAACCACAGAAATCATATAATACTTATCATTACTGCAGCCTGCTAGAAACACAAAAAATACAGGATTTAGCACTGAGACAACTCTATGAAGATATACAACACTTACATAGTTTACAAAATCAAGATATTATCAAAGAATCAATTGGTTAACAACAACAAAAACACTTAAATAACAGGAAACTCCCTGAATTCTGTTATTCCAGGAAATGTCTGTCAAAAGAGAAAGAATCATCAGAGCTGTATCAACAAAGGCTGAACATCTGTTGGAATGCAGACAGGCAGGCTGTCTTCATCAGAGCTCAAAATGCAAGCCATTTTCCTCACGGCCACTCTAGCATTTGTTATTGGTTGTTATCTTGATGATAGCCATTCTTTCTGGGGTGAGATGGAATCACAGTGTTGCTTTAATTTGCATTTCTCAAATGTCCAGTGATGTTTCCATAAAATGGGGAAAAAAAGAAAAGCAAGTCATGCTGTTTGATTCATGTGTTGGTATGGAATCATGTGGCATTCAGTTTCTACAGTGGTTTCATCTATGACACACACAAGCAAAATTTATCAGGTGACAAAGTAGAGTCACTTGCCAGTTGAAAAAAAAGAGAAGCAAACACATGAGGTACATCTGAGCCTTCTTAGGTGCACTCAGAGCATTAGCAAGGTAACAACCACGTGAACTCGGCAGCTTCAATGCCAACAGCCTCAAGGCTATACAGAAAATATCACCTTGGAGGGCAAAATGGAGAGAAAAATTTCCTTTTGAGCAACTAGAAAGGGATAGGGTTTTCTACAAGACTAAGAAAAGAGGAAGGAGATGCAGGAAATAGAAAATGATGGGGGAAGGTGTGGGATCCACAGTGCCTAGGACAAGAGCACTCAAAAACCAGCCAAAACACAGCTATTAATATCCCAAGGACATAGGAGCCTTGGCCTGGGGGTCCCAGACACCCTAACGTTGCCTATCCCCATGTGATACAAACAAAAGGTTACAGAAGTTCCAGATCCCATCATGGGTATGAAGGATGTGACCATTGTCTTTCCCCCATGTCCTTACTTCTTGATCATCCAATTCTTAAAAACATTTGCATTGGAAATCTTTGAAAATGTACTGCACTTACTTCTACCTTTTTAAGCTGCTTGATCTATTTTGAAGTCATTTTAATGAAAAGAAAATGCTGGAAATTATGCCGTATATGGATGATAAAATCTGAATATTAAAAGATGACAGAAAACATACAAAGTAAGGAGACTTTGAAAAAGCCTATAACTCTTTATCAGGTGACTTTTTTGGTACATGAAAGCTCTTCTGGCCTTTAAATTACATTATTAGTGCATCTTTATTTCAAATCTTAGCTTTTTCTGTTTGACTTCTTTGTATCCATTCCCCCGTACCTTGGAGCTGAAATAATTCCCTTCTGAGCCAAATTTCCTCTCAGATACACACACAGTTATTGTGTATCTCAAAATTTCTGAGTTAAAATTAATTTTTAATGTATGTGCAATTATGTGAATCATTAAGATTGCAAAGATATTATAAACAAAGTAAAACAAAAAGAATGAAGAAGTTATGAGCTCATTAACCTCAACAGGGACCAACGAACCCCATCTTATTTCCTAAGCCAGAGCCTCACAAAGCCCATGTTCATGCTGCTTGCTTAATAATCTGTGAACTGAGACAGATGTGGTGGAGAGCTGCCAGCTACTACAGTTTTTGAATCTGTGCTGTGCTGGAATCTGGTCCAGTCATACTCAGGGTCCGTGACCTCTTCCGGGAAAAGAGAATACCCAGGAATGTCCCAGAGAGACAAATTGGTACAACCCAGAAATACTTCAAGTAGTGTGCTTTAAAATCCATGCAAATAGTAGTAGAACAAACAAAAATTTCTAAAACAGAAATACTGTACCTGATACCATGAATCAGAAAAAAATAAAGAAAATATTCTTTTTAGAAGGAAAATAGAGATGACAGCTGCAATTTGGATTACAAAAATCATTACAGAAAATGTGTTAGGAATAAAAATTAGTATGCTTTTGAGGGAACAGGGTCTATAGTGAATTTTCATTTTTAAAAAATAATTACATCTTTTCTTGTGAGTTATGTATCTCTATCCTAAGAATATCATCCTTGATTATGTCTTACTTTCACAATAAAACAGAAGCAAGGAATGGTACCACACCCAAAGAGAAGTTTTAACTGTCATGTTCTTTTGTGTCCTATCATGAAACTGGCACATCCCAGATAGGCACAACTTCTTAAGTCCAGATCTTGCAACAAAATTTACACAGTGTAGAGTCATCATTAATTAAAGATATATGAATAGAATGTACAAGATATAAATTTTGGGGGTCGGGAATGTATCTCAGTGTTAGAGAATGTACTTAGTTTTTTATTCTAGGACAAAATACCCAATACTTACAAATTAAAGAAGAAAGGGTTTATTTTAGCTCAAGGTCTATAGAAATTTCATGCCACAGTCAGCTGGCTCAAAATCAGTGCAGCATGGCAGAAAGTCATAGCAGAGGAGAAAAAGCCCATGGAAGAGCATGCAGTAAGCAGAAGGGTCTTCTTTCTTCTTTCCCTTTTTATTCTATTCAGGAAGCAAACCTATTGGTTGGTGCCACCCACACTCAAGGTGGGTCTTCTTGCTCAGTAAGTTATCACCCACATTCAGAACTATGCTCAACCAATCAGTGAACTAATTCAGGATCACACACCCATGATTTAGTCACTCCCAAACCCCATTTATGAGTACATGGGGCTTAGTGGAGGACATCTAGATATAAACCATTACAGCCTGCACAAGGTTCTGGGTTCAATCTCTGACACACAAACAAGGTATCTTGGTTACTTTTCTCTCATTGCAGGGACAAAATACCCAACCCTCCAAATTAGGGAAGGAAAGCTTTATTTAGCTTTTTTAAGTTTTAGGAGGTTTCAGTTCATACTCAGCTGGTTCCAAGGCAGGGTGACATGGCTAAGGGACAACCCACTTATGGCAGCTGCAGGCGATAAGAGTGAAAAGGGCAAAATGGCAAAGGTACAACTTTTTCCCTCCCTTATATTGTATGCTGGCTCCCTGCCCCTGGGAGGGCGCAGCACTCACACTGCCAATCCCAATGCTAGAAAATGAAGAAATCACAAATGCTGGATTCAGCTGCATCCATGACTGCAGGAGGCTTTGGGGGGACATTTAAACACAAACCATAACACAAGGAGAGAGAAAAAAAAAGGGAAGAGGAAGGAAGAAGAGAAGATGGATAAAGAAGAAAGAAATATGTTTTTGTAATTTACCAAGATTTGTGGAGTTTTCTTGTTACCCTATGGCTTAGACTATGCTGATTAATACAGATTCCAAAAGCTAAAGCTGGACCAGTGAGCACATGCTAGTAAATACAAATGTACTGCAACTACTTTCTATTTCCAATTCACATTCCCAAGATATTCCCTTTATCCTTGGCCCAACAGACAAGTTCAAGGAGATAGCACCAAGCCAGCATTGAAGGACACAGCCCACAATCAATGACTTTGGCATCGATTAACCTTTGTGGAACCCACAAACATAAGTCTTCTGCTTCATTAGTATCACAGTTCTAGTTAACCAGCTGCTTAAAATTTTATTTTTCCTTATAACACACAAAAGGGAAAGTCTTATACACAAATACTAGAGGATCATTAGCCTCAGTCCTTAAAGTTTCTTGACATGGAGACTGTTACAGAAATAAAAAAGGGATGAGGGGGTCTCAAGGCTTTCCCACAAGCCAGGCTCTGCCGTAGGATCAGAAGGAGACTCAGCAAGAAGACAAACCTTGCCTTTCCCATGAGCCAGGCTCCACCATGGGGATCCGGAAGAGACTCAGCAAGAAGACAAAGCACAACTTCCCATGAGCTAGCTGGTGTGCAGGCTGGGAAACCAGAAGAGACTCACATCCTTCCCTCCAGCCCTCTACCCTCCTACCCCCATAAGCAACTGGCTGATTTGGAGGACTCAGGGGAGATGAGAGCATCTGAGGTGAAAGGAATCGCTTGATGCTTGTGCTGTTTGACTGACTTTCCAGGCCTAGGGCTGGTGGTCTGGGCATCTATTTGAAGGATGGCAGTATACATTGTGGTAACTGTGGAGGATTTTCTTCTGTCCTATTTTTGAAGTCCAATGCTTTGTTCCATTTCACTGTTTTGTTTTATTCCTTTATCTGGGAACCTGGACAACTATTTTGACTGTAACAATATACAGTATAACAATCATTATTAAATTCCTATCATCTTGTTTTGCAAACCTATGTAGCTACTGTTTTGTTGGTGTTGTCATGGTTTTCATTTCGCTTTTGTTGCTTTTTAGATTTGTTTGCATCTTGATTTTTCTGGGGTTTTTTTTTTCTCTTTAAGATAAAAAAAATGTACAATAGATATTGTGAATTGGGAAGATACTATTCACAAGAAAAGACAAACTGTGATGGGGAAATGAAGAATTGGTAAAAGGAAAAAACATACATGTATACAAGATAGTTAAGGTAGCTATCAGCTAGCTGCTGTTTGTTCGTTGAAAAGAATGTTTTATACTAAAATTGTTTCAACAAGATTTTATACCTATGTCCTGTTCTCTGAATAACTACTACAAGACACCAATACACAATGTATCAAGTAACCACAAAGGTTTTGAAAGGTAAGTGCAGGTTCATTTTTTTATTTTATATATTTTGTATTTTCTTTATTATTTTGTAATGTAAAACTTTAAAAAATGGATCAGGAGATCAGAGTGGTAATAGTAAGGAAGTGTAATATGGGGTACAGAAATGACCAGAGATTGTTAAACATATGAAAATGCTCAAGTGAAATGCATTACACTGTATAATCAATACGCACTAATGAAAGAAAACAAATTCTGTTAACTTGTGCCAGCAGATGTCTCCCTCCGTGGCATCTCTGGGACAGTCCTTCAGGAGGCTCACTATAGACCTCTACCTAGGAATCTTTCAGAAATTTCAGCTCAAGGACCTGTCTGTCTCCTGTCTGCACTGCCTGGGAGCCAGACTTTTGCCTTAAGCACACTCACCTGTTACTCAATGGAGACTTTCTAGCATGAGGTAGAATCCCACCACTTTCCTGCTCAAGCACAGTACCTCTATTCTGTAACTGGTAACTTCTATCTTCCTCAGTTTGAAGTCTTCACATAAAATACCAGAAAGAATCATAGACAATTTCCAATATGTATCCAGCCACTCTGCTCCGCTCCACTCTGGGGAAATAGGAAGAAGGCAGACAATCTGGCTGAATGAGAAGAAAAACAAGAAGGCAAAAACATGAAGTAGATTTTAAATTAATCTTGTGTGCCTTCTCCCACTCTGTATTACAAAAGCACCGCAGTTGGCAGAACTAAGACTCCATGCTTTAATCATTAATACCTGTGGATGTGGTTGGGTATTGGCTCCATGTCTTAGGGCATGGCATAATTTCCTTTCAGAAAGATCATCCGGAGAGGCCTGATCCAACCAGATAAATATATAAAAGCAAAGAGATTTGTCTGGCTGGTGGGAGAGAGGAAAGTAGAAAAGAAGCCTGAGACATTTAGGCTTATAAAAATAACTTATGTTCTTTAACAGGAACATACAAAAGCCCCAACATACAATACAAATGCTTTTTGATTCTTAAAATGTTCCTTCTATATAACTCTAAGTCCCACTTGTCAATTTGTCAGCAATAGAAGCATCGCCAGACTGTGTTCACTAAAGTTTTGATCTTTAAAAAATATCTTCTTGAAGTTCAGGCAGTGTTCTGCTACATGAGTTTCCACGTGGGCTGTAGCTCAGACCTACACAAGTAACTAGAAGGTTGAGTGGACACTTGAGTGAACCTGAAATAAAATTTTTCTTTAGAGCTTTTACATTAGAGCCCAGAGAACCAAAGCCTTTTGGGGGGGGCTTGTAGGTCAAGAAGCCATCTGAGCATCAGATCTACACCACTGTGAACTACATTTAATCAACTACTTTGTTACATGCCAGTTAAAAAAACCTAGTAGAACCATCTTCCTTGCACCAAATCCATGCCTACAAATAAATTTCACAAGCTTCCTAAATGTTATAAATACTTCTTTGAGAACCATTTCTCTTAAAATGATCAGTTAACTAACAGAGGCTGCTGCCCTTATCTTTCTTAGAGTATTAAAATGGTGTTCATTTTAATTACAGATTTTAATTAAATGCAATTCATACATCTGATGATTGTGGGATTATGCCTTTTTTTAAGCCCTCCATCTCCGTATGTATGTTCTATTTATCCCGATTCAGGCTAAACCAAAAATGGCAACTTAACTTGCTTAAGTTAACAATCCATCTTGCCAAAAAGAGTCAGATTTTCTCCATTTTTTGGGAAATATTCTTCTCTATGCTTAGATATCTTAGCATGTGATTTCTCTTAACAGTTAATACAGTAAGGATTACAAAACAAAAATCAATTTTTACCAATGGGCACACCAATGATTGCAATTGGTTTTGAAAATTCAAACTAGAAAATGTCTTGTTTCCTTAATAGTTTAATTCTACAAATAAATTATCAAATATTATGAAATATTTCATCTTCTAATATAGTTAAAGCTACCTTTTTTTCACTTGGTTTTACAGGTACCTTTTCTTCTTATCTAATGATTTGAAAAAGCAAAGAATTTTTCATAGTGAAAATTTACTATTGTTGTTGATTCTGGGTTTTAACCAGCAAAATAGATACAGGTCAAAATAGCTGTTTCCATCTTGAGTCACCACTACCCACTTAGAGTTCTTAGGCTCCTCTAGACAAGATTTTCAGCTTTCACTCCTGAAAAGAACTAGCATTTGGAAGGAAGCATTTTATTCAAGTAAGTTTGAAAAGCTCCAAAACTTATATTCTATAATGTAGGAACATACAAAAGCCCCAACATACAGTACAAATGCTTTTTGATTCTTGAAATGCTGCTTCTGTGTAACTCTGAGTCCCACCTGTCAGTTTGTCAGCAAAAAGAAGCATCGCCAGACTGTGTTCACTGAAGTTTTGGTCTTTAAAAAGTATCTTCTTGAAGTTCAGGCAGTGCTTCATTACATGATTTTCCATGTGGGCACTGGCTTATTTCCTCTGAAAGCAGTTGAATTGTCCTTGCCAGATGGCTAGAAATGAATTAGTTTATAATAAAGACCAAGTGTCTAACTATGTCATTATGGTAAATAAGGCCTGCCGATCCCCTCACCACATTACCAAAGACTGAATGGCAACTTCTTTTGCTCCTTTTTCTACAAAAGAGCTTGGGACTAATGTTTACCTGCCAATATTCTTTTGAGGATTCCAATTCCAGGAAACAAGAATAAGGGAACAGTTCTGAAGAAACAGGAAGAGCAAATAATTGGGCAAGTGTTACTTGTCTACACTTTCCACCACAGGAAACTGAGTACTGGATCTCACAAGTTGTCCCCACAGCCATTCCGGAAAGGTTGTAGTTCCCCTGCTTCTCCTAACTGCCCACTGCAACACAGAAGTTGAAAGCCTTGTTTGCAGCCTTGTTTGCCCTGTGGGACAGCAGTCCCCCACATTTCTGGGTTACAGCATTAGGAACAATCTGGCGGTCTCCAGAAAGCTATGTCCCAAGGCAGCAGTGGCAGCATCAGTGCTTTTATGTCTCACCACAAGGGCAGGGCAGGAGACTGATGCAATCCAGATACTCCTCATCGTCCTACCAGGAGTTGCTAAGGCTGAGCCAGTGCAGCCATTGCACATGGCTAAGTAGCCATAAAAGTCCATGGTAAGACATGTGCAGTTCTTAGCATGACGTATGAGGAAAGTTGATGTCAAATCGTATCAATGAGCATCATAAGAACTTGGTCTTGTAAGCCAAGATGCCACCTGGGCCTCTGAACTGCACACCTGTGCACCTGCCCAATTGAACCCCTGCCCCAAAATAAGGCAACAGTGGAGTTCAGTGAGACTCTGTCTGATGAAGATCAACACCACCCATTTGAGATCTGTAAGAGTCAGTAGTTTCAAGCAATGCTCTTTGAAATCCATCTTCAAGCAGAAAGTCTTTGCCAAGAAAACCCAGAGGTTTGCTTAAACTGATCCAACATAGTTCCTCTTTCGTGTATTCGGATTTTCTCACATCCTCCTCTGAAAACCGACCTGATTTGACTCCTGACAAGGCAGCCATTTCTAAAGGTTGTCTGATTTCAGTCATATGCTCTGAAAGAACCCAGGCTGTGAATGAAACTCTGTTTCCCTTGCACATTAGCCATTCTGCGATTCCTTCACCTTCAACCAGGCTTGGGTTGTTCATCTGATGAGATGATTCAGACCTTTTTCACTAAGTCTAAGTCTTCAGCTGCCTTGACATTGTCAGATGATTATTGATGCAACTAACCATTTGCAGTCATTAGTGCACATGGAAGCACCAAATCATGTAACCATTACATTTTCTTCCTTCCATCATGTATCAAGAGGAACATACCTGCAGAAAAGAGAGGTGGAAAACCAGTGCAAAGACAAATTCATCACACTGCCCAATGCCCACCATCCTCACCACCATGAACAGCCAAAAGCATAAAATTGCTCTTCTGAAACTAAGAAGGCCATAAAAAATTTTAAAAATATCTATGATTTGTTAGACCATGGACAAACCTGTAAAACTTTATGTTAAGTATATTAAGCCAGGCACAAAGAAACGAATACTGTATGACCTGACATGTGAAAACTAAACATGTTGAATTCGTAAAAGTAGAAAAGTAATTACCAGAGACCTGGGAGGTGTGGGAGAGGAAATAAATAGGTAATGTTGGTCAGTGGGTACAAGATTATAATTATACAGGAGTAGTATGCAATTCTATTGCATAGTAAGATTACTAGAGTTAATAATAATGTATATTTCAAAATATGATTACTCTTGAGTTGATCATTATGCAATATATGCATGTACCAAAACATCAGACTATGCCCCAAAAATATGTATGATTATCTTTTGTCAATTTAAATTAAAACTTTTTAAATAATAAAATAAAGAATATATTCAATCCAAATGCTCAATGCAACAAAAATCAAACACGTACATACAGTTAATTAACTAAAAGCAATTTTGTTGTAACATCCAGTACAGCCCATTTACAGAAAGAGAGATACTGGCTGGGATAGTAACAGACAAGAAATACTTGATGTTACAAAGGCTATTTACATTCAGTCCAAGACATACCTGCTGTCATAATAAATTCTGTACTAAGGCAAGCCTTAACAAAGGAAATGACTATAGTGCTACAGAAATCCAGATTTTCATGTTAATCACTGTGGACAGTAAGAATGTACTTTGCTTATTTACTTTTTTTTGCATTTCCTCCAGTAGAATAAAATCATACCTTTCTTAATAAACAAATTTATGGAACACCTAATAGCTCTCCTGGCAATATCTGAAACAGGTGTGATGCCTTGTGAGGACAGATTGGATAAAAGAGAAAGATGCACAGGGGTAGGAAAGCAGCAAAAGCACATCTCAGCAAACTAAGACAAATTGTTCAGAAGTAGCTAATAACTGCTATACCAATGGCTGCTCTTACTTAAAATGTTAATCAAAAATCAAACATGTCTGTTTTTCTTCCTTAACAATAAGTGGGGAATATTTCCATCTCAGAAGTTGGTCCAACACATTCCCATCTGACAATTCAATTTTTTATATGAAAAAAGTCTGCAATGTAAGTGTGGATTTTGTTTTTGTTTGAAGGGTTTTTAAATTTTTTTTCAACTATCATTTTTTATTAGGCCATGTTTGCAATACATTCTGACCCCATTCCTCACAGGGAGTTGGAGCATATACATAATGCATCTTGATTCTTATGTTAACCTCTACTCCTCTTCTATCATCCCCCTACTGTTCATCTCTTGGTCCCCTTCTCCTCTGAAAAAGATTTATCCCCTAATTTCCCATTTTACCCATCTTCAAGTTGAAACAGAATATCCAGAAAGCTCAAAAATCATTGAGGGCAAATTGTCTCAAAGGTAACCATTACCAAAAAACATGTCGCTGCTTCTCCCAGATGCACAAATTTTATTTGTGATGAGAATGCATGATAGGCTGTTAAAGAAGAAGAAAAAATAACTGGAACAGCTAAAACAATTATGCAGCGTAATGGTTCCACCATCATCATTTCACCAACTCACATCTGTGACTATATTGAATCTGCTGCTAATTAAATAGGGACATCTTAGGAAATAAAACATCTGGACCAAAATCATGGCATATCACAAACATTATTTGTCCCTCACACTTACCTTTCACTCGATAAGGCTTTGTATAGAAATATTTTTTTCTCCTAAGTATCCACATGAAGATTATACCTATAAATATCAGTGTTGTCCATCTCCTATGATAGATTATAACCACACAGATGAATGTCTTAAAATCAGTTCTGTTCAAATATTGTCTCCCAATAATTTAAAAAATGAACTCATTTCACATCTGTCACTTGAGAAAACATTAAGCCTTTTTTTCATATTTGTAATTTCTTTACCTCTAATCCCTGTAACTTTAAAGTAGTTCATCCCTGGCCATTTAATTAGTAGGTTGATGATACAAGTATCTCAGGGTACTGCATTATCCTTAACAGTCCTGAAATTGACTTCACTTAGTACTGATAATTTAGAATGTTGTTGAGGTCTATGTCAGTGTTCAAGAATAGCGCACACACAAAAGTCAAACTGCTCAGTGCAAAAAAAAAAAAAAGGCAAGTCATTATTCATAATTATTCTATAAAAAGATTCAGAAATGGAGAAGAATTTGAGACATATCATTAAGGGAAGTAAAGTCCTACAGCATTTGTACCTCTCAAGCAAATCACTCAATATAATGATAAAATGTCAAAGTTCTTCCCTTCCCTTCCATATTCGAAAAGAAACATTGGCCTCTGTTAGCAGTCATTTTCAACCAGTCTTTACAAGACATAGTGTTCACTTGCAGTGTTTTAGCAGAATATCAGATGTTCTCCTATTCACTGAAAATAGACAGAAGGCCTATGCAATGGCTTTGTACACCTCCACCCTAGGAGAAGAGTCTAGGAATTAGTCACAGATGGGACCTGTGTTGTTTTTCTTTTCAAAAATAAAACACCTCAAGGGTAAGTGAAAGACATTGTTGAGGTGTATGAAGTTCACATTCTAGCTCAGAGGACTGACTTACAAATGAAAAGCTAAGCTCCAATCTGTTCCAATGAGAAAGGGGAGCCATCTTTGTGTTCTCAGAGAAATGTGATTAATAGTGGGCTTCAATTTATTTTGCCTGAGAATCACTAATAAGAAAAAATAAACAGGTACATTGGTTACTCTTTAAAATGTTATCTTTGGTTTTCACCCAATTTATAAGGAATTTTTGCAGTGATGGTGGTGGTGGTGGTGGTGGTGGTAGTTCTTTAATATTTTTAATTTTTTTTTATTTTAAAGAGAATAAAACAAAAGAGGACAGATCTAAGCAGATCAGAACAGAACAATTTAAGCAACACAGCACTTCACAACAAGATAATTGGATATTAACAGAAGCTATCATAATGTCTCTTTCTTTGAAACAGTTGAGCTTAGCTTTACACACAATAATGTCACACAAAAAACTAGAATAAAACCACTTAAGAGAATGAAAGTATTGCGAGGAATTCTGAACCAAATAACCGAAGATGAACAATGGCTGCTATATTATCTCATTTTCCATAAAAATTTTGTTTATACTATCATACATATTAAAATTCAATAAGACACAATATGATATAACTAATCATAATAGAAAAACAAGAGCATGGTAAGACTTCAGAGCAAGATGATATTAAATCAACAATGGCTGTCATATTGTCTTGTCTTCAAAGTAACTATTCATATGATCACATATATAAAGATCAAACAAAACAGAATAAAACCATTCCAAACAATGAACTAAAACATAAGACTTCTAAGCAGTATAATGGTGAACCATGATTACCATAAAATTTTCTGCACTCTTACCATTTCTTACACTATGGTATTTATACATGTGAGTTTGATTTATTTCACTTATGAGTATAGATTCAAGTTGCATCCATTTATTTATAAATATCTCAATGTGATCATTCTTTATAGCTGAGTACTACTCCACTGTATAAAAGTACCGCAATTTTTTTATCCATTCCTTGGTTGATGGACACTTACGTTATTTCCAAGATCTGGCTATTACAAATTGTGCCATTATACACATAGGTGCACATGTATCACTGTGGTAAGATATTTTCAGATCTTCTGGGAATATGCCTAAGATGGAATACCTGAGTCAAATGGGACGTCCAACCCCAGCTTTTTGAGGAATCCACAGATTGACCTCCACAGTGGTTGCACCAGTCTACACTCCCACCAACAGTGCAGAAGAGTTCCTTTTTCCCCACAGCCTCTCCAGCATTTGTTGTTGGTAGTTTTCTTGATCCTGGCCATTCTTTCTGGAGTGAGATGGTATCTCAGTGTGGTTTTAATTTGCATTTCTCTCATGACCAATGATGATGAACATTTTTTCATGTATTTATTTGCCACTCATATTTCTTCATCTGAGAACTTTGTGTTCATCTCAGATGCCCATTTTTGGATTGGGTCTTTGAATTTTGGGGGTCTGATTTTTCTTAATTCTTTATAAGTTCTAGACATAAGTCCTTTGTCTGAGGGACAGTTCACCAAGATTTTTTCCCAGTTTGTAGGTTTTCTTTTCATTCTGCTGGAGATTTCTTTGGACGTGCAGAAACTCTTCAATAAGATATGATCCCAGTTATTGATTCTGGGAAGTATTTCCCTTGCAGTTTGGTTCTTGTTCATGAATTCTCTACCTACCCCTATGTCTTCAAGATTTTTACTATTTTGTCTTGCAACAGATTTAGTGTTTCTGTTTTAATATTTAGATCTTTGATCCATTTGGATTTTAGTTTAGTACATGGTGATAGGCATGGGTCTAATTTGAGTTTTCGGCATATGGATAGCCAGTTTTTCCAGCACCATTTATTAAAGAGACTGTCGTTCTTCCAGTGAACATGCTTGACCCCTTTATCAAAGATAAGGTGGTTGAGTGTGTTCATAGTTGTATCTTCTAGTCTATTCCATTGATCTTCAGGTCTGTTTTATTCCAATACCATGTTGATTTTATTACAGTAGCTTTGTAGTATAACTTCAAGTCTGGGATTGTGATGCCTCCTGCCTTGGCTTTGCTGCTTAGAATTGCCTTTGCTATTCTAGGTCTCTTCTGGTTCCAGATGAATTTTAGGAGTGATTTCTCTAGATCTATGAGCTATGTTAGTGGTATTTTCATTGGGATTGCATTGAATCTGCATAACAATTTTGGGAGAATGGCTATTTTCACAGTATTTATTCTTCCTATCCATGAACAAGGGATGTCTTTCCATTTTCTGAGGTCCTTTTTGATTTCTTTTTTCAAGGTATTATAATTTTCACTGTACAACTCTTTTACATTTAGATTACATTTAGATTAATTCCTAAGTATTTCATTTTTTTGGATGCTAGTGTGAAGGGTGTGGCTTCTCTTATTTCTCTCTCAGTGATTTTGTTGTTAGTGTATAAGAATGCTATTCATTTTTGAGTATTGACTTTGTATCCAGCTACATTGCAGAATTTATTTATGATATCTAGGAGTCTTTCAACAGAGATTTGGGGGTCTTCTATGTAGAGTATCATGTCATCTGCAAATAATGATAATTTAACTTCTTCTTTTCCTATCTTTACTCCTTTTATTTCTCTCTCTTGTCTAATTGCTCTGGCTAGTATTTCCAGTACTATATTGAATAGGAGCATTGATAAGGGACATCTTTGTCTTGTGTCTAATTTCAAAGTAAAGGCTTTCAGTTTTTGGCCATTTAATAGGACACTGGTTTTTGGTTTGTCGTAGATGGCCTTTATCATATTGAGGTAAAGACCATCTATTCCAATTCTCTGTAAGGTTCTTATCATGAATGGGTGTTGGATCTTATCAAAAGCTTTTTCTGCATCTATAGAAATGATCATATGATTCTTGCTTTTGGCTCTGTTTTGATGTGATGGATTACATTTATTGATTTACATATGTTGAACCATCCCTGCATGCCTGGGATGAATCCCACTTGGTCATGGTGTATAATCTTCTTGATGATTTGCTGCATATCCTGTTTGCCAATATTTTATTGAGAATTTTTGCATCTATGTTCATTAGGGAGATTGGCTTGTAGTTCTCTTTTTTAGTTGGGTCTTTCTCAGGTTTTGGTACTAGAGTGATATTTGCTTCCAGGAATGATTTAGGAGAATTGCTTCCCTTTCAATTTCATTGAAGAGTTTGAGGAGTGTCAGCATTAAGTCTTCTTTGTATTTCTTGTAGAATTCCACAGTGAATCTGCCTGGGCCTGGGCTCTTCTTTGTTGTTAGGGACTTGATTACATTTTCAATTTCATTAATGGAAATTGGGTTACTCAGTAGTTTTACATCTTCTTGATCCAGATTTGGTGGTTTGTATGTTTCTAGGAATCTGTCCATTTCTTGTGTTATCGAACCTATGAGAGTAGAGGTTTTCAAAATAGTTGTTGATGATCATCTGTATTTCCACAGGGTGGGTAGTGATTTCACCTTTTTCATTCTGTATTGCATGAATTTGAAGGCAGTACTTAGAGGCTTGCTCTTCTTTTCCTAGATGTTTCAGGTGTAGTATCAGGTTGTTTATTTGTGTTTGTTCTGTTTTCCTAATGTGGGTACTCAGTGCAATAAATTTTCCTCTAAGTACTGCCTTCATTGCATCCCACAGATAATGGTAATTTGTACTTATATTTTCATTTGCTTGTAGATATTGTTTAATTTCTTCTTTAATTTCCTCTGTGACCCACTGATTGCTCAAGAGTGTATTATTTAACTTCCATGTGTTTGTGGGGTTTTTGCAGTTACTCTTATCATTAATTTCCAGTTTCATGGCACTATGATCTGACAACATTCATGGGATAACTTCAATTCTTTTGCATTTACTTAAATATGTTCTGTGGGTTAGTATATGCTCTATTTTAGAGAATATCCCATGTACTTCTGAGAAGAATGTATATTCTGATGTTTTTTGATGGAACACTCCATATACATCTATCGAATCCATTTGTTCACAGGTGTGATTCAGTTCTGTTATTTCTTTGCTGATTTTCTGTCTAGTTGATCTATCCCTTTGTGTCAATGGTGTGTTAAGGTCTCCTGTTATAATTGTGTTATTGCCTAGTTGATTTTTCACTTCTGTTAATACTTGCTTTGTGTAGTTGGGTGCTCTGGAATTCAGTGCATATATATTTAAGATTGTTATCTCTTCCTCTTGCAGTTTTCCCCTAACTAGTATGTAGTGACCTTCTTTATCTCTTCAGGCCATTCTTGGTTTGAAGTTCACATGGTCTGCAAACAGAATAGCTACCCCTGCTTTTTTTTGAGTTCCTGTTGCATGGAGTATTGTTTTCCATCCTTTGACTTTCAGTCCATGAGTTTCCTTTTGGGTTAGATGGGTTTCTTATAGACAGCATATGGTTGGACATTGTTTCTTGATCCATTCTGCCAATTTGTTTCTTTTAATTGGTGAATTGAGGTCATTTACATTAATGGTTATAACTGTCATATATTGGTTTATTGTTGACATGTTATCTTTCTGATGTTGTATCTTAACTTTCCATTCTGTTTAATTGTCTGTCTTGCTTAGTGG